>JAQFVV010006245.1:7296153-7848653 GCA_028023455.1 Epiperipatus broadwayi | reverse complement strand
TGGTATAAATTCATGTTTGAAGATAATAGAATTAAGTATGTTTATAGGTGGTATAAATTAAATATTTAAATAAGAAAAAATTTCAAAACATTTAAGAAAGATTTTATATATGTTATCTAAATGTTAAGATACTTGATTTTATATATTTGCATTTTTGTTTGCCTAAGATATAATATCTTATGATAGAATCATAAGAAGACAGAACATTTAATGTATAACTTAAATGGTTATTGCATTCAAGAGTGTCAAAGTGTATAATGTAATAATCATTTTTCTTGCATCAAGTACATGAATGAAGCCTGAGATATAGATTAAAGTATGAGGTAAGATTTACAATTTTAAATAACCTGTGGTTAAATGATAAGAACCTGAAATAAATTTTAAATATAAAAAGAACCTAGTATCTTATCATTTGCAGTTGGATATTTGTCTATAAGAGGACTCATACTCTGTAGAAAACTCATAAGTATTATAGTGACTGCCTGTGTGATCTTTGTTCTGGCCAGCATCACTTTTCTTGGTGGTAAGGTTACAATACATACTTAGGTGCAAAATTTCATGCTTTATAGACCATTTTTTATAGGCTTAAGCTATTAAATATTTGATTTGTGGATATTCCTTCATCAAAATCCTCTTGAATTGACTTTTTTTGTTTAATTAGACAATGGTTTGTTATATACACTTTATAGAAGATTAATTTAATTGGATGATCATAATATTCTTAAATTTATCCCCCAGAGAGATAGAAAATGAAGCTAGAACAGAATATGGTTACACTAATTAAATAAAAAATGTTCAGATAATAAGCCAACACTCAGACCTTATATGATCATACATTACTTGAAAGATAATCACATTTTAGGGATAAAACCCAGGAAAGATGACAAGAAATGAACACAAAGGTTGTGAAAGCCCATAAATATTTATCCCAGAAGCACATCAATTGATTCATTATGTGGTTAATTTAACTTTTTTTGCTGGTTCAATCAATTTAAGATATGTAAAAGTATAACTGAGGAAGAACAAACTCTAGGTATGAAAAGAATTAATAATTTTAATGAAGAGGAGAATATAGAAAAATAGAATAAAAAACTGAAATTTAAAAAAAAACATGGACATGGAAAAGGTTGATAATCCTAACATGGAAATAAAAGAAAATCATTTTATGATTTCATGGACTTGTCCATACAAAATGATGAAAAGTAAAATAGAGGAAAATATAAAAAAGATAAGATGGAATGAAACAAAGGTAATAATAAAATCTGGAGGAAATATAGAACAAGGGGGATATGGAATCAAACTTACATAAGAATAAAAGCTTGGAAAAGGAGGCAAAGTAAAAAAAATAAAAGCACATAATAGTATATAAATCAAAAAGAATTGAAACTCAGCTTGATAAAGTCAGAATAAAAAGAAAGGAAGATATATGGCATGCCACGATGGGTGATGCTAATTATAAAAGAAATGAAGAAGAAATAACAAGAAAGGAAAATATTAAAAGAAAAAAAGGAATAAAAACAAATAATAAAAAAAATGGTGGAAAAGCAATAAAAAGAGATATCAAAGTGGATAACAAACAAAAAGATGTGGAAGATGAGTAAAGTCAAAGAGAAATATAAAACATTATGTCAAGTATTAAAAGAATTACAAAAATGATCAAAAATGCAGACTAAGTTAAATAAAACTAATCATAAATTAGTAAATAGTAAAGAAAACAAAATTGAGATGAATGTAAATATCAAAGAATACAAGCTACAGTTATTAAGGTAAATCAATAACAGGATCAAAGATAAAGAGAACAAAAATATAATTCTTTTGGATTTAAAATAAAAGTGAAAATGAGAAATTCATGAGTAAAGTGAATTGCAAATCTGGTTTAAGAAGAAAAATCTGGATACATATCAATAATATAACATTACATGATAGCTGTAATCAAATTTACAGAAAAACAATTCAAGTTCCTCATCTAAAAATTGAATACTCCAAGCCAATTTACTTATATAACTACATATAGAAGCATATTAATTTTAAAAACTTAAAATATTTGAATCTCAGATAATTAACTTGATTGTCATAAGTGAAATAAAGATTGATTGTTGAATGTGTATGCAAATCCAATGGAAAATAGTGATTAAAAATTGTACAGTGAAAACAATGTTTAATATATGCCAGTATTTTTTAAGAATAGGAGAAATTAATTACAACTATATATTCTTTTTTCATTAATATAACTGATTTTAAAATGCTTTTATTGATTTTGGAAAATCTGTTTGTTTGTTATCTTTTATTCTTTTTCAAGTTAGAATGAAATTTTGAAATAGAGTTTTAATACATTTACATTCAATAGAATTGTTTGAAAATTGATATATAATTAAGTCATATCATCCTAATCCATATCAAATACTTATCTTTTCAATATGTTAACTAATGGGACAAAAAGGGGGGGAAATATAAAAAATGTTCAATAATTTCATGTATTGCAATTAACAATTATTCTTAGAATTTTCATTGTTTTAAATAATGATCATAATAGAGCAATTTAATTTTTTTCTTTTAATTTAATAACATTTTAAAAACCATTATAAACTCTTAATGTAGATATCATATTTAGTATGTGTACATAATTATACATGTACAGTAGTAATTAAGCTTTTTATTTAAATGTGTTTCTATTTTTATTTTAAAATATTTGTTTCTAGTTTTTTTAAAAAAGTAAACTAGAAAACTAGCTTTTTTAAAAAATGAAAAGTTAAAAAAGGTCATAAATTTTTTTCTTTTACATTTTTTAAAAACAACTGTTTTAAAATAAAAATATCAATTTATATAGAAAACTTAGCTACTGATTTCCTAAACATATATAATTAGTGTTAAAAGTTGCCTTGATAACAATTTGAAGTGGTAGATTGTTATTATTGGGATTATCTAAGTGATGACTAATTTTTAATGATACATAATTATGTGCACACATTAATATATATATATATATATATATATATATATATATATATATAATATAAATTATATATATATATATATATATATATATATAAAATAGAAATTCATATAACATTATGAGTATGTATATATTAAATCACTGTAGAAATATCTAATAACTTGCATATACTATATATGTGATATTAATTTAAAGTAAAATTATATGTATTAAGTGAAGTTCATTTACAATATATACACATGTATTATTGTGTATACATACTAAATATGATATATATTTAAGAGATATAAATTTTAACTTATCTAGTGATATATATATATATATATATATATAAACTATAAGTGTACAGTCAATTTAAAGAATGATATAGTTTGCATTTTCATTTACTGTGCCAATACTAAAAACTCAAAAATAATAGATATTTTTTATATATTAATGCTTTTATTAACTATGCACTAAAAAGAAATAAAATAATTGTTTCTTCAATCACAATTGGAAGTTTAATATTTAACTTGAAATAAAATCATGGGGATCCAGAAATTAATTATCAATCCCTATTTTTTATAACAAGGGATTGACTTGATTAATTTATGGACACCCCCCCATGCTTTTATTACAAATTAAATCTAAAAACTCCAATTGTGGTTGAATCATTTTATTTCTTTTTAGTAAACAGTCAATAAAAGCATTTAATATAAAAATGTATCTCTATTATTTAATATTAATTAAAACAAAGACAAATATGGAAAAATGAATCTATATAATATTGTACTTATAATATTTCATATAAAAATTACAGACATGTTAGGGAATACTAATTTTTAGTGAGAAAATATTTTTATTAGAAAACTAGAAGTTAAATATAATAGTTTTGACCTGTGTTAGTAGCATTTATAAACCTTCAGGTAATGATATTAGAATATATATAGATGAATTAAAATTATGATTAAAAAGTTTTAAAAAAATTAACAATGAAATAATATTGATAGATGATATGAATATTGATTTAAGCAAAACTTCTAGTAGCTACTTATGATATACTTTACTATATTTTAATATAAGAAAAGAAATTACAAGGAATAATATAGTTTTATATTAAGCATAATGAAAAATGTTTGCACTATAGTTATTAAAAATTGTTGATTATTACTTTATATTTCACTTATTCAAATTAAAGTCATATTATAAATAAATAACACAAATTGATATTGTTTAATAGAAAATTGATTATAAAATTTCTACAAGATGTTGACTGAAATTTGTTAAAAACAATTAATGACATTAATACTTAATATGAAAGAATTGCAGAAATATTCAATAATATATACAAAAAAAATCAAGAAGAAACATTATGATTAAAAGAAATGAAAATAACAATTGTTGCAAATTGGATAAAAGCCTAAATATTAAAATTAATACAATAAAAACAAAATTATATATATAAAATAATGGTTTGTTTTTGGAATATAATGCATTTAAAAAATAAAATTATTTATATGAACTACACAGAAAAGATAATTTTATTAAAAAAAAAGTTGTCAATAAGATAAATGTGACATAAAAATTTGGAAAAACAAATGGAAAGCTAATTCTATAAATGTGAAGATTAAAAATATACTATTGAAAGGATTTACTACAAGAATACTATCAATTATATTAAAATGTTTTTTTAAAAAGAATTTGAAAACAAAAAATATAACCATGATATTAATATTTCAAAAAATTTTAATAGTTAATGTCATTCGGTTTTTGTTCCACATCTAAATGAAGAAAAATTTTATGAAATAAAAGAATATAAACCTAAGAATAGATAAAAACTCAAAACGATTAGCATAAACAATAATATTTATATTCTATCAGACATTATAAATTATTTTATTCATAAAATAATAGTCATTGCTGAATTTCCTACATTATTAAATATATCTACAATAAGATTAATTTTTTTAATCTGGTGATAAAAATAATTTTAATAATTACAGTAGTCCATCTATTCATACTTCCTGTAATTGTTAAAATAATAAAATAATCAAAAAAATTTATGTATGAATAATTTTTTAAATAAAAATCAATAACATTTCATATGTGGAAGAAATTTGCAGATAAATTATATAGTGCATTTAATGATAAAAATATGCAAATATATTCTTTTTTTTAGATTTTTACAAGACTTTTGATGTCATTAAAAACAAACATTTATTTTTTAGTTTAGAAAATTGTGGAATGAATAGCAAATTGTTTACTTATTCAAAAATGATTTAATAAATAGATATGTCAATGACTAAAATATCAATTTATTGAGTAATGAGCAAAAACCAATTATATGGGTTTCCTCAAGGTTTTGTACATACTGCATTGGTGTTCTTGTTTTTATAAATTATATGGAAACTATTACAATAAACAATAATGTGCAATATTCTGATGGCACTATTATTAGAAATGTGAATAATAGTATCCATATTACAGTTAAATTATCAGGAGAGCTTTAACAAAATTTCTCACTGATGCTCTAACAAAGGGATCTATATAAATGGAGAGAAAAACCAAATGTCCATTAATATGTTTTTTTCACATAAAATATAAAAATATTAATTTATATTTACATTCACATAATTGTATATCAATAATATAATATGTAATGATAATAAATATGACAAATAAAATATATAAAATATATTAAATATTTTAGAATGGCAATAAATAAAAAAAATGTCGTTGAAACATCATATAACAACTTAAATATATTATTTTTTTTGCACAGATAGTGATGCTTATCTTTGGAATCTTTGTTATTATATATAAATATTGATGTGAATCTTTATTAAGATATGGATCATCAGTTTAGAGTCATATGCATATATTTTAATATCAAAAACTAACATTACAACAGCAAATATAATTAATTTAATAGAAGAAAATTATATAAAAAATGAAGATTTGATTATAAAAATAATATTTTAATATTTGATGAACGTTTTTGGCATACTTTCAACAAAAAAAAAAAAAAAAGGAAGATTCACACATAGTTGCAAAATCGTATAATGAATATGGAAGTAGAATGAGAAATTATACTTGTATATCTATAATAAAAATAATAATCCAGAAAAGCTTTTTTGGGCGAATATTTATTTTTGCCTTTTGCGATGTGATGGAATTTTTTTAAAGCTTTTATTTACATTGCAAACAAAGTGACATTTATCTTTTATATATATATATACACACACACTCCAAATAACTAGAATCAATTATACAATAATACAATATTTACAAAGAAGAAAAAAAACTGTTGTTTATTTTGTGTGATAATTAAAATTAAAGAATGACAATGTTTCCTACATAAAAATATAACTAGGGCTTACTAGATAAGAATAACATTTTGTTAAACATATTTTAATTGTACAAATAAATAAATGGTAAAATCATTTAATAGATTACTTCACTTTAAAATGATCACCAGTAATTTTAAATGATTTATTAATCATACTTTTAATATTATGATGAGGTACCTCACAAACACCATTTTTAGATTTGTTTGATTGACTATTGAATTAACTTAACAATTCTTACAAATAATAAGACTTAAAAAAAAATCTATTAAATGAAAAAGTTTCTTTGGTTTTTCTTTGGAACCTTAAAAAACTGAGCAGGGCAATTCATAATATTGACATGCTTTTGCCATTGTAATTGTTTGTTATGTAGTAAAAAAAAATGGGTGAGTTATTTATCAAAATATGCATCTTTTAACATTTATTAGCATTTATCTGTGAATTTAAAGCAAAATAATATTTTTTTTTCAAACTATAATAATTCTTAATGGTCATTATAAGTATAGGATGAAGGGTTCACAAATGTCTAATGCTGATTTTTAAGATATATTTTCTATTATGACAAACCAAAATAAATTATGATTCATCATTTCTAAAGATTGTAAAATCATTAGCTAAGGTAGCTGTTGGCAATCTAAGCCAAATGATACTAAGAATTTACTGATTACAGATCTAGCTGCCATTTAATAATGACCAATTATTTAGATACCCATAGCTGTGTGTCAATTTTACATGAAAAAGAGTTTCAGAAATTGGAAAATGTCTAATATAAAATGATATATTGACATACTTTATGACCAAAAAAAGCTGAATTAAACTTCAATAGATTTCTATTCTGCTATAGTATGATAATGATTTTATATATATTAATTTTTCTGCAATATGAAATAGAATTTTATGTATTAATGTCTATTTTATTAATATGTTATTTAACCAAATGGTTACATTTTTTTACAATAGACTGCAAATATTTCATTTTACTAATACAATTAAATAGCTATAACCATTTGTTTAGTGCTAAATATGTAAATATTTCAATCTATCACTTAAATAATTAATATAAAAATTAGACAATCATGGAAATAAAATAGTCTTAGTATACTTCTAATTTAAGCATTTATTAAATTTGAAATAAATTCTTTCAATAATGAAGGTTTCAAAACATTTCATAAAATTTCAAGAAAAATAAATATGGATATTTTAAGAACAATACATTCCACTTTGTCAAAGACTTTGAATAAATCAAATTAAATAACAATCTAATCTAATTTGAACCTCAATAGTATATACATTGTAATCAAATAGCATAAGGTATTTTTTATAGAACATAGTTATATGCTTATATCAGTAGTAACATTATTATATATAAATATTTCAAATATATTAGAAATAAATAAAAGTATGTCTTTTGCAGAAATAATCTCTTGATCTATTTTTAAGTACTGAAAAAAAATTAGCAAGTTTAAAAGATTGAGAATAAATGAAGTTTATAAAAGAAAAATATTAAATATAAAAGAAAGAATATAACAGAGATAATATAAACCAATGATTGAAATATTATCATTAAACTAATTGTTAAGCATTAAAACTCTGAATAAATCTAATGCAATTTAGATAACCCAGAAAAATGATATAAAAAATCATCAGCAAATAAAGCAATACTGAGACCGAATCTATAAGAAATAAGCTGTATTCTCTGGGATTTGTTAAAAAAGTGAATTCACATTTTAAATGCACTTTTAGTAACCTATCTTTTGAATATCATTCGCCAGTTTTCTATAGTTAATAAAATTATTATTAAAGTTTATATTTTATATCTTTACAAATTGTTTGCAAGATATATTACGTTTGCTGATTTTTCCATTCAAAGCAAAGAAAGCATGAAAAAAAATAATTATAGCAAACATATTACGGATTTATAAATAATTTCATACCTAAGTTAATATCTCTTAGACAATACTGTACAAAAAATATTTACTTGAAACTGGAAATCATTTTCTATAAATCTGAACAATCCACTTTTTATCATTCTGTGAAGATAATTTATCATATTTTATATGAACAGAAAATTCTACAATAAAATAATTTTATTTTATTTTGACTGTTTAAACAGCCTAATAGTCCACTTACAAAACAAATTAGAATATTGTAGTAATGGCAGCAACAATAATAAAAGTAGCAATAATAGTAATTCGATTCAACTTTAATACCCATGAGTATAGAAAAAGCCATTTATAAAAAGTATTTATTAATGTATATATATGTATGTTCATTAGTATTGTCCTATATAGCACTTATAAAGACTATAATTATATTATTTTATATTTTTATTTATGACTCTTAATAAACAAAAAAAATATTCTAAAATGACAGGTTTAAATTTATAGCCAGGTCATTCGTTTTTTCTCTCCAATTATGTTTGTTTTGGGATAATTATCATTACAGAAAAAAAAATCAATATAATTAGTTTGTCAATACAGTACTATTAATGAATGATCTGTCATCTATCATAGTTTTTTTTTTTTTAAATCTATATAAATATTGATTTTTTTTACAACAAATTTTGTACTTTTTTATACTAAATAATAAAATAATTTGTAGGATAAGATATAGTTTAATCAAAGACCTTTTTTTTTCTGTCTTAGCTCGTTTTTTTTATTTATTTTAATAATTTCAGTCTCTCGAATCAGTACTGAGTCCGGATATCACGACCAAATTTTATGACATCACTCTGCATTAACTGTGACAATAGAACTGTTTATTCATGAAACTATATTTCCACTTTTTAATACCATACATAGCTATTTTTGTTTATTCCCGTGGTTATTAAATAATAAAAGAGATTTCGCCAATTAGAAGATTTTAGTTGTGATCTGCACTCGTGATTACACTGGAATGGGATTTAGTACAAAAGTTTCTATTCAGTGAATGTTTTATATATTTCAGCAATCTACTTAGAAACTCCTCTGCCTATTGTAAAAGTGAAAAAACCTGCCTTGCTTAATGAATCTGTCATTAAAGTAGTAAAAATAATTATAAAATGAGAATTGTTAACAGTAGTGAAACAAGAGCTGCATTAGTGATAGTTATAAATATTTTAGACAGGTACGATGTAAACTTTACAGAATCTATGCTAGTAGTTGTAAATAAGGAACCATCAAGATTTAATAATAATACACCTGAACTAAGTGACACTTGCTGTTCAAAAAAGAAAGGACAGTTTAACAGAAGTTTTTCAAAAAGGAAGAAAGAAACCATAGGATGTTGAATTTTCTGTGAAAATCTTATTAGTATCTTTCCAGAAATATTAATGAAAGACTAATACTGTGATAATAAAATTTGTTTTGTGCAATGGTACATGTACCTGCTTTATATGTGTATATTATCCAATATTAAATTCAGAGAGTTATTTAGTAATATTACATCAATATATTAAAATAAAATTCCTTTTTTGGAGACTTTAATGTATCTGTTAATAACATCCTACCAGAAACACTTTGCTTAGAATTGTCATATAAAAATTTGAATATATCTATGCTCAAAGCACAAACATTTTATGACTCACACTTCAATTAAGAGTTATAATGTAAAAGAAGTGACTATTACATGACAACTTACAGATTGCTAGACAGAACATAGATTAGAACACTCTCAAGTTTGATATAATGAGTTGCATTAAAATAAGTCAAATTTTAAACATATGTAGGAAAGTTGATGTTTATTCTATGTTAACTTGCCACACTATTAAAGTATGGAATTCTTAAAGAGAGTGATATGAATACAAAAAGTCTATTCTGTAAGTCATTATAAATCCTGACTGAATTTTTGTCAATGAGTCTATTATAAATGATTTGATTAAAAGAATTATATACAATTATTGACTTGGAGAAAAAATAAATATAACTCTCAAAAAGACTTTAAATGGCTGGTGGATTAGAACTGCAAAGAAATTGTAGACATTTGCTAATCATGATCATTTCATAACTTTTTGGGATATCCTAAAAATAATATATGGATCTGAAAAGTGATATTGTAATCCTATTAAATACACGGATGACCCTTTTATGTAGTAACAATGGTAATTTGAACAAATGAAGAAAGCATTTTTCTTACATTTTAAATAGTGATACACAAATTCAAATGATAGGTGGGAATGATATATCCATTTTACATATTCATTTAGAATTGGATAAAATATCCTTTTTAATGTGAATAAAATAATTTTTTATAATCTTAAAGATGAAAGAACTTCAAATCTTGATGAGATATCTGGAGCACTTTGGAGCTATGTTAACTTTAATCTAATATACATTTTTAAAATTATATTGACTAATAAAATTGTGCTTTTAGTATTTCGATTATAAAAGTAACTAGAAAAGATTCCAGTAATTATCATGAAAAATTCATTTTTATGACTACAACACAACTGTTTTAAGAATTTTATTGAATAAGCTATTCAAATACTTATATGCATGTGTATGTTTAAATGTTCATACATATATAGGTATAAACTTAGAGAGAAAAAGTAATAAGTTTAATAAATTAAAGAATTTTAAAAGACTGATTCTTTTAAAATAATAAGTAAAAGATTTACAAGTTTTAAGATTAGAAAAAGATTATTTTCTAAAAATTGATACCAGTCTAATTAATGAGAGTAAAATACATCGTTAATGAAATAACACATTAAAGGAATTCGAGTTAGATTTCCTTTATAATATAACCGACAAACTATGAAAATAACTCGTTAATTAAAGTCAGAAAGATAACAATGTAAATTCTTGTATGGAGATTAAAATGAAAAATCACCTGAGTAGATGGACAGGAGTGCAAGCCAATCAACTGCAGAGATTAAACCAATAAATGCCTGTTCTAATTTGATGAAAAAGAAGACACTTGATTCGTGGAGCTTCACCTTTGCACACAGACATATATATTGGAGCAGATCATCTCCCATAGTACAGTGACTTCAAATTCAGAGAGCTGGCCTCTAAATGTGAGAACAGGCAGCTAGGATTCTTATAGGTTGTATTGATCTACATTATTATTTATGTATGCCTTTGGAGCTTAATATGTTAAATGATTGCATATATGTAAGTAGTTAAAACACTACTAAAGATTATTCATCAAATTATCTAAATATTAACTGTTTAATGGTGATTTGTACTTATGGGGAGCATAGTCCAGTCTTGATTTGAACTGTTACTTAAAATAATGGTTAAATTTAGGTAAAAGACTAGGCAATGCAAGTAGCAATTGGTGAATTTAATATCAGTGAGGAAAGTAGTTGGCCCCTACATGTTCAACATGTAGAAAAATACTTATTCATTAACAAGGTTAAAGATGATAAGTATAAGATTGCTTCATTATTATGCTCTACCTCTAATTCCTGAAAATTGTACATATGATCAGGTTAAACCTTTTTTGTCAACCATTTTAATTTCCAACCATCAAGGCATGTCACTAGACTGCAATTCCAAGCCTGGAACCAAGGTTGGGATGAAAGTATAAAAGATTTCAATAGTACTCCTCATAATCTAGTAAAAAATTGTGTCTATGGAGCATTCCTAGACAAAGCCATGCTGATAATTTCTTATGGGCATGTGTAATGATAATTTACGGCAACAATAATTGCCTGTTAGATATTTATATTATATAGAGGCTATAAAATGTGGGATAGCTCATGAATTCATGCTTGAGCAATCTCAAAAATTCACAGAGTAAATCACAAACAGATGTTCGTAAAACTGTAAAGAAAGAATTGCTGAAGATTAATAAAAATAGTGCTAACAGTAAAAACCCATTTACATGTTTTTGCTGTCAGAAAAATGGCCACAAAGCCAGAAATTGTTTTCATAAATGAGAATGCTGCAATGATTGTAAAAAAGAGGACACAGAGAAAAAATCTGTAAAGAAAAAAAAAAAGGTTCCCAACAGGAAAAGTAATAATTATAAACATATCAGGGTTGGGGAAGTCAGCCTACCAATATTTAAAAAATGTCCCCCAATAATGACAAAATTATGTTAAAACTGAAGCTGTATGATCACCCCATATCTATAAAAGTAGACAATGGTAGCAGCATATTATTAATATCATTCTACGACTGGGCTACTATCTCTAAACTAAAAAAAAAAAACTGACCTTAAAAGTGTTAGACATAAATGTCATTGTGGTCAAAATTAAAGGTATTGTTTAGGCTTCTGTAAGTAGAATGGAGGGAAAGTGATAGAGTTACCTTTATACATAGTTTATTCTCTAATAAACCCCTAATTGGGTGCCAATGGTTTAGAAAATTGGGAATTAAATTCACATTTGTGAAAAAGGTCAAAATAGAAAATGAAACATGAATCAAATTTCCTAGCTTATTTAATTGGAATCTGGTGTTATTAAAACAACCTCTGTATCAATGGAGTTAAACACTGACATGCTACCTATAATATGCAAACTATAGAAAGTTCTGTTTGTGCAAAAAGAGAAAGTCGACAATGAAATCAATGACTTGGGTAAGAAAGGAATGTTACAACCCACCAAAAATTCTGATTGGGCTATGCCATTGCTAATTATAACTAAACCCAAAAGGCAATTTTGTTTGTGCAGTGATTATAGGATATTGGTAAACAAGGCACTCAGTAAAAGTGTATATCCAGTCCCTAATGCCAGGGAAATGATAGTGTTACTCCAGAGATCAATTTTTTCCACTAAATTAGAACTTAATGCCACTTTCCATCAGATGCCATTTAATGAACAGACAGTTGAAATATTAACATTAATCACTCATGTAGGGTTATATAAAGGTATGAGGCTCTCATTTGGAATAACACTGGCCCCTAGTATCTTTCAATCAAAAAATAAAACCCTCCTTAATGGATTAGAGGATGTTATTCTATATTTTGATGACATTATGATTGCTGCTATGACGGAAAATGAACTTACAATGCATCCTACAGAAAGTCTGCAGAAAACTGGATGAATTAAGGGCTAAACTTAATATCCAAAGTGAGAAAAATCAAGTTCTTAGGTCATATTATATCTAAAAATGACACATCTTCTGCCTCTGAAAACATCAAAGTGGTTGCAGAAACATAGAGACCTAACAACTTGAAAAAACTTTAAGCCTTCAAGGGTCTAGTTAATTACTTTGAAAATTTCTTAGATGGAAAAGCCCATGTGGTCAAACCATTATATGACCTTCTCAAAAAGAACCAGAAATGGAAGTGGGAAGAAAAAGAAAAAGCATTTCTACACACAAAATAGCTGCTTACTTCAAATAAATTACTTGTCCATTATAATAGCGAATTTGAAGTAACTCTGACCATGGACACATCAGAATTTGGTGTCAGGGTAGTATTGTGTCATCCTGTTCATGAAGATGAATGAACCATTACTTATGCATCATGTACATTATCCAAAGCAGAGAAAAACTATATTCAGTTGGACTTGAAGGTCCTTTAGATTTTATTTGGCATCAAAAGTTCATCAATACCATGGCCACAGATTTCCTATAGTAACTGATCATAAACCCCTATTGGGAATATTAGGCAAATTCCTTCACATCTGAGTCCTTGCATGTTGAATTGGCTAAAAATCTTGCAGGTTATGATTATACATTGGTATATATAAAAAAGAAAACAAATAGGGCATGCTGATACTCTATTATGTATACCTGATCAGACTGAAATATATAAAAAAAGAAATAGAAATTAATTAATTATATTGATGCCTCAAAGAGCCAAACCCTCATCAGTACAATAGTGGCTGCATGGACATCTGAAGACAATGGCTACCAATGGATGGTAAAGCAAATCGTTGAAGGATTGCCAAATCAATAATCTAGTTTTCTTCATATGAAACATCAAGTGCTAATCCCACTAACTAAAAGGTAAGAGCCAAATTCTTAAGTTGTTGCACAAGGGTCATCCATGCATTGTTAGGGCAAAAACATTAGTTTGTAGTTATGTCTGATGGCCCAGTATTAATAATGACATTGAAAAATATATTTTAAAATGCAAAAACTGTCAAACATGCAATAAAGCACTTCTAGCTGAGTTTGAACCATGGCCTTAAGCTGAAAGATCATGGCAATGGATACACATCAACCACTGCATCTCATTTCAGGGTCATCTGTTTTTGGTAGCAGTCAATGCATTCTCAGCATGGACTGAATATAAAATAGTCAATGATATTTCCCTAAGAAAGTATTGCAATTTATGTAAGAATATTACAACATAAAACACAAATTAGATACATTAGAGTTCATGAAGAAGTTGATGACATAAACTGAAAAATTGCAATTTGAACAATAAACTAGAATGAACAATTTTATCAGAGAATCTTCTTAAATCAAAGCAAGTAATATTCAATCACTGCCTTCCATTAATAACATTAACAATATTATCTTAAATTAATAGCAATAGATTTACCTGCTAGAATCAATATTGTATTTTGAGTAGATATCTACCCCAAAATATTTTTTATATGGACACAGTATTCAAATTTTTTTTCAGTTTTTCAAAATAAAAATCAGATCTACAGTTTTTCAATACGACAAATTTTAGACTTGATTTTAGAAACCTGTGTGTGTTCAATATTCTTTTTACACTATTTATTTTCGATAAAAAATAATTAGTCATTTTATCTTACACTTGTACTAATGCAATAAAATACAATTGTATTAAATTATTTTTATTTATATAAATTTTCGATCATTTTATTTTGATATATTTTATATATACTGTGGCAATACAAACTCATCAGGTGACAGTCATTTGAAATTGCAAAGAGCTCAGTGGAGTTTAAATTATTTAAAAACTGAATACTAAATTATTTAAAAACAATTAAATAAAATAAGTGGGAATTTAAAATTAAATAAAAAGTATCCTGTTGATGGTGATTACACATGATTATACAGTTAATGAGTATTGATTTTAAAATGAATAAAATGTTTTGAGAAATAAAGCTTTTATAAATGTTTGCTATGCTACAAAGTAATTAAAAATTTATATTATTCAATGTGTACAGTTAAGGTGTTTCAGATCATAGGAAATCCTAAGTTGATTTGCTTTTAATTTCTTAACTTGGCAATATATTATATTTGAAAATATTATAGTAAATCTATATTTAAAAAAATTAAATGTAAAAATGTGAAGTTAAAGAACTTATAGGCAACTATAAAAAATGTTGGCATGAATTTTAAAAATATATATATATAAAAATACCAGATTTAAAAAATAACTATTTAATTAAGAGATTTGACACATTTCAAATGGATTCTAAAAAAAACCTGCAAATCAGTCATTACCATAAAATAAACCATTTTTCATAAGGAAGTTCACATGCTTTTATTCTAGAGAATGCAGGAATCTATTTGAGTTTAATCATCAAAAATTGCAAAGTCCAATTAGAAAAGAAGAGAAATGTGTATAAGTAAGTTAAGTTACCAATTTTTTTAATAATTAGCCATATAAATAGTTAATATACACTTACTGCCAATCTTATTCTATCTATGATAGTAAACTATTCTATGAACATTTAACAATATATACTGAGTGCATGTAGCATCTATTTTTTTATAATGTAATTAGTTATCCAACAATGAAGACACTATAACATGCCTCATCATTAATATTTCAAAGATAATGATATAGAATCCCATTGCCTGTCCTGATAGAAGATTGGTTTTGCTACTCAAGAATCCTGTTGGACTGGAGCAGTAGAACACTCAAAGAATTTGAAATCAAACTTGAAAATTGATTCCAAGTAACATTGATAAAACCATTTTATTAATTATTTAATCTGTGATAAGATTTCTTTGATATATATATATATAATGTTTTTTCTTATCTTTGTAAAATATTTTTTTTTATTCAATTTATTTTTATTACCTAATGTTGGAATGTCACTTAATTGTTTTTTGTTCATTATGATTCAAAGATTGTGGTTGTTCTTATTCAGGGGATTTATTGTGCAATGTACAAATGGATCATCAAAATAAATGGGTTAACTAAAGCAAACATTGCACTCTTTATAATTTTTTTTCACTTTATGTGTACATAATCATGAGTCATTTTTAATTAATTAAATTGTTTTAATAATTTTTTATTATTATTTAAAGCTAAATTTAATATCCATGCCATTCTTATTCAAATCTTGCTTCATTTCCATTAAGTAGCTTAAAGAGTTTATGATTAGGAGTGTGCTTTTCTATAGGCTGATAATATGTTTAATGTGAATGAGGAAGAAATTACAATATATGACATGGTGGTATTAATTCACTATATGTGACCTCTAGAATAAAATAGCTAACAACAAATCTATCATACTAATTATATATAAAGCTACAATGAGACCTTTTGTCTGTGCATCACATAAATGTTTGTAAATTGATAATGATCAGGAAATGGCATTTGTTTCTTTTAAAATTATTTCATGTAAGTTTTACAAAATAGGAATTCATGGTTTAATCATCACCATCACCAAGTTAATAGTATATAAATTAAAAAACTAATATTACATTAATTACTAATGAAAGAAAGATTGTTTACAAACTATCTCGCTAGATACAAAACATGGTTTTAAACCGAATATAATTAAAGTTATATATTTACAGAACTTTTTTCTCCAAATCTTCTATTAAATTTAGAAGTTTTCCTGTGCTGCATAAATGTTTATATTTATATTATTCCAAATAAAACAAAATAATGTGTACATCTCAAATTATAGAAAGATAAGACCATGTGCATTCGAAATGCAATGGTAAAAAAAATTATGATTCATTTATGGAAAATTTAATTATTTTTATTTTTTATTCTATTTAACATGGATGCATATATACATCCATAATACTCATTTGTTTACATATTCTTTTAAAATTTCTATATATTTTTATAATTTATTTAAGTTTTATGCACCTCATTGTAATGTACAATCTAAATTGTATGGACCAGTATTATAAATAGATCAATAAAATAATTTAAATTTGTTAAAATAAAAATTTAATATAGTCATTTAAATACTTTTAAGACAGGCTGTAACCTGAATCATATGCGCCTTGAAATTTAGAATAGTCAAACAATATCTTTAATTGCCAATAGAGGAATCTCTCAAACCATGATACAAAGTAGTGACTTTTATAAAGATAAGAACAGCCATCTTATTTTTAACATTTCACTTATATAGGCCAATCTGAAGCATTTTGATTTGGGAGCATGAAGCTGTTATTCTCTCCACTATTTAAGTTCACTATTTTCTTTACAAATTAACATTCGTGAAATCTTGCAAGACATATGTGATTCAGGTTAAAACCTGTCTTAAAAGTATTTACATATACTTCCTGTGCACTTAATAAATAATTACAACTTTACAATAGTTTATATATTTCCAATATAAAGATCATAATATTAGCTCGTAAATAGCAAGATTTTGCAAATGATAATTTGTAAAGGAAATAGTGGATTTAAATAGTGGAAAGAATAACAGCTTCACATTCCCAAATCAAGAGACTTCACATTGACCTATATAAGTGGAAAGTTAGGTTAAAGATAAGACAGCCACTCTCATCTTTATAAAAGTCACTGTCTTGTGTCATGGTTGGAGAGGTCCCTCTATCAGCAATTAAAGATATTGACTATTATAAATTTCAAGGTGCATATGGTCTGTCTTAAAAGTATTTACATATATTTCCGGTGCACTTAATAAATAATTGCAACTTTATAATCATTTAAATAGTGCATATTAAAACTTATTAAAGTAATAATTAAAAACAATATTTTAATTTTAAATGTCTCTTTTAATTAATAATGTTATTTATATTTTATAATATTAATATTACTTGATATTTATAAATATTATTTTTATATATATAATTTCTTCTCTAACCAGACCCAAAAATAGAGCTAAAAGGTTTCAAACCCTATCCACACCTCCAAATCATATCTAAGCAACTCACTTCATAAATCCCACAAAAGTTAAATTTTCTCTGTATATCCCAATGATCAGGTAGAGGTAGTCTCTTAAGGAATCATAGCTAGAGGTGGTGGTTAGGATTCCACATCAACTATAATGGACAACCACAACATGTTAACATTACATACTACAATTTATTATTAATCAAATGAAATCTACATTTCATAATGTACAAATATATACAAGTAAAGAGTACTCACATGTTTACATAAGGTTAGTGATGGCTTCTAATATTTTTTAAAAAAAAAGAACTCATTGATACAAATTATTTGAAATAATTGGGTATCGGTTATGCAGATAATAGGCATGTAATTGCCTAGGAGAAATATACCTGGCAAGGGTGAATAATTTCTTAAATATTAAACAAGTTGATAGATATCTTAATATAAAAGTCTAGCCTCATAAAAAAAGTTAAACTATAATGAACACTAAACAATAATCCCACATAGCATTGCACACAGTGCATATACCAACAGACATTATTATTATTAGTATAAAAATGGGACTAAATTTGGTACTAAGTTAATGTATATATATATATATAAGTGCATGTTCTGCCAATTTGATTTATGGATGACTGTCCTGGCTGTAATAATTATTATTTAGGGGAGAAACCCATTCACCTTAGCATGACTGAAGTTCAGGAAAAAAGTATGTTTCAATAGCCTATTATCTATTACTTCTCATAGTTTTCATATATATATATTGTGAGTGTTCAAATTGATGACAATACCGTCGGTTACAATATATATATATATATATATTACATACAACAAAGAATAAAATAAGGACATGGTTAAGATAACATTTGAATGATAGAAATTCAAATGCTAATAAACATAGTAAAAAATTTGGACACAGATTTTAAGTTAAGAATGTTAAAAAAAGTAAAATTATATAAAGAAAGAATGTATATAAATAAGCATTTATTTTTATAGCGTCTGTATACAATTTATAATTACATTCATATCAGCCTTTCAAGCCAATTGTGCAAATGCTTTGCAAGTGTTAAATAATAAATGAATACCCCCTGACCAATACAAGATATAGAATTTATGCAGGAATAAAAAGAATCCCTCTTATTCCTATGACTCAAATATTTATATATGAGCAAATCTGAAGTACTGGCACAGAAGGTGTGACAATATAACAAGTCACTTTAAATTACTATATACAATGTCTGAATGAATGATACTGATGAAATTTTCTAGAATTTACTAAGCATCATTCCAACTGAATGTAATTATAAATTGTATACAGACACTATAAAAATAAATGCTTATTTATATATATGATTAAGTTTCAGTTGGAATGACGCTTAGTAAATTCTAGAAAATTTCATCGGCATCATTCATTCAGACATTGTATATAGTAATTTAAAGTGACTTGTTATATTGTCACACCTTCTGTGCCAGTACTTCAGATTTGCTCATATATAAATATTTGAGTCGTAGGAATAAGAGGGATTCTTTTTATTCTTGCATAAATTCTATATCTTGTACTGGTCAGGGGGTATTCATTTATTATTTAACACTCGCAAAGCGTTTGCACAATTGGCTTGAAAGGCCGATATGAATGTAATTATAAAGAAAGAATGATAAAAGAAAGTTTATATATAAAGAGAGAAAAACCTGTCTTAAATAGGATGAATTATATAAAAGATAAATTAAAATAAAAACAAATTAAAAATGATATAGAAAAAAAGGTAATTTTTTAAAGTAATTGGTTAAGAGTATAAAAAGGACAAAAAGAAAGAAAATTATTGGTATTTTTATATATATATATATATATAACTGGATACTTCTGTTTCAATAGTCCCATTGTGACATTTAAAGTTAGATTATAATTTATCATTTATTCTTTTTGTAATAAAAGTTTAAATTTCAGCGCATACATTTATTTTCTTTCAAGAATAGTTTTTCTTTTTTATTAAATTTGTAATTTAAAAATAAAATATTTTAAAAGTCAATTTTGTGGAACTTGTAACATAATTGTTTTATCTTTAGGAAAGTTTTTTTTCTAATTAAAAGTTGTTTATATATTTTTTTTCTTTTTGGTAATTATAATCTATTTCAAGAGTGGGAGATTTAATTTTGTATTAAATAGTTTATGTATCCTGATGAGATATTTAATTAGATTGAGCATGGTATTAAATTAGCCCTGGGCATATATTGTTTAATTAATTAAAAGATGAAAAACAAAGTTTATGTGGGAGATAAGAAAGTTATATAAATAGCCCTGAGTTAGGATTCATATTCATTCATTTTTCAGAAATTATTATTCTGACTGATTTTTCAAATTGTGATTATTCAGAGTATTCTTCTGACATATTATTCTCAGTCAGATCTTTCTTCATATCCAGATTTGTTTTTTTCCTGATATAGAACCTCAGGTTCATGTACATACCTGAGACTCTCAATATAATTTACACAGGAATAGTTATGTTCATTTTTCAAATGTCCAAATTTTACATCATTGGTTACCAAAACTCTAGAATGTGCTGCTAAGCCTACTAAATATGGATCCTGACCTCCTTGCTGTTTCTTCAAAGATGCCATGATAGCCTAAACTAGAACTGTTTAATAATATGTCTCCACATTTCAGCTGCCATTACCAGAGAAAAGCCATTGTGGACTTCATTATTATTTCTATGCACAAATATGAGTACTCACCAAACTTATGGACAATAAGATAAATTTTCTTTTTATATTCTTGCCAGGATAAACCTAGTTTATGTCTCCACTCAATATTTATAGTAAATCAGAAATTGTTTTCTTTTATCATTATTTTATGCATTATTCTTTTATTATATGCATTAAAACCTTAGTGGCAAAAGTTCCAATTTTAAAATTTTACTTATCCGAGAGTGTATGATTAGTAGATTTTATATGTTTAATGTTTTCTTTGATATTACTAACACTTAGTAAAATACTTGGGTAGATATTAGTAATTTTCTCTTTTAACTCACCTGTCCCTTTTCATCGTAATTAATCTAGTTAAACTTGGTTTGCATTTAAATCTTTTGGCTAGCAGTTTATCAAGTATAGTATTCTGTTTTTTTGTAGAAGATATTTAATTTTCTGTAGTTGGGTTTACCTAAAACTGTAGTCTTTTCTTTTCTGGACTGGGACTGATCTTGGCTGGTTTAAATGTACCTGACTATGGGCATGATGTAGTCAAATGACATTCTTAGTCCAATGTTCATTTTCCGGGGTTAGAAAAGCTTGACTACACTATTCATTGGTTCTCAGCAAACTGCCAATGTTTCTAAATCTCTATAAAAATGGAATTGGTTTAGCTGAATCACTAGCAGGAAGATATAAGACCTTCTTAAGATCATAGGTAAGAAATAAACTTATATACATGAGTGTTTATTGTCTCCATAATCTCATACACTCTCTTATAAATCTGCTAACAAAACTTAATTCAAATTTCCATTCTTTTTTTATTTATTCTATGTTAATAAATTTTAAAGCTCTTTTAAATTATTTTAGACTCATGTTTGTCTTTGTGTTTTCTTTTCTCAACTGTCTGAGCAATATTCACAAGCTCTTGCTCTTCCTGGGTCTGGTTGGTGCAAATCATCACCATCATTAACTTTTCATCATGGTAAATAAATTTTCCATGTGATGTGATGTATTGTGATTTCTTAAATGGAGTCATGAATCTCTCAGCAACTATACCCAGACAAACTTGTTAGCCTTTTTACCTCTAAGTTTTCCCATATTCTGCTTCATCCCATTTCCACAACATAATCTTTGCCAACTCTATGGCCTTTATATCTAAATCCCCCTTATCTTTTCCCAAACCCAGCATAAAAATCAATAATCCCCGTTCTGTATAATCATTTTTTTTTATATATTTATTCTTCCATAACTTCATTATTTGTACCCTTTTTGTTTTCAAACATTTACATTCAATTAAAAGATGCCTAATATTTTCTATTCCTTCCTTATACAATTTACAGACTAAATCATTTATATTTTTCCATTTACATGTATATTCTCTTGTTGTTAAAGATCCCATTTGAGCCTTAAACAATAAACTACTTTTCTTACTATTATCATATATTAACTTGCATCTAATTTTTTGTTTACTTTTATATATATTTAAAATCTTTTTATTCTCCATATTAGTTCTCCATTTCACTAACTCTCTATTCTTTATTAATAAATCTATCCTTTTATCCCATTCCTTATCACTACAACACTCAACAATCCTCCTAATACATTCATCCCATTTTTTGTACAAATATACTGATATAAATTCTTTATCCAAATTTTTTGCATACCACCTTACCTTTCTCATCTATCTTGTTTCCTGCCCTTTACTTGTAACCTAATTAAATACTATTTTGGCTATTCTTTTATTATCCATAAACTGCAATCTACCAAACATTTTCATTTTACTTTTTGCATCTCTCATATAAAAACTTGACCATCCTATTTCTCCTTGACCTGGTGGCACTCTTCATGATCAAAAGGAATAACCATCCTTTACAATATAAAAAAATAAACTAAAGATTAGCCTTTCAAGCTAATGTACATGCACTTTTTACGAATGTTAATAATAATAAATGAATACTTTCATTTCCAACACAAGATAAAGTCTTTGCGAATGAATAAATGAATCCACTTATTCATTCAACCCAAATGCTTATATATGGGCAAATCTTAAGTACTGGATATGAAAGTGTAAAAAGCACATGTACGTTAGCTTGAAAGGCTAATCTTTAGTTTATTACAGTTTATAAACGTAGCGCTATATAAATAAATGCCTCATTTAAATATAAAAAAATGTATATGTAAAAAAAGAAAAAGTTTGGAAAAAAAGAAGTAAATGTGGATTATGTAATGTAATATGTATGTAAAACAATGTATGGATAGATGAAAGAGAAATGTTATTATTTTTTAAGATACGGGTATGTATATTTTTATATATTAATTTTATTTGTAATAATAATGATATAAATATCTAATTTTAAAGATCCTTGAAAATGACTACAGAAAAAAATGGTCAAAATGTTGGATGTTTAAATATGTGAATATGTATATATGATTGATGAGAAGAAAGTTTTTTAAAAAGAAAGGAGTATATAATTTGATTGGATTCAATGAATAGAACATTATAGTTTATGTGACATATATATATATTTTTAAAAAGGAGCTTTTCTTATTGTGGTTGTTAAAAAGTTTGATAACAGTGGTGATATAAGTTATATTTTTTTCCCCCTATTTAATGTGAGGAAACTCTCGATGACTTGTGTATATCTAGCATTCATAAAATGGTGGGATGGAGTAATTTGAAAAGTAAACATAGAGACATGAATACTATCACTAATTACTACTGTAATTAATACAATCAAACTGGCTCTAGTATTAAAAGCCTGATTAAACTTGTATATATAGATATAGGATCACTGAAAATTAAATGCCTTCCCCTCTCTCAAAAATCATTAAATTAAACAAACGCATATAGAGACTAGCATCCCACCCATAGTGTAATTAAATAATAAATATCATTATTTAACTACTTATTCGATCATAGATTTGCATAACATTTAAAAACACAAACATATTTATGTAAAAATCGCAATGTATTCCCCTCTCTTTTCGAATGAAAAACATGATGGAAGGTGGATGAAAGTTTTCGGAGAGCTAAAATGAATTCTGTAATTCACCGAACAAATGGGTTTCATCTTAAATAGTGGGAAAAGATAGAATTAAAAATGTTTTCATTTTAACTTTAAATCTTTCTGACATCCAACTTCTCACCTTTATACTCTCAATAAATATTAATAATCAAATTAAATAAAATAAAAAGACATGATATTTTTGTACATACATCAACATTCATATATATATAAACAATGAGAAAAAATAGTTAACCTTTATAATACATACATTAACATTATCTATATAAAACAACATGAATAGTTGATACCCATAATACTTGTATGAAAGTATATTATAGATATAAAATAAACAACAAAAACACAACAACAAAAAATGAAGATAAAATATTACCAGTTAACAAAGAAAAGTGTTTATATGAAAAACTTTCTTAAAGGGTGGTATTATCACAAGAGATGACTGAAGCATCATAAATATTGGTGAAATATGTTTCTAAAGAAGGTCAGGTGATTTATTTTATGGTTTAGATAGGCATGATTCTTCAATGAAGCTAAGGCAACCAGTCTTCGAGCATGATTCTCTGGTCTTTGGCTAGATTCCATTTCTTGGACATCCTTCTGAGATGGACTCATAAAAGAGTGGAGGCAAGCTCCTCTACTCTAACATAATTCACATACAAAATTTTATGTATATTGTATACCAAAGTCAAAAATTTTAAGAACAATTAACTCCTTTCTACAAGAGGTTTTGAGTATTTCCCACTCCCTTTTAACACTTGGAAACTCTTTGTTTTCTTTTTCCTTATTTTTTTATATCATGATTTGCTCAGAACTATTTTTAACATTAATGAAAGTCCAATAATGCTTCCTCTGTATAAAGCATCTTAAAGCATTTAATATTTCCAACTGCTATTGTTTTAGTACTCATTCCTGTGGACAAATAGCTGTATTTTACATTTTCATTATTTTTTTAAAATTTATGCAAGGTTAAATTTAGGCAGGACGGTTTTAAAATGGAAATACTGTTTTATTATCTATTAGGTTGATCAAGATGCTAATTTGGCCACATTTACTTCACTTAACCTAAAATCCATTAGCTTACATCATGTTTATTTGCTAAATAATTTTTCATTTATTTTTGCTTTAAATGTTTTTCTCTTTTTCTCTCTCTTTTTTCTTCCCTTTTTTCTCCTTTCTTTAATTGCATTTAGTCTATACCCACACCTAGAATATATATACATATTTTTTAATGTATAAACATTATATATTTTTTGCTTTCATATTACTATTTCTTGACTGCAGCTGACTTGAAGGTCAGTAAATTAAAGAAATAGTACATGTTGTAGCACACCTATATAGATATATATATGTACAGCTTCATAGCTGACTACTGTTTCACTCTAATTAGTACTACTTTTATATGATTCTTACAGATAATACTCTAGAATAACTCAAAAACTTTGGATTTTTATAATCATGCACATAGCATATGCTTTTAAGCTGATCTTTGATAATTCAAATAGGCTCAACATAGCATTCTTTAATTGTCACTATCTGGATACAAATTTTGAATATTATGTTATTTATTTATTTAATTGTGGATTTTAGATAGCTTATTATTAATAAAATATCACAAAGGAGCTTGTAGAGTTTTCAACCAGGAGATAAATACTAATGGTCTTATTAAAAGCTTAATTTCTACCATTTGGCAATCATTAAATATATGGTTTATGTTTTGTGTTTGTCCACAATTACATATCTCAGTCACAATTAAATTTGATTTATAAAACAGATAACAGAATGTCCATGTCCTGAATTTGTTGATGAGACTTTAGTTGTTTTTAGGAAAATCATATTCAGTTAACTTTATTGTTGTATCTAAAAAAAAAAAATTACCACACAAGATTTTCATTTTTATGTTATAATTCTTCAATTATAGATTCTTGATTGAGTGTCCAGAAAAATAATCTTGGTTTGAAATGGATTTTAGATGATGAAACTCTTTCTTGAGTTGTTGGCAAAATCAAAATAAATTTGTAGGCATAAACTGTTCAAAAGTTACTTGGCACTACTTGACTTTGTGATGCAAATATTTTATAAACAGCTTCTTTAACTTTATTTCATTTTTAAGATTAAAATTACATTTATGATTTAACTTTTTATTACTATTTTTAATTGGGAAATTTTTTGTGAATGCACCAATTTATCATGTTTCAAAAATATGTACATCAATTATAAGATTATTTATTCCTTTTTTGATTTTCCATAAAATAGATAAAGATATATGTTAATAATTTTATAATTTTTTTTTTTACAAATATATAAAAAGAAGAATAAAATTTATTGGTAGTTAGGAATTAATAACCAATCAGTGTTACGTATGTAAATAGTCATTTTTTAAATATAATTTTAGGGTTTAACCTTGTTAAAACAGTTTATACATTTTTTTAAAGTAAAGATAGCCTGTAAATGTATTTTTAAATAGATTAATATATTTATTAAAATTCCTTATTTTCTTCTAAATAAATATTATTTTTTGGAGAAAAAGTTTTATATTTATTATCATAAATGATTTTTTTTTCTTTATGCTTGCTTGATTTAAAAAAAAAATAGTGTGATTGCTATTTTATAATTAGGCTAATCACTTATAGAAATAATTTAATTAATATTTGTATCGCAGAATAACACAAGTGTTCTATTTATTTTTATATATTGATAATACTACAACTATACAATGTAAAAAGTGTTAATATTTTATATATTTATATAAAATTCAAATGTGGGTTAAATAAGCATAAAAGTTTCATTTAAAATACAAATAATAATAATAATAATAGAAACAAAAAAAAAAAACTACAAATAATAATAATAAATACAAGCTATAATTTTTTTTAAAAAAAAGTTAATGCTCACGTTTCCCCATCACATTTATTGTTAAAAATATATATATATTATTTTGACTTTTTCCTCGTAAGTAATTTTATCTTTAAATTTAAAAGAATTCTAATGAACGAGAAATTATTTTTTATTAACTCCTAAATAACTGGTAAATGAAATTTAGCAATGGTTTTTAGGATTTTCACATTTATAAAATAAAAATGGCATCTATTTATTTTTAATGCTGTATATGTTTTGTGCAATCTTTTAATTCAAATGAACTTATGTTTTTTAATTTTTGTCTGGGGGGGGGGGATATTAAACTATTATTTTGAAATTTGATCTTCTCATCAATCAAAAATTTATTTCATCTGGATATACTTTTGCTTTATTATGCTTTTATATGAATTTTTATGACTTTAAATGTAGTTTTCATTGATTACTAATTGTGAAGGTTTTAGATACAATGTTGTATATTTAAATAGCATGTAATACCAATATTTTATTGACCCTTGAAAACTAATTTACCAATTAACTTGGAAATAGTCTTTTTTAAAAATATAATGATTGTGATATCATTCTACCCCTACAGAAAATGCATTACATTATCTAATACAATAATATTAAAAATGGCACCATATTTTCAAATTACTCATACATGTTTTTGAGTTTGTTTTTGTAATATAGTTTTGCTTATGAGCTTGCAAACTGCAAAGCTTTCTGTTTATAAAATGGCAATACTTTTTATCATGTTCTATAATTAATCAAAATATCATACAATTATATTCAGTGTAAATATGATAAATGAAGGTCATTATATTTTGGATTTTATGTTTAACTTAGTAGTTATAAATTTTCAAAAAAATACTTTTTTGATTACTGTAAAAACAATATTTATGGTTTTATCAAGAAATTTTTCTTTTTGAAAGTTGTTTCTAATTTATTCAGAGCTTTATTTTATTTTATTTTATTTTTTTTACTCTTGTTTTTTTCCAATATCAAACTGTTTAAGATGTAAAATTAATATCTTGAGATTGGTTCACATTTTTTTTAGAAAAGGAGAATAATGAACCATGTGATCATCTTTTTATTTTAATAAAAGCAGAAACCATAACAAAATTAATAAAAAACTAAAAGGCAGTCCCAACAATATTTGGCACCTATTTTTTTTTTTAAAAAAAAAAAAAAACATTTTTTCATTTAAAATAGATCCATATAATATATTATCAAATAATTGTTGTGTATAGCTTTTTATAAATATAATTTAAATTCACATTTTTCTTCAAAATAGTTCTCAAATTTTCATTTTTAGGAATTATCATATAATTTTTTTCATCTGCATTAGCCACACTGATCATTTATATGTCTGAAGAACTAAAATTATAAACTTTGATTTTATGCCCTTAGTTTAAAATACTTCTTTTACAAGAAAATACATTTGTAAATTATTTTTAACTTTAGTTGCATAACATATACCTATAGTATATTATTAATATACCTCGATAATTTACTGATAATGATTATCATTACTTTAAGTAACATTACATAAATAAAACTTGATCCAATTAAATAATACTTAAATTTATTCTCTATTGAATACCTTTTCACTCTACACAAATAAAACTGTTTTTATTTTTATTTTCATATTAATAAATTTAAATTTAGTCTCTGATTTCCAGCCCCTTAAATGAAATGATTTGTTATAATATTTATCACAGTGAATTTAAAGTTCAGCAACATTAATTTCTGACAAATAACTAGCAATATATTTAAATTATTGGCAATCATATTAGGTAGTTGTTGGTTTTTACAATTTACTAATGAACACATTGCATTATTTTGGGCATTACTTCTAAGATTTTCTAATTATTTTAAGTGACTTATGCAAAACTGTAAAGAGAATTCTATCATGCTTTTAACATATTTTGCTTTGTATAAATAGGATTGTTATAGTATCTATAATATTGATAGTATAATATAAATAATAATATATTAAAAATATTGTGTTTATTATTGATTGAACATTTTATTTTGCAAATAGAAATAAACTTAATAAATATAAAAATGACCAGAATTTTCTACCTTAATGATAAAAAGCTTTCTATTCATTTTGGATTTAGGATTTAGTATTGGTAAGTATACTGTTGTTTGGTTTTAAATTGTTTAATCATCATTTCACTTAGATGGGTACAAACAGGTGTACATATGTAGTATATATGTAAGTATGTATGCATATTAAATTGTCTTTTCAAAATTGGTTAAAGAAACTAATAAATAAGGGAATATAACCAAATAATAATATTTGATATAATATTAGTATCATTTACTTTCTTTATAATTATATGGATTTGGCAATGCAATAAAAAAGGTAAGTGATAATATTTGATTACTATTGTTGGAAATTTACCATTATTCACTTTTTAATATAATTTATTTAATTGTAATTATTAATTAGAAAAAATATAACTTACTATAAAAATTTATCGGCTGAATGTTTTCGAGGAACCATGCCTCATACTCATAGCCTTCATGAAAAGTGTAATACATATATGCAGCAAACTAACGAAAACTTTAAACAATAAATTTAACATAATATTCAGAACTCCACCCAATTCCAATAGGTTGATCAATAACTCTAAAGACCACATTGATCGATCGCTCACCCCACACATGGTGTACTCTATTTCCTGCCCTCAAGCCAGATGCCACGCTACATACTATGGGGAAACGAAAGCCACAATTAATACCAGATTGGCGCAACATCATTACACATTCAACAGAGCTCAAATGAACAGCAACACATCCTCCGTATTTTTCGAACATAGTAAACAATCTGGGCACAACTTCATACCTGCCAACCCCATTATTTTATGTTCAGAGCCAAATGATTACAGGAGAAAAATAAAGGAGGCATTCTATATTAATAGAGACATCCATGCTATTAACAGAAAGGACACATGCTTCGAGATCTCGAAAAAATGGGCTACGTAACAGTAGCTTATTTGAATATTTACATTTGCATATATTTATTACACTTTTCATGAAGGCTATGAGTATGAGGCATGGTTCCTCGAAAACGTTCAGCCGATAAATTTTTATAGTAAGTTATATTTTCTCTAATTAATAATTACAATTAAGTATTTTTGTTTTTACATATAAGGAGAAATTAAAACCATATTAATATAATTTATTATAACATAATTAATAAATAAATTTAAAAAATATATAATAGAATTTAAAATTTAAAAAAAAAAAATTAAAAAAATTTTGTTATTAAATGGTTCTAAAAAGTTAGTAGTTTTAAAATTATTTCTGCAAAAAATATTATAGTAACTTTTCAATGACATTTAACTGGTTCAAAAAAAGATAATTTAACTTTTTATATATTAAAAAAGTTATTTTAATACCATTTTCAACAACATTAATAATATATATGTATATTTAACAAGTTAGTAAATAAGTCAGAAATATTTTAAGAGAAAAGTAAATATTAAAACTTACCTATAGCAGTTGCAGTATTAGTGTCATTAAGAACACCAAAGGCTATAGATGGAAGGAGACAGGCAAAGTACAGAAACAGAGTAGTGGAAATAAGTTTTTGAAGAGTGTTATGACCAAGAATTCCTGAGAAATAATAAATGAGTTAAACAGTCAAGAATGTTATACATGTTTACAAACTTACATATGAATTATCAAAATGTGTTTAAATTAACAAAAATATTATATACATACATATTGCTTTTTTAAATAATACTTAACTAGATTTTTAAAATTTTGTATCTAAGTTTGTAAACATTTTATTGCTTTTATGATTTATGTGCATAACTTTACACTAGTAGTGAATTATTGGCTTAGTTTAATTTATATGGAATATCATCAAATAACATGACAGCTAAGGGAAAAAATTCATTACTTGCATAGCATTTGATATACCAATATAAAATGAATAGCACATGAAAGAGAATATGTGTTCATGCATAAATACAAATAAATATTAAATTTTGAAATGGAATATCATTGCTGTAACAGTTAAAAACTTTTTTTCTATTAAAATTAAAAGGCTACACATTACAAAATATACTTTATTTTTAATAATAGTAAAAAATATCCAAAAATTATTAATTAATAATTATTTTGTTATTCGAATGTAATTTTTTAAAATTAAAATACAATTCTGACTTTTCTTTTTTATTTCTCTCTCTTTCTTATATACATACTTTGTGAAGGAATTATAAATGTGTATCAAGAAATATAATTGCTACTTCTTCCAACCTTGAGTTATCAATTTATGTAGCAAAATATATGTAATTGGAAATAATTGATTTCCATCTCCAAATAAAATAGGACTAATGGTCTACTTACATTTTATATTTAAGTTCATCAGTTTTTTTTTCTTTTGTTTTTGTAATACAGAAATAATATAATAATTTACTAGAGGACACATCTAAATAAAATTGACTGATGATTGCTATAGGCCAGCGTTTCTTAAACTGTGGGTCGCAACCCCAAATGGTGTCACAAAGCAAAAAGTTGGGGTTGTGAAAATTTAATTCAGATACACGAATTTAAAGAAATATTAGTCTCAATCCCTTCATTATCTTTAATTTAATATATTACATTTTCTGTACAGTGCAATTATAAAATCATAATGATAGCCAAGTCAAACTGTAAATAATATTTACATATTGAAAAATAGGACTAAATGCATCATAATAGTGGTGTTGCATTGCAATTTCAGCACATAAGTTATTTCAGAATCAAAATATATGATGCAGTGTTGAGAATATGGTTGGCACCACTGTGATTATATAATATTTCCGGTCAAGTTATTTTTTTCAGTTTCATTTCAACAAGTGTCCACATCGCAAGAACAATACAATATTGTATTTTACTGATTTATTCAACTAAGGTTAGTATTTATTTGAATAAATATTCATGAAAGATGTTACTTTTTATATATATAAATACTTGTATACTTTTTGTTCTCATTTTTTATTCAAAATTTATCATCCTATTAGTTATTATAAAAATTTATTCTTTATTTGAAACTTATTGTCATTTATTTATTAACAAGTAAAAACATATTCTTATTTTTTAAACTTAACAGGTAATTTATAATTGATTTATTGATATTTTTTAAATATTAAAAAATAAAACATATGAAGATATTAAAAAATAAAACATACAGGAGTAAATATGCTTCATATAATTAAACACAAAACATGGTTGCCATTTGGTGTTTCTGCTAACTAATAAGTACTGTTATTTTATTTATATTTTAGGATAAAAATACTTTTTACCCATGAATAAATGGTTGAACTTGAGTACCAAAGGTAATGATGCAGATGGCAATGCTACAAAGTCTCTTCAAGCAGGATCTCATAATCAAAAAGAGGCATCTAAGATGCGAAAAAGAAAATATGATGAGACATTTCTCCAATTTCGCTTTACTTTCAACAACTGCAAAGGTAATGAACAACCTCTTAGTTTAATTTGCAATAATGTTTTGTCTATGGAGAGTATGACACCATCAAAATTAAAAAGGCATTTTGAATCCAAGCATCCTTCATATGTCAATAAACCAAAAGAATATTTCGAACGACTGTTAAAATCTTCAAATAGAGAAAAACAATATTCTGAGAAATTTACAACTGTTGATGAAAAATATTTACTTGCACCATATGAAATTTCCTATCTGATTGCTAAAAATAAAAAGCCATACACCATTGGAGATCTTCTATTACCTGCTGTGATTAAAATGTAGAAATACTTCACAGAAGTAAATATGGTGATGAAATTTGGAAAATTCCTTTGTCAAACACTGTCACTAATAGAATTTCTAAAATTAGCAATGACCAATTTGAGCAGCTTATTACTAGACTTAAAGAAAACCCAATATTTACAATTTGGTTGGATGAAGCAACTGATATTTCAAAAATAGCTCAATTATTAGTGTATGTCAGATACATTTATAAAGAAAACATTGAGGAAAAATTGTTATTTTGTCATTCTTTGTAAGAACATACAAGAGGGGAAGACATATATAATAAAGTAGACAATTTTTTTAAAACTGAAGGTTTAGAATAAAAAAATTGCTTTGTAGTATGCACAGATGGTACAAAAGCAGTGGCTGGTGAAAATATTGTTTTTAAATTTGTTAAAGCTTCTGGTAATAATCATGTAACTTTTACACATGCCTGATCCATCAAGAGACCCTTGCAGCAAAAAAATTAGCAACAGAATTGAACAATGTAGTTCAGGATGCTATCAAAATTATAAACTTTATTAAAAGCTATGCCCTTAACAGCCGTTTATTTCTAAAGCTTTGTAAAGATATGGACTCTGAATAAAAAATATATTATTACATGCAGAAGTAATATGGATGTCAAGAGGGTGAAGTTTAAGAAGATTATTGTTATTAAAAGAAGACATTATTATATTTTTCATCAAACAAAAATCTGATCTTGCTGCTCTTTTTCAAAATGATTTATAGCTATCAAAACTATGCTATTTGTCTGATATTTTTGACAAGTTAAATGAATTTAACTTGTCTCATCAAGGAAAAAATAGCAATATTTTTACTTTGAATGATAAATTGAAGGTTTTATTAAAAAGATCAACATTTGGAAGAATAGGGTGGGAAATGATTTATTGGAAATGTTTTCGACTATTGACAATTTTGTAATTGAAAAAAAAAATCATTGTAAAACTTTAATTGCGAAAATTATTATAGATCACATAAAAACCCTAGAAACACAGTTTTGCAAATACTTTAAATCGAATTTAGATTTCAAAACTTGGATTCAAAGACCATTTTTGATTGACATTAATGAGATTAATCACTTGCCATATAAAACCCAAGAGGAATTTGCTGAGCTATTGAGTGACACAAACATAAAACTTGATTTTCCCCCAAAATCCTTGACTGAATTCTGAATCAGAACTAGGACTGAATTTCCCACAATTTCTGAAATGCATTAAATGTTCTTCTGCCATTCAGCACCACATATTTATGTGAAATGACTTTTTCAGCTTTAATCTATATTAAATCACAATATTGTTCAACACTGAAAAATATTGAAGATGCTTTACGTCCAGCATTATCAAATTTTTCACCAAGATTTAATTTTTTATGCAGCAAAAAACAAACGCATCCATCTCATTAAAACATGATTTTCTTTCATTAATTTTTGTATACTTAAAACAAATCCTAAATCTACTTAATTTCATATGTATATTGTTTACCAAAGAAATAAATTATTTATGGGAATATTTATGTCTATATCTATTTTATATTTAATATCTGGGATCATAAAAAATTCTCAATGATAAAAAGGGGTCATGAATGAAAAAAGTTTAAGTAGCACTGCTATATGCAATTAGCTAGATATATATTTGTATTTTATAGATCCTTAATGCTACACTAGATGTATTGCATGTGTGTGAGATTACAGTGAAGCATTGATATATTTATGATTTTGGAGTGCAGAAAATAAAAAAAATACTGTGATTTTAATAAAAATAATTATTAATTAATAAATTAATAAAATAAAATTGGTGCCTATATTGGTTATTGTTATCATAATATCAATACTTGTATTGATATGATCAAAATACTAATTGTACATATAAGTTTAATATTTAAATTGATATTTAAAATTTTAACAATGGCAAGTTTAAATGAAATTGTTCCTGTAAGGATATTCAGATAAAATTTTTATTTTCAATATAAATAAGAATATACATAACAATATTTAAGATGAATATAACATAAAAAAGTCTTATTTGGAGATTTTAAACAATGATAAGTTTGTAAATATTTATAAATTCAAAATTTTTTTAATGAATATTTTTTCTTGTTTCAGAATATTTATATCAGTATAAAGTTACTATAAATATTGTTTACAGGGTTATATAATTCTAAATGTAATAGTGAAAAGTTAACAGAATTCTTTTTTTATTTAATAATTTCAACAGAAACAGTGATTCGATTGATGACTGATTAATATGGTGAAAGAAATATTTGCAAACTGATCAAAGAGTTTTTCTTGTCAAGTTTTATCTTAAGACCAATGTATACTGATAGTAGCAGGTGTTAAACTTTAGAGCACATCCACAATAAGTTTATTCAACTAACATCTAACAATTCCAATGGATTCTCCAATTAACTATAACACTTAAAACTCTTCATATGATTTTACTTATGAAAACCAAAAAAAGTAGATAGATATTGTAATCTGTTTATATAAATATTTACAAACACATTGCTAATTGTGCTGCACCAATTTGGAGAAGTTTCTTACATTTACAGATTATTTGATCCTTTACAAATTATCAAACCATTGGATAATATAAGGAATAAAACAGAATTGTTGTTAAGCATTGGAAATCAGGAAAAATTTAATAGACAAGTCAATTTGAAAACTTTTCATAAGAGGATTTGACCTCAAACATTTGCCATGAAAAATATGTCAGCTGCCATACACTTCATGTGCGAAATAAAAGTACGTTCATATGGAAAAGCAACAAAAGCCTCAACATTATTGCCACATAACAATGGAAGAAAGCATAATGATAATGTAAATTTTTTTGTAGTAAAAATATTAAATGAGAATGCAAGATTTCATAGATTGACAATGAATGACTTTATTAAATTAGACATATTAACAGATACATCTCAAAAGCCTATCAGCATAATTGAAGAGGCCTGAATGGATGAAATCTTAAGAGAATTTCAGAGGCAAGGTAACAATACCAAAAGATCTTTATTTTTCATTTAAATGTTTTTTTTATCAATATTGCACTCTACTGATTTTCTAAAAACTTACTGTATGAAGTAATTACAGTAAACATGGGGCTCCATATTACAGATTGCTAATCAACCAAATCCCAGATATATTGCTATCAAATTTTTTGACGAAGGACAAAGAAATAGATTTGACAAAACAATTTACCTGCTGGAAAAATATGTGGGAATTAAAATAGAAGTAGATCAGAATAAAAAAAAATATATAACTGGAATTATAAAAAACACCTATTTCAATTATGACACTAATGATTTTAAGAAATTAATTGAGCCTTTTGAATCAGTGATAATGTTACAATCCATCTATCTAAAAGATATACCTATACTTTACCTATCTTAAGAAATAAATATTATTTTAAACTGCATTTAAACAAAAAACATTAATTCAAATGACATTCTTATGCAGATATTTGGAATTTAGTCTCCTTTTCATAATTACTGTACATATTTGATTTTTGATTGTGTTTTTATTTCATTTACTATCAATACTTTTATAATTCTTTTAGTTGATTAATATTATTCCTCATACAATTTTTCATCATATACTGAAATAATTCTAAGTTAATTTTAATTTTTTCTGCTCTCAAAATATATATTTAGTAATGTTCTGTATTGTAAGAAAAAAAATTACATTGTCAGATCTAAACTATTACCTTTTACAATTTAGTGTAATCTATAATTTGTTATATATCATCTCTGATTAATAAACACTACTTTAAGACTAAAATAATATGCATAAAGAATAAAAAGTATATATCTAATGAGATAATACTGTTTTCTGAAATCACATATATTGTAAGTTTTGCTATTAAAAAAAGTCAAAAGAAATCTGGTAGAAAACAGCATAATAGAATAAAAAAAACTGAGTATAAATGATATAGCATTTATATCTGTCAACCAAGAGACAAACATTTTGTAAACCACAACCATATCAACCCTCATTTCTTCTAAGCAAAATTTTTACAAAAAGATTTTTTATTCATTTAAAGAGTCTGCAGATAGATAAGTATAAACTAAAGGTCCTCTTTATAATGCTACATACTTAAAATCCTATAATTGAGATATTGAAAGATTAAATACCAGAATATAAAATGTTAAAACGTGAAATAAATTTATGAGATCACTAATAAATAAGTTAAAGATATTTACCAAACAAGTATCCATTCCTAAATAATTTAGTGGAAGATATAGTCCAAAAACAAACTATGATGCCTATTTTAAATAATGGTAAAACAATACTATTTAATACTACTTTATCAAAAGTGAATTCCGTTGTAATGATTTCATTTTTTTCTTTTGCAAGGAAAAACATGGTGAGTCAGAAATAATAATATATAAATATGTATATGTGCATAATTCATAGAAAGAAAAAAAAGTTTAAAGAAGAAAAAAAAATCAATATTTATTTTTAACTAAAGAAATGTTTGTCTTAAAATAAAACAAATAATATAAGAAGTTAATCACTATGTAACTAGCTGGATTTAACTTTTAAAGTGCACGTTTTATTTTTTTTTAATTCTTTGTAATTCCTTTAATTAATTAAGTTAATTAAAAAAAGAAAGGATAATACTTATTTTAAAAAATCTATATATATTTTACTTTCACTAAAAATGTGAGATAATTATGTTTATAAGAATATGACAAAAGCTTTTCTTGATGTTTATATAGTGACTTTATATAAAAAAGAAAATGTCATTCTGAGAAAAAAAGACTTTTTATTTTCCCAAAAAAGAGTATGCATTTGTCATAGCAAAGTAAACAAATCCCTCTAATGAAAAAAGCATAATAAAAATGTCCAGAGAATTCAGCATGGTGCATGAATAAGATATCAAAACTAGTTCTCAACCCAATTTCAGTTCATTCTAGCTATCTTCATTGATCTGCACCCCAGAATAAAAGCAAGGTAATGAAAAACATACTCTCTTCTAAAGAAAGGTAAACAATTGAGAATTATCAGTTATTGTTATTAATCAATTTCACTTTCAAACCAGGAACTCAAGATAGGATCACTTTATTTGTCTGTAATTTATTAAATAAAAATGAGGTCTTATTATTTTAAAAAAATAAGCTAGCTAAATTTATTCAAAAAGATGAATGCATGCATTTTAACAAACTGGATCTTGATGATTTTATTAATTTTTCTGTAAATACATTTATCAAACGGACAACTTATTTTATGGTATTTTACACAATAGAATTAACAGTTCTCAAAAAATCAAGCTAGTATAATTTTTATATTTATTCTTACATTTGTTGTTTTATATATATATATAACTAAAACTGTCTAACACTATACTAGCAAAAATAAAAATGCAAAACCATAAAACAATACAATACTAAATTAAATCCAAAATTTTACTAAAATCCTTACACAACCATGGTTTCATCTACTACAAATAGACCTATCAATCTTATGAAGACTTCTTTTGATATTAAGGGAAGGTGGAGTTTGAAATGAATTATGGGAAGGTTTGTTTGTATATATATATATATATATATGTTTCCTTTAGTTTGATTTTCACTTGAGAAGGTCTATTTGTAGTAGATGAAACCATGGTTGTGTAAGGATTTTGGTAAAATTTTGGAATTAATCTAATATTGTATTGTTTTATGGTTTTGCATTTATATATATATATATAATTGCATCACCATCATTATCACCCATGACCAATCCACTGCAGGATGAAGGCATCTCCATGTTTAATCCATCTTCTCTGATCTTTAGCTTCTATTCTCCACATCATCCCTGCACACTTTCTTATTTCAGCCATCCATCTCACATGTGGTCTCTTTCTGAGTCTTTTACAATCTCTTGGAATCCAGTTTAAAATTTCAATTGTCCATCTATTATCATCTCCTCTAGCAATATGTCCATCTCAACTCAACTTCAGTCTTTTAATTTTTTCAATGAGATCAGTAACACCTGTTTGTTCTCTTACCCATACATTGCATTTTCAATCTCTTCTTGTTATTCCCATCATGCATCTCTCTATGCTTTTTTTGAGGGGTCTGAAGTCTCTGTATTACTCTTCTATTAAGTGTCCAAGTCTCAGATCCATAAGTAAGAACTGGCAAAACACATTTATTAAAAACCTTCCTTTTCAAACACATAGGCATATTTCCTTTTAGTATCAAGTTATTTTTACCAAAAGCACTCCAAAACAAGTTTAATTATATGATTAATTTCATCCATTATGTTTTCATCTGTATTAATAATCTGACCAAGGTATTGGTAACTGTTAACTTCTTCTAACTCATCATAATCAATCTTTATTTTCATATTTTGAGAAAATCTATTAAACATTACTTTAGTCTTTGTAACATTTATCCTTAGTCCTACTTTCCTACTTTCATCTGATAACTTTTGCAACATTTCCTGTAGCCCTAAAGCATTATTTGAAAAAACAACTACATCATCTGCAAAATATAAATTACTTAAATAATCTCCATTTACTTTCACTCCTTTAGCTCCCCATTTTAATCCACAAAATACTTCTTGCAGTACTGCTGTAAAAAGTTTTGGAGGTATGGAGTCACCCTGTCTTACACGCTTTTCAATGTTGATTTTTCTACTATCATTATGTAATCTAGTTGTTGCTGTTGCATTTTTATAAATATTCTTTAAAAAAAAATGACAATATCCTGGATCTATACCTTGATGACCCAATGCTTTAATCACTGAAGAAATGTTTATACAATCAAATGCCTTTTCATAATCTACAAATCTTAAGCATAATAGCAACTCATATTTATTTATCCTTTTTATAACTTCTCTCAATACCTGGATATGATCTACTGTACTAAAACCACTTTTAAATCCAGCTTGTTCTTTTGGTTGGTGGAAATCCAGTGTTTCTGTAGATGAGTTGTAATTATTTTAGTAAAAATTTTGTATAAAACTGATAAAAGACTGATAGGTCTGTAATTTCTAATGTCTTCTTTATCACCTTTTTAAAATATTAATATTAATATTGCATTTTTCCAATCATCTGGTACATCTTTATCATTTAGACATTTGGTATATAACTTTGTTAAAAAAATTCAATTGTATACACCCTTTTATATATGATTGCGATATATATATATATATAATAGTGTACAAGGAAAATATAATTGTTTGTATTAAATAATTAATGAAGGAATAAATATGAAATAAAATGGAATTAATTAAAATTAAATATAGAATTGTTGAATTGTTGATCTTTAATTTTTAACTAAGTTTGACTTTTATGCTTGTAATTATAAAAAAGGTGCATTTATTTTCAAATAAATTTCATATTTCCATCTTAAAGGCTTATGGACTTTAGATTGATGTTCAACTCACAATGTGCTGCAATATTATATATGTGGCTTACTTTCATGTTCGAAAAATATATTATACATATTTCTATAGGAATAAATAATGGAAATAATGTCTATGGTTTATCAGCCTACAAGTGAGGAAGACAAATTCTTTATAAGAAAAAATATGGGCAATAAATTAAGAAATAATTAAATAGAATCAGATTAACTTGGGCAACTAATTTTTAAAAAAATATATGAAATTAGCAAATAGTTAATTTATATCTTCAAGCCAAGTAGGAATATTAATGACCTGGCTGTTTTTTTATCATTATGATCACTTTGTTATTTTTATTTTATAAAAACAATATAATTTATTTTATTGGGTCTTTGCAAAAAATATGAAGCTGATTGGTATTACAGCAGGCAATCAATGCAAACATTACAGATCCCAGTTGCTCTCTCCAGTATAAAAATGTGACTCACTGTGAACATCAATGCATCAAGATTTGGAATAGGATAATAAAGAAATTCTATGAAGTTCACAGAATATCATTTAATTAATTAACTACTAAATTAAGAATTATTATACCTAAATTAATTTATTCATTTTCTATCATATAAATGATAGATAAAATTATATCAAATTGAAATTTAAAAAAAGTAATGATATCTACAATTAAATAAGCTGTAATTGTAACAATTACCTCTCATTAAAGTTTAAGATAATTTACATAAATAATGCTAAATAAAACAATAAAAGAATAAAACAAATATTATTAACATAATTTATGCATCTTTTCAGATTTCTTAACAAAGGTAAATCATTAAATCTGTCCAAATTATTTCTAAACTTCATTGTTAGTCATTTTAAGACTTGACTTAAGAGAAAAAATCAGTTTATAGTATTTCTTTTCTATTTTTTTTTTTTACTATGGTTTATCAATAATTAATTGTAATTTTGCTTGAAATTCATTGAATAAGAAATTAGCATTTGCTAAGAAATGGACAGAATTTGTTCTTGTCTTATATTTCTTTTTGTAAATTTGTTGAAGCTTACAATTTCAAATAATCACATGATCACCAATTTTTATGCTTGCTCATAACTGTTGTTAAAACAGGCAAAACTCTCCATACAGTAGTGCCAGTCAGTGCAAGCTAGAGTAATCAATGGATTACAGAAAGCTTGTACATAAAATCCCTATCTAATGCTACTCATCCAATATTCCCAGATTAGTTTCTAGCTTGTGGCTTTCATCAATGAGGAATCTTGAATCTGAGAGAACTGCACCTAGATCTTAGGATCTAATGCAAGCCTCCAGCAGTCACCTTTTATCTCTACTTAACTACAAAACTATAAGAATAAAATTTGAAAACAATAATATTTTCAATCCAAGCTCATTAGCTTATATAGTCATATAGATCTGAACTCAGTTCATTACCCATAAATTTTGGTGTCTTTGGTTCTTTAATAACCATACCCACCACTATTCTATTAGGAAGGATTGGTATTAAACTACTAAACATCACATGATCACCATTTCTTATGCTTGCTCATAACTGTTATTAAAATAGGCAAAACTCTCCATATAGTAATGCCATTTAGTGCAAGCCAGAGTAATCAATGGATTCCAGAAGTCACTCCACATTGACAAAAGCTCAGGGGATATTGGATGAGTAGGCACTAGATAGGGATTTTATGTGGAAGCCTTCTGGCATCCATTGATTACTCTGACTTGCACTGAATGGCACTACTGTATGGAGAGTTTTGCCTGTTTTAATAATAGTTATGAGCCAGTTATAAGAAATGGTGATTATGTGATGTTTAGTGGTTTAATACCAATTTTGCCTAATAAGACAGTGGTGGGTATAATTATAAAGAACCAGAGTCACTAAAATGTATGGATACTGAACTGAGTTCAGACCTATATGAGTACATAAGCTAATGAGCTTGGATTGAAAATATTATTGTGTTTTCAATTTTTTTCTCATAGTTTTGTAGTCAAGTAGAGACAAAAAGTGGTTGCTGGAGAGTTGCATTAGATTCTAAGATCTAGGTGCAGTGCTCTCAGATCCAAGACTCCTCATTGATGAAAGACATAAGCTAAAAACTAGTCTGGGGATATTGTCTGAATAGGCACTAGATCGGAAATTTATGCACAAGCCTTCTAGAATCCATGAATTACTCTGGCTTGCACTGAATGGCACTACTGTATGAAGAGTTTTGCCTGTTTTAATTTCAAATAATCTGGAGATTAATAATTTCATGGATGATATGACATCAACAGCGATGTTCTGGTCAACAAGCACTGCAGTACCCCCAGAAAAAAATTAATCATTAAATTTATGCTTGAAAATATCAATAATGTAACAATCAGTTAACATTTTGCATAATTATTATGTAAATACAACTAATTAAATTATTTTAAAAATTGTTTTTTTTAATTGTTGCTTGAGATTCTATTCAAAGGTACTAATTATGGTAATGCCAGAAACATCATATTTGAGTTCCACTGAGATTTGTTTGCTTTATCAATGTTCCCTTACTAGAGCAATTGAATCTGCTCCTGCAGACAGTATCAATAGTTATTTGAACATATGATTATCTATTCTCATTTCTCTTCAGGATGAATAGATTTTTATTGTTTTTATTTAGCATGAGTAATAAAATATTCTGTTTTTTCTTGTAATTAACATATAAATATTTATTACAGAACAGAAGAATAAAAGAAATATTTTAAATATTTGTTGATATAGGTATTAGTGCTGAATATATATATATAAATTGTCATTACATAAAAAAAAATTGAAATAAAAATAAAAGTTCTATCAACTCTAGATATTATTTGTCAAATAGCAGTTAGTAAAATAAAAATGACATTAGATCTTTTAACAGTGATTGGTATGGCAAAATGAAATGATTGTGAAATTAAAAATACTCTGTTTTGCTTTCCTTGCTTACTTTTTTGCATCAATACTGAAATAAAGCAGCACCCCTGCTTAAAAATTTCACAGGCTGCCACTGAACATCCACGAAAGGCAATCTTCACAGACTGAATTAAAAAGCATTTATAGTCAAACATCATTTAAAATCCATAATACTGAAAGTAGCAGTAGTAAACTGCAGAATTTATTCACAGTATGTTTACTGCTAGGTGAGTGCTCTTCCCATAACATTCCAAAATGGCTAAATGTTGTTTTCTGTTCGGACAAATGTTTACAAGGATATTATTTTAAATTTCACACATATATAATTTAACTAATTTGAGATAATCATAGATGGTTAATTTTAAAGCTTAAAAATGGATTATACTTACAAACAAAATTTACAATTATCGATAAGTAAATAATAATTATAAACAAGCATAATTAACATATTTTGATTAACAAAATATAAAAAAACATTTATAAAATAAAAAAAATTGTTTTATGCTAATTATTACTATTTTAAATCATTTTTTATTACATATACTCAAATCATTTAAATATCCTCAAATGAGGTTGAATTGTCTTATAATAAATTCCCATTTATTCTTCAGTACATTGAGAACTTGTTGGAATAAAATGAATTATCTACATTTGATATTTTTTATGAAGTTGAACAATGTACTTTCTATTCTGATATATTTGCATTGTTATGCCTTTATAATAAAATGTGTTCATTTTTTAGATCAATTGTCTCTTATCTTTTTGTCAAATTTCTTAAAGATGCAATCACTTAGGTTTTCTTTATTAACTTAAGTGATTCTTCAATTGTTGCCTACTGCTCTTATAAAAGATTGCTTTCCAAACTCCAGAAAATGAAATAGAATTTATATTTATTTATCATGATTAGAAATATTTAAAAACAACAGCAACAACAAAACAACAGCATTCACACATTCATCTTCCCTTTAAAAAACCCAATTGAAGTTTCGATTAAAAACTTAAATATTTGAAAAGGGAAATCATGATGTTTTCTAGATCTTAATATGAGAGACAAAATAGTTATCTCATCACAATATTTAATGCATCATTGATTGCTCTGTTATATTAATTTTTAGTAAATAATTAAATTTCAATGACAAACAATAAGAAAAGAATACTCAAATTTGCTCTCAATTTTTATAACTCTTCAAAAAAAAGTCTCATTTCAATTTGAAGTAATAAATGGTAATAAATCAGTAATAAAATGTTAATTATGTTACATGAAACATAACTGCAGTATAGAGCTATAAAAATTTTGACAAAATAGTTTTTTAATAAGTTTTTTACCAAATATTTTGTTGTTATTGTTAGTATAACTAAAGCTTTAACTGAATTGATAAATATTTCAAAAAATAAAAATTCTAAATACAATAAAGCTATAGGTTTGCTTAAATTACCTCTGAATAGCAAATTCTAGATTGTATTATCGTCTGTTTTTAAATCCTTTTAAAAAAGACTTCGATCCACTGTAATCATGTGTATTTTAATCCTGATTAAAAACTTTCTTCAGAGCTTACGCTTTCAAAAGACATAAATTTTTAAGAAATGATGTTGCAAATAAATTACAATTTCACCTATATTTTTTATTTTTCTATATTCATAAGATAAATGCATTTGGATAAAAAAAAGTTAATCATAAAATATACAATAGAAAAATGTGTTAGATTAGTGTGAAAAATTCTTCTGCAATATAATTTAAAATGTTAAAAAAATATATTTATAATAATTTATATATATATATGTTTAATAAAAAAAATTTATAAATAAAAAATGGTCATTTATAATTTATAAAAGAAAAACTCCATGTATATAGCTCCAATCTTTTTTGACAAAATTACAAATATGTGGTATTTTTTATCAAAATATATATATGGAGTTTTCCATTCATAAATTATAAATAACCATTTTTTATCTATGAAATTTTTTTATTAAACATACATATATATGTTATTTCAACATTTTAAATTACATTACAGAAGAAGTTTTCAAATGACAGTGGAATTATATAAACTGTAAAGCAAGTTTATTATAATATAATTAATTTTTATAACTTTGGTGTCCAATCCCCAAGGCTCATTCTGCTCAATGTGACCCAAAGGTTACGGACAAATATTTATTTCTAACACATCTTTCCATATAAAATATATAGGATATTTTGAAATTCCAATAATATTACATCATAAGTTAGATAAAATTAAAATAGAATGACACCAAACACACATATATGTAGGACTTAAAATAAGCCTGATTTAGCACATTACATAAAATCATTATTTATGGGGTTTTCTTTCTGAAGCAGATTATTTATTGACAAAGAAAAAAAAGATTAAGAGAATGCAATAACAAAAAGTATGTTATTAATGCTTTCAATTTTTTTTTTTGAAAGACAATAAAAAAAATTGTTTAAAAATTCAAATATGTCAAACTTTTCTCAACTTTCAATCTTAGTAATAAAGATTTCAGAACATTTGTTTAACAGAATAACATTAATTTAAATACAAAATTAGATTTCTTCAAAAAAACAACTCTATAAATTACATTTTTATATTCTAACTAACATTATAAAATTACTTACAAAATAAAAATCTAAAATAATCCCAATTTAATGCATGTTAATAAAATTATTTCTTCTATTACTTACTTCTGTCACTTATGATTTTATATCTATAAAGTATTTCTTTTAAAAAAAATCCTATAAGTTATATTTATATATTTTAACAAAAACTATAAAATTGCTTAATTAATAAGAATTTAAAATACAATTGATGAAGTTATATAAAATCACCACAACTGTTATCTACTTTCATCATTTATTATTTTATATCTATAGGATCGATTAAAAGTGCTATTTGTAAATTATTTTATGATATTTTGCTATAGATAATATTTATTTACATTTTTATTTTTTATATATTACATTTTACAAGGTTAACATCATTTTTTTAATATTTACTTGTATTTGATTTATAATATAAGGATAAATGAGTATTCAGATATGAAAAAAAATATTCACTATAAAAAATAGTGCATTAACATTATGTTAAAGAGTTAAATTAGAAGACTAAATTGTAAAAGAAAATTTAATTAAATATATTATATTCACATATGAACATCCGAATAGGGCACAAATGCATAAATATGGACATACACACAGGTACATAGTACAGTTTATTAATGTTTTTTTTAAAATTTTCTATTATTTCAAAAGATATATCATCAAGGGAGATGCTGTTCAGAAAAAAAAAATGTTTTGTATTTTAAACCAATAGACTTATTACAACAGGAATATCTTCAAGGTTTGTTTATGCAGTTAAGTCTGAATTTTTTAAAAAAAAATTGTAGCATTATAATTGCCTTTGAAAGTTCATTCTTTACATTCATAATTTTATATGAAATTATTGCAAATAAAATCATTATGACTTTTTGTTTTTAATAGCAAAACTAAAATGGAATTTTTTTTTAGCAGGTAATCTCTTGGAAATTCATGTGGTTTCAAATAGAAGGTTATATAATGGATTTCTTTTTTCAAATGTACAGAGATTTTTAATTTTAATACCATCTAAAATGTTCAGAATAGGGGAATGAAGGGAGCCAATTATTGTTTCTAAACTTGATTAACACTCGTCATTCAACTCTTTGCTCAACACTATGCAACATGTAAAGTGATGAAATCCCATCTTGGAACTTTTAGCCTTAAGCACTTTTTTGTTTATTTATTATATCTCCTGCTTTCTTTTTTATAATAATCTCTTATCATATTGTAACCATTCGATTGCCCTCTCAACTACCTATCATGCCGAACTCATTGCAGCACTAAAAATTGTAACCGTTAATTGTGTGGTCCCAACTATATAACGTAAGTGTGCCAAGAATTGTAACCTCGATCACTGATCAATTCCCGTTGCACATTGTCAGCTATTAAGAGCTGTATCCAAAGGCATATCATGCTATCTATTTATGCACCAAAGACCACAATCAACATCTGGAGCAACTTACCACAGACCAAACTAATGATCGAACATAAACTTTTTACAATTTAATTTGATCGCAGCCAGGGTGTACCGCGAAGAACTACCATAGTAGTATGATAAAATACATTAAACAAATTATAAGTGTAATGTTATTATTTTCAAACCTTAATTTGCGATTTTTATTGTATGAGACCCGATGGCCGACCATGTACAAGATGGCATAATTTGTGGAATTACATAAGATTATGAAATTTTAAACCATCTATATGATTTCTAATACAGATGCTAGTCCAGGTAAAGCTTTGCAATAAATAAACATAAATACTTGGGTTCTTTTTTTATAGTTTACTATTTTACTGAGACTCTTATTATACTGATAAATGACAATTTAAAAACGTTAAGTAAATATATTCAATCATGTCATTATTTGGTAAATCTGTTTACAAGTTTAATAATTAATTTATATTGTATACTAGAATCAACTACGCAAAGCCAAAATGATGGAAAAGGTAAATGGGATTTTATTGTACCTTACACATCATAAACTACCAAAGACGAAAAGCATCCAAATGTTTTCTCAAAAAATATCAATAAACTCTTATATCATGTTGACGATAGTATGTACTTCAATGTATGCTCTATCCAAGGTTTATGATTTCTGATTTTATGAATGACCCATAGCAACGGCACAGTAAGTTTAATTATAAATCAACGTTTATTTACAAATTTATGAATAATAAGTAATTAATTCCAATGTTATAATTAAAGACATAAATAAACAAATAAATAAATAAATTATAATTCCATCGACTTTCTTCAATAACATATCATAGGTACAGTTTTTAAAAACCTAATCATACTTTATATTTCAATTTGATATAATGAATATTGAGGAAATTATACTAAATTCAGCATCAACCCATGAAATATTTAATGTCATCTCCAGATTCAATAAATCCATACCGTAAACTTATAATAATATAATAAATAATATTATATCTGTAGGATTTAGCTATAATGCAATCATTAAATAAAGTGAAAATTTAAACTTACATTCCGGTAAATAATAATCAACCAACAGTTAATTATTATGAAGTAACTTGAATAGAATGTCCTGCTACAATTTGATGATCTAACTTATAAATTATACTTACAAATGAAAGAAGATGATTTAGCAGATTAACTAAAATACTTTGCCCAACTTATATCTATGAAGTAAAACATATTCCTGTGGATGTATTCATCTACACGTAGGAATTAAATAACACTAAACGTTTTGTGGATTTATACACCATCATAAAGCAATAAGTACAAGTACACCATTCCGCGGATTAACCACCAGTGCAGGAATGAGTGTAAAATACAAGAAATAGCAATTAAGTAATCTGCGGATTAACCAACAGCACAGATTAATGCCCTTTAACATTATAAAACAACATTACTATTTATTTCACATTAAAGTGCAAAATCATCCTCCTCAGTTATTCTGACCATTCAGAAAACACTAACACTTTAGCAAATGTGGGTTCTTGCATAATAAAATGTTACACTAATCAGGACAACTAATGTACTAACTTATCTTGCTGAAAATAAAACATATGTAATATAATATAAGTAATATTAGTATAGGAATATAAATCTGGAAAGATTCACAAAATACCTCATAAAGATTGATACATCTCATGAATTCATTTAGTACTTTTCAAGCTTTTTCGCAAGCGCTATTCTCTTGAATAAATATTTTATTCAACCCCTATTAATTTAAACTTAATAAAATATAACTTATGAACTTCACATGCAAGTTCATATAACTATAAAATTAAAGTAATGCATTATTCATCAAATACATAAAATTTAACAGGTATGTGTATGATATAAATCAAATGTATAGCATTTTATAGTTCAATACATGAATTATAGCAGGTGTGTGTATCACAAATTGGATTGTATAGCATTTTATAACTCCAAATATGATCCGTGGAATCCACGTACGATGTGTCGAACAATAAGTATACGAAGTAATAGCTATAACTATAGTTGAATTCCATACATGCAATTTTATCCATTGGTGTTAGTTATTATAATCACTATTAGATTAACGATTTTACGCGGCTACATAAACATGAAACAATTTCAAAACATGACACGCAGAATTTAAATGAAAATGTTTTTCATAAGTTATTAATCTCTACATTTCTCTATTAAAAATGTTCCAAGTTTATCACATCCATGCTAATATTTATTTATCCACGCTTAAATCTAGGAATACTAATTATAGCAATTAATTTAATCATTCCAAACTGACGACAAAATTAGAAAATAGCTTTGATTAATGATTTGAAGACTGTTTATTATCCAAATGTTAAACAAATTAACTAGCAAATATATTACTGGCATTGTAAAGTTAAATATCAATCAATACTATATTTTTATTAGAATTAGAAACGGAAATATTAAACTATGTTGATAACTTTAACATTTTACTTTAATTTAAACTTCTTTTTTTAAAAAGCAAATTTTCATATTCATAAAACTTCTGTAATTAAAATACTTATTTAATATTTCCAAATTGTAGAATAATAAACATTTTAAAACATACCAAACTCTTGCAATTAATTCTTTTAAACTGGGAAGCTCCGACATTTTAAAAATGTAATATTGGAAAATTATTACCGGTGATTTGATCCACTTGGCCAGCCGACTTGAACAGACTTTTAAATTTAGCAATTCATCTTTTAATTGAATACCACTAGGTTATTTTTACATTTATAGCAAACTTTGTGGTAATCCGTTTACTTGTTAACTATTTTAAAATAAGCTTATCAAATTTACACCATTTGCCTTTTACCATTTTCTTTTCTTTCTCCCTCCAAAAGCAAACTATCAGACGATCTTCTCTTAAATTCGTGCTCTTTTCTTTTTTTACATTGAAACGCATACGTAATTACTATAATTATTTTTTAATAATTAGATTTAGTTGAACAAATGGTTTTTTTTTTAATCAATGGAAATAAATTTTAAGACCATTTTAAACAAATAAAAATTAATTATCATTTTTAATAATATTTTACCAAATTTAATGTGTTGTCAAAATTTTTAAAAAGTTAAACATTTTGATATGAATTAGTATATGGAAAGAAGCAAATTTAAATTTATTAAAATAATATAAGAGAGTAATCTGTTCAAAGTGCAAATCAAGCCAATCAAATCACCAAAAGAAGAAAGAGAAATTTTTATACTAGTTACATCAATTATTATATTTTATACTAAAATATATGGTTACAATATATATATATATATATATATATATAAGCTTGTCAATTTCAGGAATACAAATAAAATTAAAAAAACATGGTAAAAATAAAATAATTGAATCGATAATCATTTGGAAAATATACATTTAAATGCTTGAAATAAGTAGATTTTTTTAAAATTTTATTGCTTAAGAAAAAACTTTTGACATCTATCTCAATGTAAAATTTTACAAAGTCTGATGAATACTTTTTTTGCAGATGTCTCATGTGCTAACCAAAAAAAAAAAAAGAGAAACAGAAAATGTCATCAAGGGAAAACAGGAATAATATTAATTGATATCTTTATGTATCTTATTTGATCAGCGAAATCCACCTGCTAAATCATTACCTTCTAAAATTGTATTCATAATTATTAATTAAGCAAGTGTATTGATGATGAATAATCTTTGAGATCTGTAGGGAATAACTATCCAAATTTAGTGTACCCCCCCTTACATACATTAAAATGCATATTTTTTGTACATTATAATTATTTAAAATTTTAGTTACGGTATTTATTTTGAATATCTGGCTTCCATTTGAAGATTTAATTATAAACAAACAAAAGATCTGTTAAAATGTTTGAATATATGTAGAAAAAATATAAAATTTTATCAAACTTGGTTATGGAAAAATCTGGATAGATTTTGGATTGCTAAATCCTATTAGTACTATTATTTTATAATTGTTTTTCTTGCCATTTAATAGCAGTATTGTTGTGAAAATTGTGAAGATAGTGATGAATGGTTTGTAGTATGTATGGCAAAATAATATTCTGATCAACCACTAGGTAAAAAGACTTGATCATGGACTACATCTCTTAATGAGTTAATAGAAGATTACCATCATCCATTTAAATAGTTAAATTGAGTGAGATAATAAGAGTCTAAAATTATAGCTGCTTATTATATTGCTGCTTAAGATTCTTCAATGCTCTTTAATTAACAAATTATTCTCTCCCTCCTTTACCTTGTGGAATCAAAATGAATTACTGTGAAAGAAATCATTCACCAGTAAATTTGGCTATACACTGACATTGTGATACATTTATTATTTACAATTTATCTTTGATCCAGTGTCTACCAAAATTTGTTATCTCCCTGATGCCATACAATAGCAAATGGGTCCTCATATAAATTACAAAGTTTATGGCAGACAAACTTCTCCAGGTCACTAACATGTGGTGTTTTCACCATTATTTTGTCCCCTATTTGAAATCAGGGTCACATACCCACTGACCATTTCTTTCTATTTTGACTTCTTTTCATAAGGGTCTGGTAAGCTTGAGCCCTATCAGCTTCTACATCAATTGGGGACTTTTTCACTCCTGGAAAGAAGGTTTTTAGTAATTGATGGACATTTTCCTAAATGCAGCCGTATTGGGGCAAACCCAGTCAATTCATTGACTGACCAATTGATATAAGTAATGATGTATGGAACTTGCTTGACCCAACCTCAATGACTCATTTGAAGATAGGTTCTAAATAGCCAACCTAATTCTCACATGGTCCTCTCATATGAGTTCGACTGCAGATTATGGGATGGATATCAACACATGCTTGATTCCCTGTCATTGTACCCACCTGCACCATTCTCCTGATATAAATTGAATACCATAATCTGATAGTAGAGCTTTTGGTTTTCTGACAGTAGGGAAGTGGTTATTTTCTAGCACCTTTATGGTGGTGTTTCTAGTGTTTGCCTGGGGTATCGGGTACACAGCTATGAATTTTGAAAATAGACCATATACCACAATGAGATACTTCTTGTTAAAGGTGGACAATGGACCATAGTAATGCAGGGCCATCATTTCCTGGGGTTTGTTGGAATTATGGAAGTCATAGGCATTGCATAACTCCTATTATCTGGCTTTGCCTTTTGGCATATTTCACACTGGCTACCATGGCCATAATTTTAGTATGTATTCCAGACCAATAAAACCAGTCCTGGAGCAGGTGTGCCATAATGACCATAGAATTGATATATGTGGGTAATAACAGTATCCCTCATCTGATATGGTAAGATGGGTTTTCACTCCTCTTGGTACTCATGAATTTTATTTTGCAATATTGATTGTCTCATTCAGTAGCATCCTGTCTTGCTTCCCATCCACCTTAAGTCTGTTGTTCCCCATTCCTCTAGCTGCTCAATCAATGTTTTCAGTTGTCCATCTTGGTAGGATAGTTGAGACAGGTCTTGTTCCATTGCTTCATTCATCCTTAAGTTTAAACTGACTATATACAGGTTCTCTCCATTCAAATGTCATGGATGTAATTGAGCAGGGTTATGACTCAATATATCAGGCACAATGTTCTCTGATACTTTGCAATATTTTATGGTGTAGTCATATTCTTGGAGATATAGACTCTGATCAGCTGATTGTTGATCAAATAGCTGTGATTTAAAAACTCCAAGCTTTTATTGTCAGTAATAACAACCACTTTCGATCCCAGCAAGAGGGTCTGCTAATATATCATCTACATACATTGTGATTAACTTTTTGACCTCCTCAGATAACACTTGATCCAAGCATCTCAACAACCCAGCACTTCTGTTTATTCAGCCAAATGGCATACAGTTTAACTGATAAGAATAACCATCATATCTAAAGGTGATGTATTTCCAGGCTTCAGGATGGAGTTGGATTTGCCAGTAACTGGCAGTCAAGTCAAAAGTTGAAAATATTTTCTTTCCCTTAAATCTTCTAACAGTTCCTGTATAGGTAGTGGGATATTATAATCTGGGAGCATTATTCAGTTCAGTTCACTCGCATCCAAACACAGCCTGACTGATCCATCTTTTTTTACAACCACCAGTTAATTACAATATGGAGAGGAACACTTTAAAATAATTTCCCACTCTACCATTTGGTCAATTTGTTGCTTAATGTTGTTCTGGTATTGATGTGGAACTGGGTATGACCTAAATTGGAAAGGCTGATCCTGATTTATCTTAATCCTTTGTTTAAACCCTTTAATTACACTGGATGCATCTGAAAAATTGTGGCCATACTCTTCCAATGATTTCTGCAGCACACACTCCTTTTCTCCATTAGCCACCTTTGCCTGCTGAATATTTTCTGCTATCACCATGCACATTAGATCTTCATTAACATTTATGACCCCTATTGAATGGTATAAATCTGGCCCCAGAAATTTAATTATTTTTCCTTTGCAGGTGACTCTTTTCCTTTTGTAATCCAGAACACATTTATATTTGTGTAAGAAATCAGACCCTAATGTGGCCTCATGTATCAGGTCCTTCATAATAAAGAATACATGAGTAAAAGGTTTCCCATTAATTTGTAAGTCCACTCATATATGCTTGGGTTCTATCTTGGCCATCTTATTATTTGCCAATGTTACTTGGGTGGCCTTCAATGGAAGGGTTCTTATATAAGATTGTTTCCTCACCAGTTGATTATATAGTATTTAGGATATCACAGTAATTTGACTTACTGAATCTATGAGGGAAATCTTTGTTTACCCCTGTTTAGCATAGCCTGGGACCATGTCTTCCCATGAACACATCAAATTCCCCAAGTACTTCCTTTTTCCATGGTGTACCAACTCTTCTACATTTTCTTCTGCCATATCCATTTTCCATGAATCTTCTGTCTCCAACTCTCCACATTTGCTCATCTATCTCCATTTAGACTTAATATTCTATCAGTTTTTTAGCTGACCTACTACTTCTAATCTCTACCAAGCATCTTATTTCCAATGGCAAATTTCAGTATACTGTTTTTATGATCTGATTTTCAGATAGTTGACACCTTTCTAATGTCTTTAGCATGACCACTTATCATCTGAAAAACTGTACTTAACTTTCCTTACCATTGCCTAAAAACTTCTGACTGATGATTTGCAGTTTAATATTTTTTTGCTGTTCCTCTGTCCAAAATGTATTTTTAAGGCAGTTTCATACTCCTGGAATGATGTAAAATCGAATCTCACTATGTTTTGGCATACCCTTGAAGTTGGATATGTGCTATGATTATTTTGCATTCCTCTGGCATCCCATGTCTCATAAAGTATTTTTGTAAACTGCTGATAAACTCTTTTGACCTCTCTTCCTCCTGACCTCTGAATATCTTTATTTCCATCTCCACTATTTCCTGTAATTTTTCTATAATCATGCCTGCCTCTCTTGCTTTATTTCTGTTATCCTGGTCTACTTTGTTTTCCTTTACTTCTCATGAATGGGTTTTATTTTATTTCTACTTCTATTCTTATGTTTTATATATCTCTAAGAAAAATGAACTTTTATTTCTGAGTGAAATAATAACAAAAATTATCTTTTTGCTTTTCTCTATATAATGTGCCAGGCTCACCATTCCAGCTCATAAACTACTATGATGACTATCACTAGCCCTACTGGAATCTCTAATCCTCACTCCTATTTTCTCCCCTATTTGGTGCTTTATTCTTGAACAAATAGTAATGAGACAAATCCATTCAAAAAAATGTCTTATCAACCTGCCATTGTCCTACTTTTGCAACCCTACATTGGGAAGCAATTTTAACAGGCAACTCTGGTATCAATCATAGTGTTTGTCTAAAATAGGTCTTTAAAAATGGATGTGTACCACAGGGGATAGTGAATATAAAACTATGACTGTTTAGTCACAATAACACCTATAGGCAGTATTTGACAACAGTCTACTAACTTGAATTTGAATATGAATCAATTTCCTTTATAAAATTTTATAAACAAAATTTCTAGATCTTGCATAAATCTTATTATAAGGATATAAGTTAAGAATTTTCCCTGGTGGCTATTATTTCTTCAGTAGGACAAATGACTAAAATTTTCCAGAAAGAGTACATTTATGAGCATCAGGTGGTAATCAACCTCAAGTGCCAATCTCACTAATGCAACAAGAATTATACTTTTTCTAAAATTCTAACTGATCTTACTTACACTATCTCTAATTAGGTGTCTGATCCTAGCTATCTTACTCTCAGGGTTGGGAGGAAACCTATCAGATGAACAGAAGTATATAGAGAAATCTGCATATTTGAATGATCTCTTTGCTTCTTTCTATATCTCTTGAATTTGATCATGTATAATTTAGACTTAGATGCTTTGAATTCCCTACTTTTAAACATTTATTCCATTAGTAATCGTTCAAATTTTTTCATCAAACTTAAAATTTGAGTTTAAAACATATTTATTATATATGTTTATCCTTATAAGATGTATTTAGCTAGTTTTGTGAAGCATTTTGACAAGAAAAGAAATAGGCAAATACAAACGATCTATAAATAATTTCAGTTTCAAAGTAAGTATATAATTTTATTCTTATTAGTTTATTCATAAGATAAAGAAAAATATATAATTCACATATTAAAATCTAACATAAAAGAAAAAATCAGATTTTACTAGATATAATAGATCACATAAATATTGAGTAGGATAAAAATGCAGTTATATGCTACAGATTAAATTAATATTTTAACATGGAATAAACATTTTGAGGGTAATGATAGGCAATTTTAAATTCATTTAATGCAAAGAAAGTTATATTTACCTTTTGGAACCTGGGATTTTAATAAGGATAAGTTTGCTTATGTAAGTTTATGTCATTCTGAGTTAACAATTCAAAAGAAATCTATATTTTTTTTTGTTGAAGAAAGAAGAAAGATATCTGCTATTGTCATAAGTCTGGCAGTCTTCGGGAACCTGGGATTTTAATAAGGATAAGTTTGCTTAATGTCATTCTGAGTTAACAATCCAAAAGAAATCTACATTTTTTTGTTGAAGAAAGAAAGATATCTGCTATTGGCATAAGTCTGGCACGAGTATCCATTTTGTGGTATTAATTGGAAGCAAAGAATTATGACAATGGCAATTAATAAATCTTTTAATGGAAGCTTGCTTGGCATATTAGGTTCAACATTTTTCCTTTCCTCTTTAGGTTATTTTATGCAGCATATCTATAAGATCATTAGGATTCTCGTACAAGCAGGCAATAAGCAGAAACAGCTATGTACTTGTAGTGTGGGGTGATCGCCTTACACATATCTGTTCTTATCCCAACCTTATGAGCATTGACCTTTTATAAATTGATCTCCTAAAACACAATTTTTATGCAAGTTAGTTAGTTCAGAGAATTTCAATATTTCATTTAAAACAATGAGAGCATAGCTGTACAAATTAATATATCTAAATATTACTATAACATTTCTTTCTTAAAATGTCTCCTGTTCTCTATGGCTCTGACTATAAATTTCTCTCTTTTTCTTTGATCTCTCAAAGATGGTTTATCAGCATTTCTATCTCTCTTTCTCTGAAATGCTTTTAACATTTTTTTTATATCTTTATCCACAATACATTCAGTTACGGTTTCTTGGAATTTAAAGTAATCAAGTAATATAACAAATAAAGAATTGCCTAGAGGTATGTATAGCAAAGTCTTTTCATTACTCTCATTAAAGTAAGATATATAATAAGAAAAAAAATGTATATTTGAAACAAATAATAATAATAATAATAATAATAATAATAATAATAATAATAATAATAATAATAATAATAATAATAATAATAATAATAATAATAATAATAATAATAATAATAATAATAATAATAATAATAATAATAATAATAATAATAATAATAATAAATTATATATTTGCATATAACTGTATTTCTTAATTTTTTTAATAACATATTTTTAAATATATTCCAAAACAAATAATTATATCCTTTTTTCTTTTTAAAAAAAATTTCAAAATCTATCTCCCTTGCATATATATACATCATTCCTCATATATAGTCACACATTGAAGCCAATTTGTTGGACTCATGCTTATCTAGGGCAGTAGGTAGATACTATTTACTTCCCTTGTAACAGGGTTTAAACTTGTCTAATATTACAATAATGATTGATGTCTTTTATTAATACATTTAATTATCTATGATTTTAATATGATGAATGGATGTTTCTTAGACTTATACATATAACTGCACTTGTTTACCTCATGAGTTTCACTAAAGTTCAATATAAATATTAAAATAATTTTATCATTTTTTATATGTGGAATCATCTATTCATAAATATTCTTGGATCTTTATCAATATATCTGAGTATTAGAATCTTATTACTCATATAGTATATTCCTATATAATAAATTGTTTTATAAATTAAAATTATATTTTAAAAACTTGATTTAATTCAATTCTGTGCTAAATGTATAAGAAATCTTGGTCCTGATTTAGTACTTGTTCACCACCATTTTGAATTCTAAGAACCACCCAAAACCACCACTGAAACTAATGCCAAATAATCAACATGGGGTCACTTGAATGTGTCTGCAATGGTTTTTGGGTGTTCCTTAGAATTCAAAATGATGATGAGTGCATTCTAAATACTAAATGTTTATAACTTCTAAAATATGAATATTAAATAATGATGCCACAAAGCACCAGAGTATGCATGGAGGGAAAAGAAATGCAGAAGTCTAATCAAATCAAGCTTACTATTTTTACTAGCTTATAATTTCCAAAATATGAATTTAAAGTACTTAAACAGAAAAAGTAAAGGAAAAAAATAATGGACACATATATTAATTAAAAAACCACATGTTCAATAAACATAAAATTGATCAAACCACATGTTGAAATAATGTAAATTAATGTTGAATAAACTTAGAAACAACTGCTGAAGCATATTAATTTTATAATTAATAATAAATCATATTTTATCTTAACATTATTCAAAAGAATAATTGTCTGAAGTAAAGAATATTTTTTTTTACCAAAGCGAATAAGATTGTGTGCTTAATTTCTCACCTGTCATTATTAGTTGGTGGTTAAATAAACAAAAATCTAAATGAGATTTATTCATTAAATTTCTCAAAGATGATATTTTTACCTATGGTCAGTGAAAAGGTTAATTAACAAATTAATTTTAATAGAAATTTATTGATTATTTTAAAGTATTGAATTTTAAATAAGATAAACTCCAATCTTTCCACTGTCATTAATAGCATTATCATCTTTAAGAAATTTAATGCATAAATCACTTTTATTTACATTCTTTTTAGCCAACTGCCAGCTAATAATAATATGTGAGAAATTAAGCACAGAACATTACTCACTTTCATAAAAAATCTGATTTATTATTTTTTTATCAATTGTAAAATTAATATTTTTTTTTTACTTAAGACAATTATTCTTTTGACTAATGTGGTTATTTGTTTCGTCTATTTTTTATAGTTTGTATATTTAAGTCATGTGATTTAATCAAGTATAGTTATATGAAATTTGTGCTTTAATTTTTTAATTATTGATGTTAATTATGATTAAAAACCAAATGCTCATATCATTACCATGTGTGGATTATTCAATGTCATTTATTGGTTGGATGTGTCCACAGTGGTTTTAGCTGGTCTTTAGATTTTCAAAATGTCTGTGAATGCAAATTAAATTAGTATTGAAATCTTTTGATCTTAACATCCTTAATTCATATAATGATAACAAAATAACATAAGCTAATGGAAAGTACATTTTAAAAACACCATATGATCTCCATTTCAGATGCCTGCCCATGCTGTTAATAAGAGTACCAAACTTTCCATACAGTTGTGCCACCAAGTGCAAGCCTTTGTAATGTTTTGATGGTATTATATCTATCCTGCCTATAGGATAATGATGACTGGTTTTTGAAAAACCAAAGATACCAAAATGTATGAAAGCTGAACTAAGTTCAGATGCATATGACTATGCAAGTGAATGTAAGATCTTAGTTTTATACTTAACCAAATAGGTGAAAGCTGGCTGCTGAACAATTGCATTAGATCCTAAGACATCTAGGTGCAGTGCTTTCAAATCCAAGGCTCCTCACTTATGAAAGCCACAAGCTAGAAACTAGTCTGGGGATGTTGGGAGAGTAGGCACTAGATAGAGATTTTATGCACAAACTTTCCCATATTCAATGATTACAAAGGTTCTCACTTGGGGGCACTACTATATGGAGAGCTTGGGACTCATTAACAGCATGTGTAAGCATATGAAATGGTGACCATGTGGTGTTTTGATAGTATTATACCTATCCTGCCCATAGAATAATGGTGGCTGTAGTTTTTGAAAAATCAAATACACCAAAATATATGGATGTTGAATTAAATATAGATCTATATGACTATATAGCTGAATGACCTTGGGTTTGAAAAACATTATGGTGTTTTCATTTTAGGATCCTCGCTTTATAGTTAACCAAATAGTAAAAAATTGGTGCTAGAGGTTTGAATTAGATCCTAAGGTCTATGTGCATTGCTCTCATATCCAAGACTCCTCACTGATGAAATCCACATGCTAGAAACTAGTATAGGGATGTTGCATGAGTAGGAACTGGATAGGGATATTATGCACAAACCTTCCTTCATCCATTGATTACAAAAGCTTGCACTTGTGACACTACTGAATGGAGAGTTTTGTACTCTTATTATTACATTTTAAAAACTACCAATTCATTCAAAAGTATAAATATATTTAGTTCTTAAGAATATAAAAATTCATATCTCTCCATAATTTATTCATATGAGCAAAGAGAAATGTATTCATAAATATACTATTGGCCTATGAGATATAAATACACACAATGAATGTACATAATAACATGTATATAAATTAAATAATTTAATGAGATAACTACTTAGCCTATGCAAATTGAGAATGTCTAGGTTTGTTTCTTTTATTTGGTCAATTTTGGGAAGGAACATCAAATTTAGTTATTTAATTTATAATTTTAATTTTAACTACGCTTTCAAATAAAATAATTAATGCACAAATAATACTTTGCAAAGATCATTTTCAAATTTTTAAACAGTAATATACGAGTTGCAGAGCATGATAAGCAAGTGTTAAATTTTATTTCATGATTTTAAATTGATAGAATGCGCTGTGTCCCAGCTTTCACCTACTAATCAGCAATGATAAATTTGCTTTAGTAAACAGAGACAAGGTATGAAATATAATAGTTTAATATATCAAATAGCTAATATACAGTATAATATGTAGACATCAATGCATAACTTTGAGAATTTTAATATTCTATAACTACCATGAGTACAAATAATTTATAAGGAAAGTTCACGCTACTTAAGACAGGCATCTATTGATTATCACGAAGAGCCCAGTTGGGCATTGTAAAATAATAAAAAATCAGTATGATCTGTATAAGGTCATAGTCAACTGGATTACCTACAGGTGCCAGTAACCTGGGATTTTAAGTCCTCTTGAACACACATCTGCCGGTCACTGTAGCAGGAAAAAAGACACAGTGAGTTTTTTGTCTTTTCTTTATATACCTGTCGTGTCTCGGTCTCGTTTTCTTTCTTTATATTTTTGGAGTAGTTGGTGACACGTATCTGTCAGACGTTAGATCCGTGTTCCACTGACTTGTTTCGTTCTATATACGCTAGTTGTTTTAGTTAAGAAAATTAGAGTAATAACAATATAGAATAATAACAATTGACAATGGTTGTAGGTTGTCAAGCTAATTTTCTTAACTAAAACAACTAGCGTATATAGAACGAAACAAGTCAGTGGAACACTGATTTAACGTCTGACAGATACGTGTCACCAACTACTCCAGAAATATAAAGAAAGAAAACGAGACCGAGACAGATAACAGATTGAAAACAAATGTGGTTTATAACAGTGGCAAAATATCTCATTTGTACGACTATTAGGATCCTGTTGACTTTTTAAAAAGATGGTTATATTATACTTAGTTTTACATTATCTCCTCATGAATTATATATCTATTTACTGCTCCTCAAATCAAAATAAATATTATACTTCCACGAAAAACAAATATAGCTGAATATTTTTTTTTTACAAAAATACTCACCTACATATATATTCAAATTAGTTTTATATCTTATGTTCATATTTTATTAGTGATACAAACATTTTTTAATTAAGACCAGAATTATCTCTTTAAACTTTGTAAATAATTTCCCCCCACTAAGCATTTTTTAAAAAGCACTTAACTCATTTTTTCCCTCGATTATTGCTGCTTTCATCAATTTAGTTTAGAGATAACTAAAATTCAATAGTATTTCTTTATTCTTAAATCATTTCAATTGAATTTATTTGTATGCCATTTTTTTCTTTTATTATGTATAAAAACTTGATAGTTCTTAGAGTCAAGCAGCTTCATAAATTTTATAATACTTTAATATTATTTTGCTGCTTATCTTTACAGTAATATAAATCTATGTATTATTTTTATATAAAAATAAAATAAATCATTTTGTTATCCAGGGATTTGATACTATATTTTATTATTGTAGTTTTTAGCAAGTTTAATCTAGGTAAGGTAAAGAGAAATCCTCCTGGATTTAGGTTTGATACATTGTTTAAATAATATAGTAAATGTTATAAATAAATTAATAGTGAAGCATATTAAGATACTATCTTTAAAGATTTGTCTCCCCCTCCACTCATTTATTTATTACACAGACCTTTTCATTTAATACCTTTAAACTAAATTTAAAAAGAAATCTTAATATAGTTTTAAATAAATAAATGTATTAGAAGAAATTTTATAAATATTTGAAATTTTATGCATATTTAGAGTCGTATGTATTCGCATATTCATATGCATACATGACATAAATTAAAGAATTTAATACCATTATAAACTATGTAATAAGTATAATATAAACATTAAAAACATAAAGCTAAACTAGTCAATAAAATTAAACTAGTCAATAAATAATCAAAATTACCCTAAATTCACAACTCAACCTGACTAATAAAGAAAATAATCCTAAAACACTACCAATAGTTTCACTGCTGTAAGCAGACTTCTCAAATGTAAAGAACTACAAAATAACATATTTAAACTCAATATTACCCACAATTCCACTTACTTCCCATATACCCTTAATATTAAAAGAACTTTTAAATAAGTTAATTGCTTTATAATCATGAATTTTTAATAATTATTACTAATCATTTATTATGTTACATATTAGTGCATCACTTTTCAAACTTTAATTAAAGACCAATATATCAATTATTATTAAATACAAAGAACATGGAATAACTAACTCCATTTATTTCTCTTTTTCCATGTGTAATACCTTACATATATTTACTAGTCTTATTTCATCACTCGTACTTTAATTACAAAAATATCTAAAAAATAAAAGCAATGCCCATGATGTATTTGTAATTGAACTAGCATTCTTCAATTGACACAGATCATAATCTTTCACATGCCTTTATTATCAATGTGAAATTATTACAATTTAATTTACAAATACTAAATTTCCTGTAATTGCACTTACAATGACATTCTCTTTAGATGAATACTTAAATGATTATACATTGAAAGTAACAGAGTGGTACAAAATTTATTATTTCATATAATTGTGGTCGATAGTCATTGATCTAGTGATCTTTAACTAGAGAGAATGTTGTCATAGTATAGAAAATTTGCATTTATGTGAAAATTAAATTGTAATAATTTGATATATTGATAAACATTGTGAAAAGATATGAAAATATTAGAAATTGTATCAGGGCTAAATAAAGAATACTGTTCAGCCAGAAATAGGATCAATATCTTTTATAGATGTTTTTAATAATGTTACTGAAATATGTGTGAGTTGAAATAGGAATTATAATTATATGTAAGATATCACAAGTGGCATAAAGGAATGAATTAATTATTCCATGTGATTGTGTTTAATAACAATTGGTGTAGATGATAAAAATGACGGTACTCTTCAGAACAATAAATAATTAGAAATAATCATTAACTCTTTCTGATTTAGTCCAATAATAGAATTAAAGACTCTAGAATTCAAGATCCATGGTTCATGGTTTAGTCTGTTACTTTCAGTAATTCCATAAACAGTAAATCATTAACTTATATTTTTATTAAAGGGTTTAAGTAAAGAGGATGCTATCATAGTTGTCAATGCTGAAAATTTGGCCCTTAGATTAAATTGTGATAATCTGATGATGATAAATAGTGAGCAAAGATAATAAAAACAAGTGAGGTGAGATGTCATAACATGGGCCAAATGAAGATTACTAGTATAATCAGAAATGCATTATGGAATACTTTTAACTTATTTCACATGTATTTATCCATATGATTAAAATATTATGTATTAGAATAAGAATTATAAATATATAGGGAGAGATAAAAAGCTCTTTCATGCATATAATTCTTTTTCAAGTTTTAGCATATTTTCAATGCTGCATATGTAAAACAAACAATCTGAATTTCTTGCATAATTTATATTTTAATTACAAATCTAGCTTTATCAAGTATATTACACTTCTAAATATCTTTTTATTATGTGCACACATTAGAATGAAAAGCTGATATATCACAATTATAGTCTCATTGCAACTCATATACAAATTTAAAGTCACCGTAAAGGATTAATTTCAGATTTAATACTAATAAAAATTCATTGCGATGAACAGTAATAAATGTGAAGCATATTTATTGCTTCCTGGTGTATAAATTTAATTTTTAAACTTTTATTATACTCTGAATGATTGATGCTATCAGCTATATAATATAAAATTAATAGACTGAATACCTTAGCTACAATGTAGCATTGTTGGGTATATTAGAGTTCTAAATCAATAATTAAGAGATTAATCAATGTCATTTATCATTTGGATATGTCAGTGGGGGTTTTGGATGGTTCTTAGAATTCAAAATGGCAGTGAGTGCATACTAAATCAGTATTGATAATTATAGCCTTATTTCAAACTATATATAAATTAGTAATCTTTGATTATTTTCTTTATATATATTTAAAATTATTTAATATATTAAAAATAACTTTTTGTTTGTATCAACATTTAACAACTTATTTCCAGACATTTCTAAGATAACTAATTGACCATTTTTATATTTACACACTATTTCCGAATTCAGCTAACTATGAGTGATGGTAACCATTAAAAGGAGTCAATAAATTATGTAATAATTAAGGATTTTACAATAATTTGTTTAATTTTATTGCCTTTTTTTAAAAAGCATATATCAAGATTATGGTATAAATTAAAACTGCTGAGAATTAATAATTTTTATTAAACTTCTAATTTTATTTAAATGTTCAAAAAAGAAGTTGGAGAATTATGGTGATCTAACATTAACTACATTATTAATTTTTTTCCCATTTGATATATTAAAGCATATATACATAAAAGAAAAAAAAAGAAACGTTTCTTCTATGAGTGACATACAAACTTTCAAATATTGTTATCAATTTGCTGGCTTGAAATGTCAATAACTCATTAATAAATAAATGTTTAAAATTGCATATTTGTTTGTTATGTAAATATTGATCAATTATTTGTCTGGAATCTTTATTATTTAGATAATCACATAATATGTTTGACATCTAGTGTATTATTTTTATTTAATAAACTTTTATGATGGTAAAATGGTGGATATACGAATGCTTTTTTCCCCTGCAAAATGTCTTATACATATATTGCTGTTAAAAAAATCTGATATTGTTAAAATAAAGCATCAATCCAATAGGTTTACATATTAATACTGAAATTATTTTAGAGGTGTGGATCATCAACATCATTTTTAAATGAACAAAAAATTAATAACATTCCACCAAATCTATAAATGAAATCTCTTAAGGATTAACTGAATCTGTGATTCTCAGTTGAGTATGCCAGCCACATTATAAGACTGAGTAACCGTCTCACATCTGGGGTAGAAGAGATGAGTATGTTGATAAAAAATATCTTCAGCAGTAACTCTGTATATTTTAAATGATAGCCATTATTTAGATCTCTTCAAAACTAATCATTATCAAATAATATTCAAAAGCACTAAAGAGATTTTGGAAAGACTGAATTGTATAAATGACATAATGGAACAGTCAAATTAAGATTTATATAAGGTTTTTTTTTTTTACACAAATAAATAAAAAAACATCAATTAAATTTAAATTCAACCAATTATTGTCACAACTTCAAGTTTGATTCTCAATCTCTACTTACTGTTATTTTTGTTTTTACTGGACAAAAAATACAATTTTTATTTCATTTTGATTTGTAAGTCATATGTTCGTTATTATTAGACTATGAGTATTTGTTACATTAATATAGATTGATGGAGAGACAATAATAAAAATTAATAAAAATTGTTATAAAATTCTTAATTATTAGAGGGATCAAAAGATCTTTATTTAGAAATATATTATTGTACAAATAAATCAATCATCTAAAATAAATGTTGGCTCCAAAAAAAATATTTTAAATAAAATAAATAATTTTAATCATAGACAAATAAAAAAAAAAGAGTATATATTAAGTAAAATAGTGTAGTTCCTCTTACACATTTTAATCTATCATTTAGTGCATCAAATATTGATTGAATAAATACCAATTGATTAATTATAAAAATACACGTATCTTAAACAAAACAATGTTTAATATATATTGCACATTAAGTAATGGGTGGGTGTTTTAATATGGTATTCATTTTGGAGATTGAAGTTAATCACAAAAATTAATAATAATTAGACATATTTCATAAAAATGTAGGATAATTCAGCCAATAAATACCTTAACTATGTAAATATCAACAAATTGCAGAAAGTTGAATAAAATCATCTACAAATGCATCATGTGAACATTAGCAGAAAATTTAAATTTTTATTTATAAATATGTGATTTTAAAGAATTTTATACAGCAGAACATATGAACATTAACAACATGAGACATCATATAATAGACTATTTAATAATCATTTTAATCCTGCCTATGTATATAACTATAATGACGTGAAATTTTTACAAATCTATTTAAATAATAATTGAACTGCCCTCTAGCTGCCAAGTTTGATAACTTTTTACAATAAGCAAGTGGACCACAATACATCACATCACAACACATCAGATTTGTAAAATTTTCACATGTCATTATAGTTATTCATTATTGAAATATTATTTATCATTACATATATATATAAATGATATACTTTGTGGGTTGATCCATGTATGATTTTTATAATTAGTATACACATGAAAATCTTTGTATCAATATACATATATATATATATTATAATGATCCAGAGAATAGAAGCGTACCGTGATCTGCACTACAGGGCGCCATCTAGGCATTTGAACCTAGAAAAATGTATAAAGTAGGCAGATACGTAAGTAAAAAAAAAAATTTTTTTTTTTTTTAAATTTTGATCCCGGTCGTTAGCCCAAGTCACAAGCTCAGGGAGTAGCAGAGATTGAATAATATAATATCTTATCTAATTATATTTCAATATTAAAAAATAAATAAAATAAGCCACTGCCAGTAATTAACATACAAAAATTTATTTACGCACACATATATATATATAAGATTTAACATTATTATTTTAATATGTTTACTTTAACATTTAACATTATTTTTACTTTTATTTTAGATTTTTAATTTACATTTTAAATTTTATACTATTATTAGTTCGCACAGATTTATTTAAAAATGTTGAGTATAGATCGGTTACATAGATTCTACAGTCAAAAACATTTCAAAATAAACATAAACGATCAAAATACAAAATCATTGATACCGTCAATTGCAGAGGGAAATTTATAAGTAACCCAATAGCATTCACCATAAGATGCTTGCATTAACACCAATAACTTAAAAGACATCCGAATAAATACATTTTAGATACTCACCGTAAGGTATCAGTATTTACCGAATGTCTATATATATTTTGATCGAATATGAAAACCAAAAACATAATCAACCGGTAACAAACCCATGCAAGCGTCTATACCTAACTTAAATTTAATGCATTTTTATTTAGAGTGTCGAGTATGAATAGACTACATAGATTTGCATTTGAAAAGAAAATATTCAATCCTTGTTTAACCTTAGGCCAAAGGTTCACAGTCAAACCAAACTTCAATCCATCTGATATATCGATGTGTTCAATGTAATACGAATATGGCAGCACAATTAGGTTAAGAGAAGAAACTGCTTCTCGTCAGATAGGAATATTACATCTATCTGACGATGAGAGCAATAATAAAAAAAACTCCATAGGAAGGAACTGTGGTCTCCATCTTATAAGTCCTCCCATAGGCAAAACGAGTGTGTGCGGCATATAATAGCGATTCTGCCCCTAGCGAATCTCGTACTACATCTACTAATTACACCAATATATCCAATCCATTGACCTAATTCAACTACAAAATGAATAACCTAAGATTACCCTCTCCTAATATAACTTTACAAATCTATATAGCCATTCACGCCCGACTTAAGTTTAATATTTATATAACTAGTTTAATGAAAAACAGAAATCATAATAAAACTTAAAGAACAAATAAATAAATAAATGGAAATGATTTTACAAAAGAAATACATTAAATAAAATTATAACTAAATAATAAATAATGTTGGTCAGATAGGATTCTATTTCTTAATTATTTTAAATACGGAAAGTTTTTAATTTAATGTTCATTAATTATAAAGTTCTTATGGTTTAAAACAGTTCATCTTTATCTGTTGCTTGCCATTTGAACATGAATTCCCATACCATCCTAAAAAGATTGTTTGAGTTAGCCGTTGTTTTTTTATTTATTTATCCAGAGGTCTTTTAGTTTAGTTGGTCCTTAATGTAGAAAAAAATGATGTCATTTCTCTCTCTCTTTTTTTTTTAACAAAACTGAAAGGATTGAAGAGTGCGTCTTTTCAATCCCTTCTCCTTCAACTCCACACTAACACATATAGTCACATCGTAATAACTAATTAATTAAACAAAATCACTTTTTATTTCCAATTTTTTCCTTTTATACATAACTTTAGGATCCAATGGACGTTACGTCATCGTTGATGATGATCCTTCCATTGAGGTTCGATTTCCCCGATGGATTTCTTTCATTGGCCATTCTGTTCCTATTGTTTTCCTATCTGACTGTTGCTTATACATTTTAGATGCCCAAGGCTAGTTTACTAATTAAAATAATCATTTCCATTTTACAAAAGATTAATTAATCTGTTTTCAAACTTAAATATATATTTTTATCTCTAAATCTTTTCTGAAAATTTAGTTTTAAAATACTTTTTCTTTAATAAAGTTTTATTTTAATAATTATTTATCTGTGCGATTTTATATATATGCGAGTTTAAGATGATTTTTTTATTTTAATTCTTAAAAAAGAAATTTTTATTGGCGAACTTTTTTTTTTATATGTTTACTAATAAAAAATAATGTAATGTACGTATGTGCCCGTTACAATATATATATTATAATGGGATGGGAGTAATGATGATGTAAAGGTGAGGTAATGGAAATCATCATGACCAAGATAAATGTGGGTGAACCTGGGATGATGGAAAATCATCATCAACTCCAGTTCAATAAAATATAAATATATATTTTTAAACAATAATGAAATTTAAGTAGGATATTAAAGTATACAAATATTAAAGTAATATTATTAAAGGATAGATATTAAAGTAAAAGATATTAAAATAATGTTTAATATTACAAAATATATAAGTAATTTTATATATTCTATAAGAGCATAAGATCTCTGAGACATCAGCCTAGTAACTATAAGTATAATTAACCACACATCAACCTGTCATTAAGTCAAAAATAGGTATAAGTAATAATTATCTATCATCATGAATGATCATCAATTAAAATAAATCAACAGTCAATCTTGTGACTGGATTTGAAATAGGTCTACTACAGACCAGGTCAACTATTTAGCCTTTTTCAGCATGGGTATTTATTTAATCATTAATTTGGATGCACAAACTTAAGTGCTAATCCATCAGAATATTTGTGTTGGACACTTAGTAACATTAATGTACTGGACAACTATAAATTTAATTTTTATTAAGACTAAGCTAAAATAAAATGTAGTGCATGGACTTTGAAGAATATAATCCTCATGCCAAACCAGGACAATATCATACTGGAATGCCCCTGCACTAAATACATCCTCTTCCATATATAAGACTGTTATGCACAAATCTAGCTCAGAGAACAAGATCTATAACTGCAACTATGATCAAGAGATGATGCAATACATAAGATCTAAAAACTATATAGAATTAAGTCATTGAAATAATTTTAATAATTGAATATGAGTTTATTAATAACAATAACAAAAAATGAAGTTAAGGTTTCTAGAATATGGCTATACCTATATAAGCCTTCTGATTTTGATTAATATAAAAAAATATTACATTGTGATTTATAATAATAATACAAAATTCAAGTTATTATACTGATTTACAATATCTCTTAATGGGATTACTTAAAATACATATACATATATGTGCACAGATGCATGTTTTATAATATACAATTAATACATTTCAATTGACATTTAATAAAATTTAAAAAATGATTAACTTTTACATGTGTGTTTACTTGATTAATATACAAAATTCAAGTTACTATATTCTGGTTTACATATATGTTCCAATAGGTTTATTTAAAACACATTCAGCACACAGACATATGGCCAATAATTTCTGAACATATTTGAATTTTCATAAAATAATAAAATAAATAATTAAAATTTATATGTGCTATTTGACACACAGTGATATATATATATACACACACATACATGTGGCACAATAATTTCTGAACCTATTTGACTTGTTATAAAATAAACATTTTTAGTTATCACTTTTAAATGATATAAGATACTGCAATGGGTTTACATAAAGCATACAATTGACTAACATATAAATAAAATTCTTTTTTTTTTATCATATTTGAATTTATCAAAATAATAGAATTATTACAAATATCTTTCATAATTAATTCCATTTGGAAAATACATAAAATTCACATATACATGTGTATATAAAAATATTAATATATTAATTTGAATCAGTTATCAAATTCTTTCTTTACTGATTAGTTTTTTTCTTTTTTTTTTAAAAAAATAGTCAATTTTTTTTGACAGGTCAATTTTTGATTGTTGATTGATTACCTATCAACATCTTTAAATTTAAAATGTCTCTCTTTTTAAAATGTTCTTTTTACTAAATAAATTATTTAAAATATTAGACTTGATATACATATATATATCATTATCACAGGTTGCTCGTAATTATGTTTCTAAATTAAAATATATAGGTTTTGAAATATCATTTTAAGAAATTACTAAAATAACTTACTAATTATGCTTCATGTATATATGTTCATCTGTGATCTCTGCATATAGGTGAAATAGCATATGTATAACTAATTCTTCATCAAGCTAAGGAATTCTCTTGGTGAGCTTGCTATTCTTGGTGAGACTGGTTTATAGTCACATCAGGAAGGTATACTCAGGTAAATATTGGCATACCCTTGGTTCCACTTAGATTTCAGGCCAGAAAACTGTCTTGTCCACATTTGTGCATGCTAACACAGAAAGCTGGGTCAGATTTCATAAATCAAAAATCCAGCACAGTGAACTAATAGAAGCTGCTTTCTTCTGTCTTGAATTCCACTACATCTGATCCATGTTACTTTTCTAACCTGATCTGACTACTCTGCTAGCTAGCTACTTCTGGACAGCTATAATTATTGCCAACTGCTTCTCAACATATTATTAGCCAAAAAAACTATTAGTCAAAACTAAAAACTATTTTTAATATACTCTTTTATATAGTCAGCTAAGGTGACAAAAACACTAAATTAAAAACTGTTTTTTATTGTGATTAGAATAAGTTAATGATTTCAATTCCTTTTAATTGAAAGTTAATTTGAAGTTTTATCAAAAGTATGATCTACACATTTTAATTAAAATATTTTTTAAAAATAAATAATAGAAATGTTTACAATTATCAGTTCTATTTTATCATAAAATATGCTTGTTTTTAATTTTAAATCAGAAAACAATATTATTTATTTAGACCTTTTTAAACTATTTAATTTATAATAAAATTCTAAATTCAAAATTATTTAATCTTTATCTATGATTATTTTATTCAAGAAAATGTAAAAAAATATCTACAAAATTTTTGTCTGTGTTTATTTCTACTTTTACTTTTAACTTTATATATATTTGTGCACAATATGTTATTGTGTGCTATGTAACAGAAGTGTTATAATACACCTGGGTCTCATTTTATGCGATAGATAGGTTCCTCAGAAAATGTGCGCAAATGAAATTGCGCAAAAATAGATGTAACTTACATTGAAAAAGGGGGGATGCAGTCTGTGATTTTTCAAAATTTGCATAAAAGCAAAGCCCCAACATAAAATACTTTAAAATTCGCGCAAAAAAAAAATAAGAAATAAAATCTGACTAATAAAAAATTTCAAATTTGAAAAAAATTGATACAAGACAAACTTTTTTTAACTATAATATTTAATTTTATTTAAAATAATATATTTTTATGCATAATTTACAGTATAGTAATTTACATCTTTTTATAAACGTTTTAATTATTATTGCTATTTGTCGAAATACACGTTCATTTAAAATCAGATTCTCACAAGAGGCAACATAATTAATCTTTGAGACAATGATTTTATTAATTGTTTATGAACTTAGACTTATGATAATAAAAAGACATTTATTCACCACTGCTGGGAAAAATTTAATTAAAACAACTAAATATTAAATTTTTATTTTTGTCTTTAATTTTTTAATTTTCAATTCCATTTAAAAATCAAATTTTGTTTCACTGCTATTACTCAACTTTTAAAAATAAACTTGTTAGACACTAAATGATTAATAATTGATTACGTTCTTTGTTAAAAAGCAAAAACAGAATGTGATTTAAAATGCAAAATTAACATGCACAATGTTTGAACAAATTTACATTATAATCTTGTAAAATTCAATGTGTGTATACATAAAATGTGGAAATCATGATTTTAATTTCATTATTGCATAAAATCTTACTATTATAAAGCACTGAAAATATTGAAATTACTAAGATGAAAGTCAAATGTGCTATTACTTTCAATATAACGTAAGTGTGCAAAATTTATTATTTAAAGTAATAGCGCATTATTGGAGTTCGACTTCTGGTGAAACACGAATCGCGTAACTTCAAAATCGTGTTAAATAAGTCCACATAGAAAGAGACCCAGGTGTATATATAAATCAAAATTCACAAAGTTTTAAAAATATTTTACTAAGTCAAACTCCTAGTAAAGTTGTAAGAATACCTTCTTTCTTCTATAAACACTAATCTGTTAACAAAAATGGTCTATCTTTATTCAGCCACTTTGACATTTAAATGGATGAAACTTTATATAATAGCAGCTTTCACAAAGTATTCAGTAAATCATCTTACAGTTTCAAATATAAATTAGAATATAAATTGTAAATCAAAATATATAAAATGTGCTGACATACACAAGCACACTAAGCTAAAAACAAATAAAGAAAAGTATATATTATTTTTATTTTAATATATATATAATCAAATGACTAAGTGCTTTCAAGGGTCAAAGCCCTCATATTTATAGCCATTTTGTAAAAATATAAGAAATTGATGAGGAGCGATGTAAATTTATGCAAATGAAATGATTATGCATTCCATTTCTTGGATATTTTGTAGCAAGAGCCTTTTCTATTTATGGTGTCACCATCTCTAGAGATAAAGTAAGCCTCTTTTATCATCCTTTTAAGATTGTGTCACTCTCTGCAAACCACTACTGGAGTTCCAGGTTGGCAATCGTGACCAGCTGAACTGAACTATAAGCAGGTCCAATTTTTATAAGCTAATGAATAAACTATGGATAATAAATAAATAGCACTGAAAGTATATAATTTATTGATAGAGAAAGTAAGCTATTAATCATAATTTTCAATTCAAATTCCTGTAGAAAAATTGTAATAAACCTGTAAACAATTCTGTCTTTCTCATATCAATGTTAATTTATCAGTAAGATAAAATATGGTTTATGAGTGACTTATTAATTATATAATAATGTGATAGATAGATAAATTTGGACTTTTTGTCTAATTAATAGATTAACCTTGATACAGAAAAGTGTACATTTTTTACAAATTGTTAAAATAGTTATTTGATTCTGAATTATGAATTATTATTACTACTATGAAATGCACAATGGAGTTAGTTTCTTGATAAAATAATATATTCTTAGCTTTATATATTTAATATGCATTGTTTATTTATGAGCATATTAAAATTTATTAGATTTAAAATCTTAAATACTATTCGAATTTTAAACAGTTTTATATATTTTATAAAAATTATTCTCATATAAAGTTTCACGTTTTTAAATGTCAATATAATTTATTAATCATATAATCACATGGTTAATCAGATAAAATGTTGACAATTTTTGTCTAATTGATAAATTAACATTGATATGAGAAAGTGACTATTTTTTGCAAGTTTACTAAAACGACTTTTGGAGTTTGAGTTGTAAATGAGCCTATCTTATGAATTATTATTATTATGGTATATGTATTGAAATTAGTTTTTTCATAAAATGATAAATATTCATTTATAGACTATTAGTTTGCATTATAACTGGATTGTCTATAAGCCTGATACTTAGAAAGGCATGAAAAAATGTTCAAATTTTATACAGCGTGGATTTAAACATCAAATTATGAAGATTAGAAATAATAAGAGTTGGTGAATATAATATTAGTAATAGGTTTTAATATTTTTCTGTTTAATTATATTCATATTATTCTCTGAAGGTTTGTGATGGTTGGTATTTTAGTTGTATTTATATATTGGATTATTTCTATCATCTAATATTAAGTATTAAATGTCTTTAAAAAAATTTAACTTTATTTAAATCTTCCAATTATATTCAACTGTTAGTTAATAGCACACAAGCGGTATTATATATATTAATCTTTTTTAGCTATAAAGTTATCTATAAATTTTTCCTTTATGTTTATAATATTTTTTGCTAGTAATTTATGTATAATATTTGTATACCATGTATGGGTATTGGAGTTCTCAAAATATATTTGCATTGCTATATCAACAAAGGTAATATGGATATTTAATATAGGATTGTTTAGCAAATAGTCTGGATGAAGTAACATTTATTTGGAGATGGATGCATTATTTTTATGAATCATTGATTTATAATGCTTATGCCTAATTATTTTATTGTCAATATAATGGAGTTTACTAGTCTTTCATATCATATTTATATTGTTATTATTATATGATAAATAGTATGCGTTTGCAACTATTTTCGTATGTCTTGAAGTACAATACATCATGGATGAATTATTTATGGTATTGGCCAATGTTTATGATGAATTATTCTCATAAAGTTCTTTTAGGTTAGTGATATGATGCTAATTTTGCACTTGTAGATAAGGGTAAAAGTTTAATTATCCCATCATTTTTCCTATTCTATTTATAAGATGTTGAAGGCATGTGTGTTATGACCTACGTCTTTATTTGCTCTTGATATTATCAGAGTAATTTTTAAAATGGTAATGGTATTAATATTCATAGCATAAATATTGAATGTGCAAAGACTTTGATAAAATATTTTCTGTTTAAATTTAAATAGTTATTTTGTATAGGCATAGAAATGTATACACCTTCCCCAATTTTATATTGTTCTTTTAATAGTTTGTTAAACATATGAATGAAAGTTTATTATATTAGTGTCATATTTAGAATGATAGTCAGATTTTGAAATAAAGAGAACTTTATTTATCATAGGTGGTAGATATTTTCTTTAAGAACATGGCACTAGATAAAATAATTGCTTATTTACTCATAATTAAGTTTCAGTATGAATGACATTTAGTAAATTCTAAGTAATTTCACCAACGTCATTCAGTCAAACATCATTCAGTCAAAAAACATCGTAAATAGTAATTTAAAGTGAGAATTCTACTCACGCTCTCCTCACCAGTACTTCAGATTTGCTCATATAAAAGAATTTGAGTCATAGGAATAAGAGGATCTTTTTTATTCCTGCATAAATACTATATCTTGGATTGAAGAGAAAAGTATTCATTTATTTAACACTCTCAAAAGTGCTCAATTAGCTTGAAAGGCTGATATTTGAATGTAATTTAAGAATTTAAATAAAATTATTAAAATATTATTGTATTTATTTTTATTCTGAATATACAAATTTATAAGATACTATTATATCTGATATTATTAATAAAATGTTTGATTCTTAATTTCTGACTTCATATTCATTATCATCATCTGCATAAGCAGAAAATCCAAATCACACAGAATACATTTGAGTTATAAAAGTACATAAAAGTCATTTCATTAAAGTAATGGTATTTTTATATTTCACGGGAGAAAGTATTAAACATACTTTTGATTCTTTCCCCCTCCATTTATCTATTTTCTTTTGGTCAAGGTTTTTTTTTTGCAATGCTATTATTGCTATTACTAATCATAATAATGGAGTTACATAATGACTTTTTTAATAGTAATATTCAGAAAATCATTTATAAAAATAAAAAACACTAAATATGGAACTCTAATGAACTCAATATTTTTTGCCTATTTTTTCAGTATCATCTCATTTAGTATTTAAATACTTTTTAAATAAATCAAAGAATTTGCTTTTTATTTCATATTTTCAAAATACAAATTGTTATATTCAATGCCACCTAAAGCTTTATATAAACGTAAAAAAAAAACTATACTTGTATACCAATTATTTAATGGTTCTCTCTTTTCTTCATAGTGTAAGCTTGTGTTTTAAGACCTATAGAGGTCCCTACCTTCGTATTTTTCAGACGCTTATTTCTAAGGTTACAGCCTTAGTAAATTATTACTTAAAGAATTTTGTAAATGATTTGTTATTTTAAAAAATATTTTCATCCTAACTTCGTTTTAATTATTTCTTGGATTTGGGGAATATAGATATAACTCTATAGTTATTAAATCATTTCAATTAAAGATTTGGAAAATAATTTCATTATAGATGTTTTTAATAGTATAAAAAAATTCCCATGGTATAAAATTAGATTGATCATAAAAATTATAATATCTAACAAAATATAAATATTTGAAGATGCACATTTATATTTCATTATTATATACAATTTATCTTCATTTAGTTTTAGCTTCACAACTGACTGAGATTAACAATCCCAATTTTCTGAAATATGAGTATCATGTTTATATCTGTTTAGTTCTTGAACACTTTAACTTTGTTTATATACATACATTAAGAATATTTTTTAGGGGGGAAATATATATATTAATATGTTTTCTACACAATATTTTATTTTATTTCATCTTTATGTTTATGAAATTGTTTTTACAAAATGATTTATTGTAAGAAAGACCTCAAAGGTACATTTATGAAAAACAAAAAGCAAGTTAAAACTTGCTAACGCTTGTATTTATGACAATAGTAGGCGTTATACCAAAAACACCGTCAAGCGTATGTTTGTTTACATAAATGTCAGAGCAAGCATTCACTATCTCTAACTTTAGTTCCACCTTCAGATCATGATTTCAAGCTATTTGTTATTGTCAGTGAAAGACAGGAATAAGAAACTAGATCTAAACACAAACTCTGAGCGTTTATGAAACAGTTTCTATTCAGCTTGCAAGCAAGCGTGAGGTCTTTCTTGCAATGATATATATTGCAGAGGCTTCTACTATAAAATGATTTATTATAATGTTTAATAAAACATTTATGTTAATTTTTTATATATAATTTATTTTTATTTTACATTAATCATTTTCTCTATTATAATATTGCATTTTTTTATTCTTTTTAAACATATTATAATTTTTTCTCAGTTTTTTTGCATTTCAATGAATATTTCAAGAAATATTCCATATCTATTATTAAAGTTTTGTGATTTTCCTCCATCAATTTGTTTTATCAAATTATATTTTAAAAAATATTTTTATATGTTTTGTTTTGTATAGATGGTTTTAAAATTTCAGCAAGAATGATTTTGCTGCTAAGTTAATATTAATATGTTCAAAATATATATAATCTGCTAATATATGATTGTTCATGATGAAGTAACTCCAAGCAGCTAAAGGATCTGTGTAATTAACACTAGTTTAAAATTCTAACATAAATCAACATTCATATCAACAGTTAATATTATTTCATTGTTTATTTTTCTAAAATATTTTAACCATCATTTCAATTTATTTACGAACTTTATATATCTCTATATGGTAATTAACATGATTTTTTTAATATTTACCCTAAATCTATTAAATTTAATTTTCAATTTTTGAAGAAAATTACCAGATTTCTTTCTTTTTTGTAATTTTTATACTATACAATTTTTTTTTAATAATTGATAACATTACATTAACTTTTCAATATTTTACATTTGCTTTATTTATCATCAAAAAATGAATTAAATTAATATAAGAGTGTATAATTGTATATAATTTATTTCAAGTTGTTTTATATTCTTATGATTTATATACATTATATTAAAAGTAATGTTATTAATATTTGATTTTTTCATCTCTGAAAATGAATCAGAGCTCTGTACTAAATGTCTTCAAAGTTTGATGACCTTTAATGGTCTTAATAAAAGTTTTATATAAAACTGATGAAAAATTGATGGATGTGTAATTTTTAATATCATTTTTTTCACTTTTTTAAAATTTCAATATCCTTACTATGTTTTTTTAATCAGCTAATACATATTTATCATTTGATATGTTATGAATTTCTGCCAATAAATTATTCTTTTCTCCATTTGATTATTTTAATATAGTAATAATAATTCCATCATTTCCTAAAACTTTTTCACTTTTCATAAAGCTGAGCACTGATTGTATATATGTGTGGAAGTGGTAACCTGGACCAACTGATGAGTGCTGGTTTAGCACAAAATACGAATATTGGTGATTATTTATTCTTTCAACATGTGTGTGATCAGGTGGGTCAGCAATATGAGATGGCATGGAGAGTTGAGGGTTGTGTGAAAGTCTGAGTTTGAATCCATTATGTATTACATATATGTGCAGGTGTGTGTAAGCCTGTACAGTGTATTAAGTTACATATATTTAATCGTAAATCTCAATTCTTTATTTAAAATGCTTGGTAATTCAAAGAATGTAAGTATGGAGCTACTTTATTTTCTTCTTTATTAATATAAAGTTTTTTGTAGAACTCTTTCACATATTTCTTGATATCATCCTTATTGGTATTAATAGTACCATAATGTTTTTTATTTCTGTAACAACTTTCCAATAAAATTGGAGTTATAGTTTTGAGACTTTTATTTTTTTACTCCAGCTTTCTTTACCAATTCACAGTTTTATTTCCTTATATCATCATTAACTCTTTTTGTAGACATTTTATAAAAATCCAAATACTTTTCTAAATAGATTTTTCATTACTTTGATTTTTTTTCTTTGCTCCATGTGTTCTTTCGTCTTTGATAAAAACTTGTGGCTGGGTTGATTTTATCTTGTGACAAACATTTGAATAACTGACTTTAATAAAATATCAGTTATCTTCTTATTGCATTCATTGAAATCCAGAGTATCATCAAAGTATTTTATTATTTTAAAATCATTTGTAGGTTTTAACTTCAATTCAATAAAATATTTTCGAAATTAAAAATATTAAGTTACTATCTTTTTAAATTGTTTTAATATATCTATAGCTTTCACTAACACATATCTTAATTTCTTTGATTAATGATCTTTTTTCTGTGTTAAATCTATATTACATATATTACACTTTTAAAACAAATATATTTTTTGCAAATCAAAATTTAGTTTGCTATAACCTTATGTAGATAGTTCTATGTCCATTTTATATTTTAAAATTTTCAGACAAAAAAATAATAATATACAGATTTTTTTTTCTCACAAATTCCAGATATCTATTTCCTCTCTAACTTCTGATTTCATTTCCAAATTTATTCACAGCACTTTCATCTCCAATTTTATCATTTAAAATGGTTGCTTGGCCTGATCAAAAGTATTCTGTATATCTAACTAAAAATCTTCTACATCTTCATCATAATGAGATCTTCTTGTAGCCTAAAAATTGAATTAGCTACATTTGATGTTTTCTATTAAGTTATATAACTAATCTTGCAATGAGATATATTATATAGTTTTTCCATTTTTTATTTATAATGCTTACTATTCCACTTAAACTTCCAATAAATTTTCCTTTATTGCATATGAATATTCTCAAACATATCCACAACTATAGTAATTTATTTTTATAGTAAAGTACAAGTTTATTTTTTAAAAGAAAATCTCTTCATTTTTTGTTTTTAACTTTCAAAATCCAACAACATCCCATTTAATATTAAACAGTTCTTATTTTTATTCATGAAATCTTCCATCATTTTAAAGTCTTCTATACTTGCAAATAGCTAAATAAAACTTATTATTGAATCAAAATTTAAATTTACAATTGGAAAGTTTTTAGGATCTCACTATATTTGTTCATCAAAAGTTGCTTTGTCTGATATTTTTACAGTTTCTTGGGAATGAAAATGATAATTTAGTTTTGTCTAATTATTATATATGTAAATTAGCATAATTGTTTGCATATAAATTCACATATTTATTCTTTCTTCAATGAAACCCAACTGACATTTCCATTAAGAATTATCAAGCAACTTGAACAAAAAAAAGACTTATTAGTTTTAAATTCAGAGATGGATACCAATAAATTCATTATGCTGGATGATGATGTATCTTTTTGAGAATCCAATCTATTATCATTTACCATATAAATAAAAACATCTGTAATAACGAGAACATATGGAGTGTTCTGTCCCTTTAAAGTCTCAAAAAGGATCAATGAATTCTTTTAGATTAAGAGCAATCACTTTTTTATAGGAAACAGTACAATAGCTGTAAGTTATTATTAAATTCATTTTCATTTTTTATTATTGCTTTTTATATCGATTTTTTATTCAAAATCTGATCTATTTTTAATCCACAAATATTTATAAATTTTTGCTTTCCTCAATTTTTAATTTTTCATAAATTTTTTTTTTATTAATTTTGCTAATGCTTCATTAACATAGATTCATTTATTTCTCTTATCTTGATATATATGTCTAATTTTAAAATGAATTTTATTAATGTTCCAAATTTTTTTTATATAAATAATACTTTCAACTGGTTCTTTTTTTTTTTAATGAATATATTTTAATATTGCAGATAATAAATACGATAATAATAAAAATGGTATAATTAAAGTTAATTTATTGTATTTTTTATATAAATTACAGCATCAAACCAATTACAGAATTGCACAAAGTTTAATTAATCTTGTGATATAAATCTCATAAGAAAACATAAAAAAGTTATGAGTTTAAACCATATTTTTTAAAGTACTTTGATAAATTATTTATACTTTAAAATACACTTGTTTATTTTATATTCTGAATTAGAAGTATTACTATTAATAAAATTCAAAATAAAAATATTAGATAAAGTATAAAATCTGAATTTAAAATAATCCTAAGAAATAGATTGGCTACACTGTTTCTAATATATTTTTCTGTCTCATCTTTTTGTTATTCTTCTCATTTCCTTTTTTAATTTAGTATTTTCAGTCATAAGATGTACAAAATGTAATGATGGCAAATAAGTTTATGAACTCACATTTTCATCTATTATGAGATACACATACTCTCAGCATTATGAAGCAGTGATTGAGGCAGATTTAGCAGATTAGGAATCCACAGTTGCAATTTTGATAAAGCATAGAATTAGTAATGAGAGATTTAAAAACTGGAGAACTAGATTTTGTACTGGAGATTAACCAAATGATTGTTAGGAAAGCTTTAATTAGAGTTGCCCCTCACCATCCCAAAAGTAAACAAATCTAGAAAAGGCAATCTAAAATAGAATGACTGATAAAATCTGTTTTAAAATACTAAATCTTTCAGAAAGATGGATTAATGTGATCAAAACAGATACAGATGAGAATAGTAAATTAGGAAGTAGTAGTAGTAATAAAGAATAACTTTTGTTTTCTAAATATAAATATCATTCTCATTTTCAACTATTATCAGTCCACTGCAGGATGATGGTTTCTTCAAGTTTAATGATTGTCTTTGATCTCTAGCCAATTTTCTTTGCATCACTTCAGTCCAATATTCATCCATCTCACCTGTGATATCTTTCTATATCTTTTAAAATTTGTTCGAAACCAGTTTAAGATTTCAACTGTCCAGCTATTATCATGTCTTCTAACAAGATGTTAATCTCAACTCCACTTTAGTCTCTTAATTCTTTCAATAAGGTCAGTAATACCTGTTTGCTTTCTGGTCCATGTATTTCATTTTCAATCTATTCTTATTACTACTAACATGCATCTCTCCACACTTTTTTGAGTGGTCTAAAGTCTCTGTATTGCTCTTATGTTAAGTGTCCAAGTGTTAGATCTATAAGTGAAAACTGGTAAAACACATTTATTAAATAACCTTTTTTTTCAAACACATAGGCAGATTTCCTTTTAATATTAAGTTACTTCTACCAAAAGTACTCCAACCAAGTTTAATTCTATGATTAATTCCATACATAATATTTCCATCAATAGTAATAATCTGACCAAGATTTTTGTAGTTGTTAATTTTTTTTTAAAAAAAATTAATTTAATATTAGTCTTTTTGGCATTTACCTTTAATCCTATTTTCTTATTTTCATCTGATAACTCTTGCAATACTTTCTAAATTTTCTGAATAATTATTTGCAAAAACAATTACATCTAAAAAATTGAGATGATTTATATAATCTCCATTTGCTTTTATTTTCTTAGTTTCTCATTTTAATGCATGATATATTTTTTGCAAACTAGCTGTAAAAAGTTTTAGAGATACAGAATCACATTACCATTCATCTTTTTCAATATTAATCTTCCTAGTATTATGTAATGTAATCATTCCTGTTGCATTTTGATCAATATTTTTCAGAATATAACAATATCCTGGGTTATATCTAAATGCTCCAATGCTTTAATCACTGTAGAAATGCTTATAGAATCAAATACTTTTTTAATAACCTACAAATCCAAAGCATAATGGTAACTCATATTCATTGTTCCTTTTTGTAACTTATAATTAACTGTATTAAAACCACTTTTAAATCCAGCTTCTTATTTTGGCTGGTTAAAATCCAAAGTTTGAGTTGTAATTAACCTTGGTAAAAAATTATTATAGAACTAATAAAAGACTGATAGTTCCATAATCTATTTGTAATCTTTTTTATCACCTTTATAAAATATTGATATGGCATTCTTCTAATCATCTGGTACATCTTTTTTATTTAGGCATTTGGAATATAACATTGACAAGAAATTTATATTTCTCCATCTGCTTTTAAGACATCGATTATAATTCCATTACTATCTGGAGCTTTTTCCCATCTTCATAGATCTAATTGCATATCCCATTTCTTTATTTAAAATCATGGGTAATTCAGAAGATATAGTAGTTTTAGGTAATATGTCCTCATTTTTTACTGCTATATAATTCTTAATAGAACTTTCTACACATTATATAATGTAATCTTTCTTCTTGATAATAGTTCCATCTTTATTTCTTGTTACAGAAGTGTTTTCTACTAATACCAATATGTTGTTTTATATTTTTGACATTTTTATTTTCTTCTATAGCTTTCCTTGTTAATTCACAATTATATTTTCTTATATTGTTAACTCATTTGCATAGCATTTTACAAAATTCTAAATATTCAATCTCTCTTAATGCATTATTTTTATATATTTTCATATTTCTTCTTTTCTTTATAAATTGTCTTGTCTCAGAAGAAATTTTATTGTTCAACTACTGCTTTTTTGTAACAACTACCTTTGTTGTAGTTTTTAATAGTATATTAGTTATTTTCTTATCATCTGTTCAAATCTGAACCATCTTCACAATATATTAATATTTTAAAACGATTTGCAAGTTTTAATTTAAATTCACTGGAATATTTCTAAAATAGAAATATCAACTGTGAATATCAATTTTCTCAATAAATTTTCTCTCTAATTTTGCATTAACATATATGTATATTACCTCTCACTAATTGATTATCAATTCCTGTGTATAATTTATTAAGAACATTACAACCATAAAATACATACTTTCTGTCAGTCAAAATATAATCTAATTCAGTTATACTTCCATGTCCATTTCTGATTAACATTTTTCTTAAAGAAATAATTCATAATATAAAGTCTATCCATCCCCCCTGAAAACTCCACAAATGTGTGTCTTCTCTTACTTCTATCATCATAATCAAATTTACCTATAGTAGTTTCATCTTTTAATCATTTACAAATTCTAGCATTCAAGTCTCCAGGACAGTTTTAAAATGTTGTTTGGTCTGATCAAACACCCATATAAAAATCCTCTACTTCTTCATAACAATGAGAATTTGTCAGATAAACTTGAATTATCTACATTGATATTTTCCATTAAATTGAATAATTTTTCCACTCTCTCTCTCTTTCTCTCTCTCTGAGACACTATCAATCTAAACAATGTTTTTCCCGCTTTTAGAATTCTGCTCCACTTGGTCTATCAATGTTTGTGCCTTAGTCCACTTTTTAAATCAATTGTATATTTTTCTAACTTCAAAGTCCAATACTATCTTATTTAACATTATTCAGTTTATGCTCCGATTCTTGCAATTTTCCTTCACTTGAAAGTGATCTGCAGTAACTAAATAAAAGATCATTATCAAATGGCAGCTTGGTTCCACAACAAAGAGACAGAACTCTCTGCCTTTGTTCATAAACCATTGCCTTGTCTGATAATTTTACAGCCTCCTGGAAATAAGAGCCACGATTTAGTTTTGTTTGTCATGATTGTTAATATCTATCTAAAAAGAGTTCATTCATTGCCTTAAAAAAAAAATGATATTTCAGTTAAGAGTTATCAGGTGATTAAGAAGACGTGATTTTTTATCTTAAATTCAGAGATAAAAAGCCAATAAATTTGCTATACTGGCTAATACATATTGGTGAGCAACATACTCTATGAATAATCATACAGTAATAACAGCAGCAGCATCAAAAATATATGGATTGAACATCAGGAATTAGTCCTGTTTGATTTTTAATGCCTCAATGAGAAATCAAAGGGTCTTGCTTAAGTTAACAATAAATTCATTTCTGCATTCCATATATATATATGTGTGTGTAATATATAAATTTTATTTGATAAAAATTCTTCAAGATATGAAAGTAAGACAGTATTTGTCATTAAGAAGCTATCAAGATTTAATATTCATCTAACTGTTTTTACCAAAGAAGAAAAATTAATTGAGCAATTAGTTGGCTACATATTTTAAAAGAAAGTTTATCCGAATAACGTTTGCATCATTTATAAATTTGTTATGAGATATAATTAGAATTTTTCTACTTTTGGAATAAACAAAACACTGTTTTCGGAGTATCCATTTTTATCATTAATATTCTCTAACAGTAAAGTCAGAAAGTTTCGAGAAGAAAATATTTAATTCATGACTAAATAAATATCTTTAAGAGATCAAATTCTCTTCTTGATAGAAAAAGTAAACTTACGTCCAAAATTATTAGAAGTAATGCTCTCTGGGAACTCAATTTTCTGTTAATCGAATTTTTGCCAACATATCGTTTGATCATAATAAACATATTTATATAAAAAAAATTCTATAAAGTTATTTACATTCAAAACAATGACATATTATGGATTAAGTTATACTTAGGAAACATAGTATATATTAAATATTAAAGTTGATATTTTTGATTTTGTCATATTATTAGGAACTGAAATTCTTTTAAGGAATAAGTTGTAGATATAAATAAGAATTTGGCCTGTTTCTTTGATGATTGCATAATTAGTTACTTGATTTTAATAACAAACTGGATATAAGCTTCATAAGTAATATAGAGTTTTAATAGCAGCCAATAACCTTACAGTTATTGATGGATTAAAATTGCAAATGAAATGCAATCATTTGCTGCTTGTGGTCACATTAAACGTGAAAGCAATATATACATATAAAAGAGATATAACCCTACTAAATCAGTAGACAACATTTTTAAAATAAAGATTCTAGAATTCAGACAACTGTCTTTATTGATACTTCCAACTAAACACATATCCAGTTTTACAAAGTTAAAATATTAAAACCGTTTTTGTAATCTCAAAAAACTTGTTGAAATACCTGGAAAAAGTTTTGAAATATAGTAATGTGTGTTAGTTTTAAATTTTTTAAAAAATATATTATGCCAACAATTGTACTAAATGATTGTAAGAATGCTTCCATGGTTCCAATTATAAAATTACATGCAGTGCCACATTTAGTAATTTTGTGTATTAGGGAGTGTCAGGAGGAATACATCTATGAGAATCCCCCAGCACACATATTTATACAACGGAATAAAGCAAAATAAGGAATATAATTTGATCTTTCTTGATCACAAACTGACTATGGGTCATACTTTCAGTCCAATTAAGGTGAGGGTGGTTTGCGCCAAAAGAAATAATAAAAAACAAAAATAGAAAGAGGTAGGGATAATTGCAAAGGATTCAAATTGTCAAAAAAAAAATGGAATATTTAAATGCCTCATTTATATAATAAAATAAATTACAATCAGTATAGGCATAATTTTCAACTGCTAAACAAACCAGCACTATGATTCTGGGAGTGGTCTGCCAAAAGCATGTTTAGTGCAGTATAAAAATTGTAAATATTAACAATTACCTTTTCTTAATACTTGATTATAATGAGTTTATAATAATTACAATAAATAAGGATAAAAAAGACTGTAGTAATTATCATGAAATATTATGATTATCCTATAGGCAAAAAAACTTTTTAAGGTTATTGTTGAATAGATTGCTTTCCAGCTATATATCAATGATTAACCAAAGATTCAATAGGTTTTTAAAATTCATAAGCATAATAGAAATAATTTTTATTACCGATCAAATACAAAAAAAAATCAGCATGAACAAACATGATTTATGTATTCTTTTATCCATTTAAACACATAAATTGACTCAATTAAATGAATGGAATGTTAGAATTATTTGGTTATTCATACATCTAATCATAAAATACATCTTTTATTTGATGCTATAAAAATATTATTACTAAAAGTGAAGAATCTGAGGCATTTGAAATGAAAATTGATGTTAACTGGAAATGAGTAATTACTACAATCTTTTCTTCTTTGTTAGGAGAATAGTCTTTAGAACAATTTATATTATCATTTCATGAAGCTGACATCAAGACAGATTATCAATATGATGGTTTATTTTTTAATCTGATCTAACTAAAAGCAAAACAAAATCTTATAGCCTTTCATATTTATAAGATGCTGATGATTTTATTATTTTACAACTTCAAAAGCTGATCTATAAAATTGTTCTTCAATTTAATAAATAATGCTTAAAAAACTTTTATCAGACATTATTGGAAAAAAAATCTTCAGAAATTATTCGTTTGTATAATTATCAGCTTGAGAATGAATAAATGTACATAATTTAGTAACTTTTTAAGAAAAAAGAAGAATTTGAAGATAACAGAGAGTTCAGTGTGCTATTATGTTTAACAAGAAAGTATTTCATTATAATGATATAACTATTTCATTAAATTAGCTGTATAAATGGTTACCAAATTTTCCAAATTTGTTATATGAAAGTAAGACATAAACCCCTATCATTGTAAAATAAAGGCACTGAAAACTTTTCATTTAATTATGCTCTATAATATAATGAAAGTTTGATAGTAAAAACAAAAGACCAGTTGCTAGATTTTTGAGAGTACTAGATATGATGGTATTTGATCTACTACTTATTGTAAGAGTGTATCTTTGATAAACTGGGCATATTAAATGAATATATTTTGACAAAATTTTAAAGAAGTGTTTATTGATGAACTTGAGTATGGTTTTTGTGGAAAAGGCAAACCTCATTTACATTAGAATGGTTATACCATTTAAAAAGATGAAACATTAGTTGTTACCATTGGAAGAATTATGCAATGTGCTGACATCTTTTAGAAAAAAAAATTTGTTGTAGAAGTTTAAAAATAGTATCAAATAAACATTGTAGTTAATTTTTTGAATCTCTGAATTATAATTTTATTCTGTTTTATTCACATTTTAATTTGTCATTGATATTATTTTACTTCTATCATAAAACTCTAGATGGCGCTTTATATGCAATATAATAAAGTATGGAAAATTAAGGTGCTTGATAATGAAGAGAATGTAATAGTGATCATAATTTCTTTGTAATTGAAATGGTTAGTAATGTGATGGAGAATAAAAATAAAAGTAGAAACAATAGTGAAAGATGTGGATGGAGAGTGAGTGATAAGAATAAGTTGGAAGAGTATAACATACAAGTTGAACAAATCATGGAAGAGTTGGTTGGAAATGAGTATGAAGACTGATATGATGAAATAGAGAAAGTGGCAAATAGGGTTTTAGGTGAGAATATTCAGAAGAATAAAAGTAATAAAAAATGAGAGTTAGTAAAAGTGTAAAAGAGAGGGAAAAAGCATGCAGAGAATGTAAGTGTGCTATTAAGAACAAAGAAAGTGAAAAAGATATTAATGCTAAATGGAAAAAGTACTTGGAAAAGAAGAAGTTAGCTAAAATAGATCATTATATAGAGAGAATGAAATTGAATAGTAAATTATTGGACAATATTAATAAAAGTGGAAGAGATGGGAGTAAAAAATTTTGGAATTACATTAAAAGGAGAAATATAGGGGAGAGAGAGATAGTATTACTGGATGATGAGGAAATAAAGTGTAGCTCTAGAGAAGAATTAGAAAGAATCTTGAATAGGTATGTATGTAATGGATATAAAAAAGATGTTAGATGTGAAGGACAGAGGGATAGAAAATATGAAAGCATATAGTAATGGGAATATTAGTTTACAGAAAATGAACTGAATGAGGCAGAGAAGAAATTGAAAAGTGGAAAGGGAAGATGTTTAGATGGATGGGCAGCAGAAATGGTAATGAATTTAGGGTGTAGGACAAAAGTAAAGCTATTATATTTTAACAAGATGGCACAGAAGATAGTTTTCCTGGGTAGTTGGAATAATACGAGAGTAAGATTCTTATTTAAGGGAAAGGGTAAGGATCATAGAAAGTTAAACAATTATAGACCAAAAGCGGTAACATCAGTTTTATATAAAGTTTTTTCATATATGGTGGCTGGAAGAGTTGCAAAATGGATGGAAGAAAATAATGTATTGGAGGAAATGCAAGGTTTTAGGTGAAATAGGCGTATAGGAGATATTTTATTTGTTGTTACACAACTTATGGATATGAGTAGGAATTTATGTAGATAGTTATAAATGAGTTTTATCGATATAGAGAAGGCATATGATAAAGTAAATAGAAATATATTATGAATAAGTTTAGCCTATTTGGGAATAAATGAAGCTTTAGTGGATATTATTAAGAAATTATATGAAAATAATTACTATACATATCAATTAGGGAAAATAGAATCAGTTAAAGTTAAAAATGGGGTAGGACTAAGGCAAGGATGCCCTATGTCACCTATTTTGTTTTTATTGTATTTGAGTGAAATGAAGAGAGCAATAGAAAGATAGGAAAAGAGGTAGAGATACCATTAATAGGTGGCAAGGGAATATATACATTGTCGGGTCTTTTTTGTGGATGATGTCTTTTTGTGTGCAGAAAGAAGATATGGAAGTTATGCTGGAGACATGTGCAAGGGTGGGTAAAGATATGGGAATTAAATTTAGTGAAGAAAAATCAAATATAATGATGGTGAATACTGGGGAAAGAGGAGACAAAGATTATTTATTGGGGGATATAAAGTTAAATGTTGTGAGTAGATATAGTTATTTGGGAATCATCTTGAGTAATCAGAAAAATTGCTTGGATAAATGGGAGAAAGAAATGATAAATGGAGCAAAGAAAAGAAAGGGATTGATAAATAAATTAACAGTGTTCTCCTATAGTAAATATGATGTAGCTAGAATTGTATGGAAGAGATTGGCAGTAGCAGGGTTAACATATGGTAATGATACATTATGTGTAAGTAAAAGGATATTAAATTACTTAGAAAAAGTACAAAGGGAAGTAAGAAGACATGCATTGATGCAGATGTGTGGATAGCAAAGGAGGCAATTCAAGGCTAAATGGGATAGTCAAGTTTTTTATATGAGAGATGCAAAAAGCAAAATGAAAATGTTTGGTAGATTGCAGTTTATGGATAATAAAAGAATAACCAAAATAGTATTTAATTGGGTCACAAGTAAAGGGCATGCAACAAGATGAGAGAAAAAGATAATGTGGTATGCAGAAGATTTGGATAAAGAATTTATGTCAGTATACTTGTATAAAAGGTAGGATGATTGTGTTAGGAGGATTGTTGAGTGTTATAGTGGTAAGGAGTAGGATAGAAGAATAGATGCATTAATAAAGAATAGGGAGTTGGAGAGATGGAGAACTAGTATGGAGAGTAAAACAAGTTTAAATATATATAGAAGTAAATGAAACATAGGAGTGAGTTAATTTATGATAATAGTAAGGAAAGTAGTTTATTGTTTAAGGCTCAAATGGGATCTTTACCAACAAGGGAAGATACACATAAATAGAAAAATATGGGTGATTTAGTCTGCAAGTTGTGTAAGGAAGGCATAGAAAATATTAGGCATCTGTTAGTTCAATGTAAATGCTTGGAAGCAGAAAGGGTACAAATAATGAAGTTATGGAGGAATAAATATGAACAAAGTGTTTATACAGAAAGTGAGTTATTGGTTTTTATGCTGGATTTGGGAAAAGATAAGGGGGATTTAGATAAGAAAGCCACGGAGTTGACAAAAGTTATGTTGCAGAAAGGGATGGAGCAGATTATGGAAAAACTTAGGGTGGGGAATGGGAAGGGAAAGTAAAGTGACTAACAGGTTTCTCTGGGCATAGTTGCTGAAAGATTCCTGAATCTGTATAAGGAGAAGCCACAGTGCATCACATCATATAACAAGTAGGTTCTTAGTTATTATGCTGGGTTTGGGAAAAGATAAGGAAGATTTAGATATAAAGGTCATAGAGTTGAAAAGATAATGTTATGGAAATTGGATAGAGCAGGATAGAGAAGAATATGAAATAAACTTAGGATGGGGAATGGAAAGGGAAGGTAAAGTGGCTAACAATATTCTCTGGGTATAGTGGCTGAGATATTTCTGACTCTGAGAAAGGAGAAGCTATAGTGTATCCTGTCACATTAACGTTATAATAAATACTTAACATTTGTAAAAGGTACAAAACTATGAGCTGAAAAAGACTTTTATATATATATATACATATATATATATATTATACTGGAATCACCACAAACACCAAGCCTGAGTTGATGTGGCAAATTATTGTACCAGTAAGTAGTTTGAATCACCAGGCCATTATATTGGTCATCAAATTATTGTAATGGTATGTAGTGGAATGGGTGTAGAGAGTTCATCCACAGTGAACTTGTGTGATGGCCAATCATGATCATCATCCCACATTTAGGTAGCCAAATTATTGTAATGGCATGGAATCACAGTACCTATCAAGAAGTTGGTGTTGGACCACAATCTTAGCATCTATACACAAATACCTGGTCCATTACTATGTAGCTATATCTAACTGTGTTTTATTAATCAGGTTGGAGTGATTAATATTCATCCTTTGGAATATCATATAGTCTCCACCTTTATAATATCAGCTTATGGGTCTTAGTGGTTAATTTCCCATCATAGGCAAAGTGACTTTAAGTTAGATCATAGAAAAAAATCATATGCACTATTATTCTGTGCTTGTTTTCCCTGCTATATAAATAATCTCTGGTGATAATATCACTCCCATTCTCCTTCCAAGGCAAGAAAGAGAACTAGATCATAAATACCTATCCAGTCCCTAGGGGTTGTTATATATATATATATATACCATATATACATCTCTATGACCAATATTCTATATATCATAACTAAAATTACCCTTGTCATATTTTTACTGTAGTTCATAATGTATTTTTATCTGATGATGACTTATGAGCAACATTTCTAAGGAGTTTTGTAATGGATAAATAAACACATATAAGCAGTTTAATTTCAACATCTGATTCATGTTTTATTCCAACATTACAAAATAATGTGTACATCCCCAAAACAATTAATTAAGATAAAATTAATTATAAAATTACTAGACATTTAATGATAATAATAATAAGAGAAAAAAAAAAGGAAAATAATCACACATCTCTTAATTATGGTATTTAAATGTCATTTCACCTAGCGTAATTCGGTCCCTTGTGACATTCATATAATTAATAATCAAAATCAGAAAAATGCATATACATATCCCATCTTGTCAATAATATTGTAATGTAACTATTCCATAATTAATTTGTATCCATTCATAGCTCTGCTTAATTTCTGCCTTTACTAAATCAACACTAATAGTAAAAAAAAAATTTCTCATCTAGTTACTATTATTATTGCATACCCCCTTATCATTTTAATTTAGACTTGTCCACTACTGTCATACATCCCTATACAAACACACATCGTCTAGGATTTAAATCTTTCCCAAGAAAATGTTTACATGAATATTTCAATAAATAAAAAAGAACTTTCATTTTAAAATGAACGATATCAAAATACATCAATATATGTGTGCACAATAAATATATACAGTACAATTGATAAAAGAATTGAATATATAGTAAAACATGAAAAAAAAAAAGCATAAATAACAACATAATATTTAGTAATAGCAAAACCCTTAATTGCAGACCTATTTTAATATATGAAGGGAGAGAGAAGATTGAAAAAAAAAAAATGAAATGTCAATAGTTAAAAAATTCGACAGTATGTTACCAATTTCTTGAGTTCCTGCATTTGTGAAGTACTGTTAATTAGCTCTTAAACACGCAAACTTCCTTGATAATAATAACTGAGAAAAAAACCCACAAAATGTCTTTTAAAGCATGCACTGATTATTGTATGCAAATTTTTTTTTAATTAGCCTGGTTATTATTTTCAACATGATTGCTAAGATGACAGAAAATTTATGATATAAATATAAACTAACTGATGTCTAAACTTATTCACAGACTATTCTGAATTTGAATTAGAGTAGGCTTTCTTCATGATTTTCTCTTCCTCTGATATTTACTTTCTCAAAGTGGATAGAGGCATGAGGCATTACAGACCCTATACTCATCACTTCTTATATGGTGAGCCCTGGATGTGTTTCTCTAAATCTCCCATTCAGATGTGCTAGACTCATGTGGCATTTGAAGCCCTTCGAACAATGCAATCTAGTGTTCAGCACTGCGTATCTTTTTAAAATTTCCACAATAAAATATTTGAGATGAGTTGGTGACAACAGTCCAAAAAACCAATAATAATGCTCTGTTTAAGCTTCTCTTTGGTATTTATTCATTTTGTTCTACTGATGTCACTGGTCTCTTAATTATACTAATCACTTGATGATAATATGTGATTGAAGGTATCTACTATCCACTTGGGTGGTTTGAAATATTTTTGTCTTGGAACTGTCAACTTATGATTAATTAGTAGTTGAGTTCAAACTAGCTTGGTGGTCAAATACAATCATATTAGTGGTCTGTTGGATTTTACACATTTGCTAATGAATTTCTCTCTCTCTCTTTCTCTCTTCTTTTTCTTTCTAGAATATTAATATACAAAAAAATAGAAATAACTTATAAATTATAAAAAAACTGTTACATAGAATTAAAACTTGAAATATTAATCGATTTTCTTTACTTGTATGAAGGCATCTAAGCTAGATTATTCACACATGCACATAGGACCACAAACACAATTAGAAGTTGATTCTTAATATATATATAACTAAAATTAGCAGAAATCTTTCACTTCATCCCCAGTTCATTTTTAATTCTGTATTCTAACAGTGATTTTCAATCAAATATATATATATTGTAACGATCCGGAGAAGATTGACTTCACGTAATCTGCACTACAGGGCGCCATCTAGGCATTTGAACCTAGAAAAATTTATAAAGTAGGCAGATACGTAAGTCAAAAAAAAAAAATTTTTTTTTCTTTTGCATCCGGTCATTAGCCCATGTCACTAGCTCAGGGAGTAGCAGAGATTTAATAATATCATATCTTATCTAATTAGATTTCATCATTAAAAATAAATAAAATAAGCCACTGCCAGTAATTAGCATACAAACATTTATTTATGCACATATATATAAGATTTAAAATTATTTTATTATTAGTTTTACATTTTAACATTTAACATTATTTTTTTAACTTTGATTTTTGACTTTAATTTACCTTTAATTACTATTACATTCTAATTTTACATTTTAATTAAGTTCGCACAGATGGGATTATAAAAGCTTGTTATAATAAGTTGCTATAGATCGGTTACATAGATTACACGGTTAAAAACATTCCAAAGTAAACATAAGCGATCAAAATATAAAATTATTGATTACTGACAATTGCGGAGGGAAATTTATATGTAACCCAATAGTATTCACCATAAGATACTTGCATTGTCACCAATAACTTAAAAGACATCCGAATAAATACATTTTAGATACTCACCGTAAGGTATCATTATTTATCGAATGTCTATATATTTTGATCAAATATGAAAACGCAAAACATAGTTAACCGATAAACAATCCATGCAAGCGTCTATAAACAACTTAAATTTAATGCATTTTTATTTAGAATCGAGTATGAATACTACATAGATTTGCATTGAAATTAAAATATTCTATCCCTATTTAACCTTAGGCTAAAATTCGCAGTCAAACTGGCATCAATCCATCTGATACATCGATGTATTCAATGTAATACGAAATACGGCAGCACCAAAAGAATTAAGAAAAGACATTGACTCTCAATCAGATAGGAATATTACATCTATCTAACGAGAAGAACAATAAAAAAAAACTCCATAGAAAGGAACTGCGTTCTCCATCTTATAATTCCTTCCATAGGCAAACGGGTGAGTGCGGCGTATATATAAACGATTCTGCCAGTAGCGAATCTCCGATCACATCTACTAACTACATCAATATATCCAATCCATTGACCCAATCTAACAACGACATAAATAACCTAAGATTACCCTCCCCTAATATAACTTTACAAATCTATACAGCCATTCACGCCCGACTTAAGTTTAACATTTTTATAATTAATTTAACGGAAAACAAAAATCATAATAAAACTTAAAGAACAAAAAATAAATAAATGGAAATGATTTTACAAAATAAATACATTAAATAAAATTATAACTAATTAATAAATAATGTTGGTCAGATAGAATAATATTGCAATCATTTAAATCTGGAAAAGTTTTTAATTTACTGTTCATAAATTTTAAAGTTCTTACGGTTATTTAAATAGTTCATCTTCATATATTCCTTGCCGTTTGAACGTGAATTCCCACGTCGTCCGAAGATTGGTATCCTGTTGGCCGATTTATTTATCCATCCGGAGATTTTTTAGTGTAGTTGGTCCTCAATGTAGAAACGATGGTTCATTTTTCTTCCTTTCTTAGCAGAACTGAAGGGATTGAAGCTGTGCGTCTTTTTCAATCCCCTCAGCACTAACACCTAGCTGTTACATCGTAATAATCATCAATAACTAGTCACTAATTAATAATTTCCAAATTTTCCTTTTATACGTATTCGAAGGATTGACTTAACATTACGTCATCGATGAGATGATCCTTTTCGTTGAGGTCCGATTTCCCAATGGATTTATTTCATTTGCTGAAAGTTTCTATTGTTTTCCTATCTGACTGATGCTTTTACATTTTAAATGCCCAAGGCTGGTTTACATTTAACTAATTAACAATCATTTCCATTTCTGATTAATTAACCTGTTTTCCAAATCAAAAATATATTTAAAGATAAATTTAAAGATATAATTTTATCTCCAAATCTTTTTAAAATTTAGTTTTAAAATACTTTTTCTTTAATAAATTTTTATTTTAATAATTTTTCATTATCTGTGCGATTTAATATATAAGAGTTTAAGATGATATTTAATTTCAATTTTTAATTCTTAAAGAAAATTTTTAAATGCGAACTTTTTAATTTACTTTCATGTTTAATAAATAAAAAAAACAACAACAATGTAACGAACGTCTGTGCTTGTTACATATCAGTAAAGTTACTTAAAAAAAAATGATCAAAAAAAAAAATATTTTACTTAGGGTTAGTAATTACGGTACACGATTGACGAAGACATTTACAAAACATCCGGTTAATAATTTTACAAAAGGACTATATACAAAAAGAAAAATGTTTACCATCGCCTACCTAAGGACCGTTTACGTTTACACCCCTCCCCACAAGTGTTCTATTTTATTTTATACATTTTATTTTTACATACGGCATGACAAGCAAGTTATTTAAATTATTTATTTAAGAAGGTTGCATTGAACTAAATACGTTTTGAAAGATAATGGATTTATACGTGTATATTTGCAGCACAATTATACATACCACCAACTTATTTATGACTGATTAAAATGCTTAAATAGGATTACACTGAAGTAAATTCCCAACGGTACTCATCGTAAGGTACCACATTTCGATCATAAACTTATGTGGCTGTGCGCGCCTATACACGATAAAGCATAATATATATCAACAAAAAAAAACATATTTATTGCAACCTTTTGACTTTTTTTTTTAACGAAATACAGTTTAAAATTATTTATACTTTCTCGTGTTTAATATATGTGCTATTTCTTTTACTGGCAGAGCTTTTATAGGATTTAAAGTATACGACTTTATGTAAACAGATAAAATGTTTCATTTTGAGAAGAATTTGTTCAGGGTATACGTGGTTTATTAAAGATCGGCCCGAGTTGGGAAAGCCATTGTAACGATCCGGAGAAGATTGACTTCACGTAATCTGCACTACAGGGCGCCATCTAGGCATTTGAACCTAGAAAAATTTATAAAGTAGGCAGATACGTAAGTCAAAAAAAAAAAATTTTTTTTTCCTTTGCATCCGGTCGTTAGCCCATGTCACTAGCTCAGGGAGTAGCAGAGATTTAATAATATCATATCTTATCTAATTAGATTTCATCATTAAAAATAAATAAAATAAGCCACTGCCAGTAATTAACATACAAACATTTATTTATGCACATATATATAAGATTTAAAATTATTTTATTATTAGTTTTACATTTTAACATTTAACATTATTTTTTTAACTTTGATTTTTGACTTTAATTTACCTTTAATTACTATTACATTCTAATTTTACATTTTAATTAAGTTCGCACAGATGGGATTATAAAAGCTTGTTATAATAAGTTGCTATAGATCGGTTACATAGATTACACGGTTAAAAACATTCCAAAGTAAACATAAGCAATCAAAATATAAAATTATTGATTACTGACAATTGCGGAGGGAAATTTATATGTAACCCAATAGTATTCACCATAAGATACTTGCATTGTCACCAATAACTTAAAAGACATCCGAATAAATACATTTTAGATACTCACCGTAAGGTATAATTATTTATCGAATGTCTATATATTTTGATCAAATATGAAATGCAAAACATAGTTAACCGATAAACAATCCATGCAAGCATCTATAAACAACTTAAATTTAATGCATTTTTATTTAGAATCGAGTATGAATACTACATAGATTTGCATTGAAATTAAAATATTCTATCCCTATTTAACCTTAGGCTAAAATTCGCAGTCAAACTGGCATCAATCCATCTGATACATCGATGTATTCAATGTAATACGAAATACGGCAGCACCAAAAGAATTAAGAAAAGACATTGACTCTCAATCAGATAGGAATATTACATCTATCTAACGAGAAGAACAATAAAAAAAAAACTCCATAGAAAGGAACTGCGTTCTCCGTCTTATAATTCCTTCCATAGGCAAACGGGTGAGTGCGGCGTATATATAAACGATTCTGCCAGTAGCGAATCTCCGATCACATCTACTAACTACATCAATATATCCAATCCATTGACCCAATCTAACAATGACATAAATAACCTAAGATTACCCTCCCCTAATATAACTTTACAAATCTATACAGCCATTCACGCCCGACTTAAGTTTAACATTTTTATAATTAATTTAACGGAAAACAAAAATCATAATAAAACTTAAAGAACAAAAAATAAATAAATAAATGGAAATGATTTTACAAAATAAATACATTAAATAAAATTATAACTAATTAATAAATAATGTTGGTCAGATAGAATAATATTGCAATCATTTAAATCTGGAAAAGTTTTTAATTTACTGTTCATAAATTTTAAAGTTCTTACGGTTATTTAAATAGTTCATCTTCATATATTCCTTGCCATTTGAACGTGAATTCCCACGTCGTCCGAAGATTGGTATCCTGTTGGCCGATTTATTTATCCATCCGGAGATTTTTTTAGTGTAGTTGGTCCTCAATGTAGAAACGATGGTTCATTTTTCTTCCTTTCTTAGCAGAACTGAAGGGATTGAAGCTGTGCGTCTTTTTCAATCCCCTCAGCACTAACACCTAGCTGTTACATCGTAATAATCATCAATAACTAGTCACTAATTAATAATTTCCAAATTTTCCTTTTATACGTATTCGAAGGATTGACTTAACATTACGTCATCGATGAGATGATCCTTTTCATTGAGGTCCGATTTCCCAATGGATTTATTTCATTTGCTGAAAGTTTCTATTGTTTTCCTATCTGACTGATGTTTTTACATTTTAAATGCCCAAGGCTGGTTTACATTTAACTAATTAACAATCATTTCCATTTCTGATTAATTAACCTGTTTTCCAAATCAAAAATATATTTAAAGATAAATTTAAAGATATAATTTTATCTCCAAATCTTTTTAAAATTTAGTTTTAAAATACTTTTTCTTTAATAAATTTTTATTTTAATAATTTTTCATTATCTGTGCGATTTAATATATAAGAGTTTAAGATGATATTTAATTTCAATTTTTAATTCTTAAAGAAAATTTTTAAATGCGAACTTTTTAATTTACTTTCATGTTTAATAAATAAAAAAAAAAAACAACAATGTAACAAACGTCTGTGCTCGTTACAATATATATACATGTAAATTTATAAATAAATATTCGAAAATACAGTACTTATGAGTTTATAAAAATATATCTATAACTGTCACTTAGAAGCACTTTCAATTATCATTGTAGTTTTTATCAACTAATACTTTTAAAATGTCAGCTTTACCAGAATTCCATGATATCAACTGACATTTTAAAAGTATTAGTTGATAAAAGCTACAAAGATAGTTGAAAGTGCTTCTAAGTGATGGTTATAAATATATTTTTATAAACTTTTAAGTACTGTATTTTCTAATATTTATTTGTAAATTTACGTATAGTATTTTGAAGAAATACAGACATCAATTTATAATATTAATATATATATATATATATATATATATATATATATATGTGTGTGTGTGTGTGTGTGTGTGTAACTGTTATATATAATATTTTTATTATGTTAGAACTTATATGAAAAACAGAATAATGGACTTTATTAATTCCCATTTTTGATGAAAAGGTGTAACATATTTGGACATATTTATTAATCAGGAATTGATTTTATTATCACAAATCTCATTTTAACTTATTTTTTATCTTTCTTTGTATTTATTTTTATTGATTTAGAATAGTCATATTCCTGCATGATTGGCTACTTATAAATTTTATTTTATTTTTTTGAATTGGTAATTCTGATTATATGTTATTCTAAAATGAGATGAAGAGAAGAGTTGAATAATACAAACTATTCTTTACATCATTTATACAAAATATTAAACAATTTATATTTAATAAAATCCCTAATTTTATAATCATGCCTATAATGGTATGTAAATGTTTTCTTGAAATAATTGTAAAATGTCATGAAGTTTTTAAATAATTATTGAATTTTTTTATAACCATCAAAATAACTAAAAAAGTTAAAATAGTTTAATTATTTTGGGGAAAAAAAATAATTGAACATTTTTTTTATGTTGATGATCATTGTATTATTTCCATTTCAATTTAAAATTGTTACAAGACTTAAAACAAACTCATGGTATTAATATACTTAAAAAGTTGTCAATCATTTGTATAACACATACAAAAAAAAAGAATATGCCAAAATATTTCTTAAATTATTAATATAAATATTAATCAATATAGAGTTTGAATATTGTCTTAATACATGCCAAATCTATGTTACAATATTATTCCACATGCCAACAATGATTCTATCAATCTTATTATATATGGTATAAAAATTGGTCAAGTTATAATGGACTTCAAAATTATATATTATATACCTTTGAATCCCATTATAATGGCGTCTTATATTATTGGTCATTAAGTATTTTAAAACACATAAGATCAGATGTGAAAAGTATGTTTTGTTAAATTATATTGCATTTAAAAGACATGCATAAAGTTTTTTTTGAAACTGTGTATTATTTACAAAATTGCCATTTAATGTATAGGAATTCAGAGGAAAAGTGCCTTTAACTTTATAGTTTAATTTACATAGTTGATCAATGAACTCTAACAAAATAAAATAAAAATTTTTCTAGCATTCATCAAAAATATTTTAAATAATCTCATTTTTGTGATATAAAAAATCAACTTGAAATTGGAGGCTTTTCATATATTCTATTTTTCTTTAAAATTATGAACTTTTGGATTTTTTTTATGAGAAATTTGTTTTAATTATACAATAAACATTTAAAAGGAAAAAACAATGATTTTAAACTTCTTTGAGATCTGAACAATGTTATCAAGTCTCATTATCTATTTGCAAACTTCATTCATGTATTAACCTGATTATCACTTACTATAAATCTTTTTTCTTCAAGTAAAAATGCCAAAATTTAAAATGTATTATTATATAATTATGAATACAAGTTTTTCTAATGAATTAATCGATATAATATCCTGCCTGAATATATATTTACTCTAAACAAGCAATTGCATACAAAAGTAACAAAAGTCTATTGGCCATCAAAAAAAAAAAATCCAAGCAAAATTAATCCTCACTGGGAAAAAAAAATTTCCATCCTACTTAGCAAAGGTTGAATGTACATTTATTGCACAAAATAATTAGTAAATTAAATTGAATCATGGTTTCCATTTACATGTGAGTCACATATGCAAAATATAAGTGATGGCACAAATGGTGTGTTGTAGTTAAAATATAATATTTTACTATTTCAGTTCAATCACAATGCCATCGATAATCATTCTGTGTGCCACACTTGGCATGTGTTCCCTAAGTTTCTGGCCCCTGTATTAACCAATTCTATATTACAACTATATAATAAAAAATATATTGTTATATTCAATATAAAAGCTTCTTTCTCTTATAGAAGATTCAAATTATTTAATTAAATTCCAAGAGAAATTTAATCTTCATAGTTTAAAAATAAAAACTTTGTAGAACACGAATAAATCATAATAATGCATAATTTAATTTGATCCTCAATAGCAAGTGCAGATAATGAAATGGAATAAAAAAGTTTATTTCATTTGAGCTATAAAGGCTACAATATATAGAAAAGATGACTTTTCTAATTATCACTAATAATATTATTAGTACTTATTTTTCAAAAACATAAAAAATAGTACAATTTCTACTATAATCTCTGGATATTGTATTTAAAAATTGAAACAACTTTAAGAGATTGATGGAAATTAAGATTATAACAGAATAGTTTAAATGTATTAGAAAGAAATAGATTAATATTATGTACATATTTTATAAATAAAAGAAGATATATTATCAGAGCCTAAACAGTAATGTGATTTAAAATATTTAATGGTAGAAATGATGTTATTAATAAAATAATCAATTAAAAATATTTTTATCAAACTAAATCATTGGGAAATGTAAATTGTGAATTGATTTGAGATTATTTATATATCTTAGAAAAATGTTGTAAAAATAAAAACATATAAGTTGAGTTATAATAAAAAAAAATTCTTAGTAACAACTAAAGTATTAACAATGGATTAAAGTTATCTGTGATTATATGAAATTCTGGATTTAATATTTTTATGCATTTTATATATTTATAATAATAACTTACATTTTCAGTTTCGCTTTAATTTTATTGTATTTTGAAACATTAATTACATTATAATATTCTGCAATTAATTAAATACAATTATCTCAATTTCTATCTCATTTAAATAAAGAAATATTTATTAGCCTATACGCTCATTGTATAAAATAGACAACTGCACTAGAGTTTTTAACAGTCTAAACTGTGATATGTAACAGCAATAAAACTTTATCTGCTCCAAACTTTTCCTTTTATTTTATATTGCCTTATAATTATTTTCTGTATATATTTCTTATTATATTACATTTTAGAAAATAGTTGACTATTTATAGAAACAGAGTTTTAGATTGATTTAGCATATATATACTGATTTGTAATAATTATTAACATGTTGATAAAAGATGAAGTTGAAAAATGAGTACATATAATAAATGTAACACTTGTAATAGAATTATAATAATTTGGTGATGTTTTTTTTCTCCAGATTTCCTTATTCAGGTGTTTGAAGTGGTATAGTAAATAGAAATTTGAAAAAATATATTTTAGATATAAAACATGTATGTAAAAAAAGACAATGGAATGAAATTATACTATTATTATAATAGTATTTTAAAATAAATATACTAATCCTTAATTAAGTTGAAATTTTATATCTAGATTAAAATTAATTTAATAACTTCTAACCAACAAATGATTAATAATTTTCATTAATATGCTTATTTAAAGATGATGTCATCAAATAAGTACTTATGAGAAGCAAGTAGTATTTGAAATTGAAATATTACCAAATTCACCACTTTCTTTATTTTGCTGTAATATTTTATATAAATGCAATTTATCTATTGTAATAATTTGTTATACTAAATCCTGATCAATGATAATGAAAATATGCAAAGGAAGTGACCTTGGCCAACTGAAAACTAATGATTCTTCAGAAATATATCTAGGAGGTCATTGGTATTTATATATCTGAAGTGGTATAACAAACAGAAGTTTTAAAAACTTATCTAATATTTCTATTTATATATATTATTACTATTAAAACAAAATATGTGAAATTACACTTATAATAGTTAAGAGTATTAAATTAAAAAAGATTTACTTTTGATTTAACATAAGCCAGACAAATAATATTGAGATTGTTACATCAATCGTTTAAGCTACCATGGCATATTTAAATTGGTGATTGCCTATTATATAATAGTGGAAACTCTTGCTACATTTAAATGTCTACACACACACACCCACCCACACACACACACACACCCACACACACACACACATATATATATATATAGAGAGAGAGGTGTGTGTGTGTGTGTGAAAGGAAGAGAAAAAGAAAGATAGAAAGTGAAAGAGAAAAATGCAGATACAAATAATAATAACATCTGCATTTTTAATCTGATTTCAATAATTACACCACTAGCAAGTGGCTTTAAAAAAAAATCTGACTGTATCTCTCATATAGATCCATTTCGTCTGCAACATGATTGTTTTGGCAGTTACAAATAATATATAGAATCACAAAGAAATAGTTATTTATAATTCTTGCCTACAGAAAGGAATATATCAACATATATTTTACAAGTTTAAATGCTATATTGTAAATATAAACATGAGCATTGAACATATTGATATTTTTTTATAAATAATAATCTTGTGTTTAGATTTGTAGAGGTCCCTACTGTCGCAATTTAGGCGCATAGTCATACGGTTATAGCCTTAATATATTACTTATGTAATGAGTATGCGCTTTACAAATTATTAATTACAATAATAAACATCATAAGACAAAACATTTTAAATCTCTTTAAACGTTTTTTATTTGCTAAATGAATTAGACATAATTCAAAAATCAATTTATACAATGCATTTGGTTCATTTGTGTTATCAATGTAGGATTTATGCTTATAAAATACCTGCTGGAATTTCTGAATAGATATAAAATTTATAATAACTATTTCTCTGTGCATGTGTGCACAGTCTGGACTTTATATTAAAATATATTAATCAAAAGGCGCACTTTGCACTTTTTTACAAATCAAATAGCATGCTATTGACAAATAAAATTATTGATTTCATTTTAAAGATACAGATATATTATTGTTTGCAGAATAGATTTTATAAGAAAAAGAATTTAAAAAAATATTAGTTCTTACCATCTGAGTAATCACTAAGGTAGTGAGGTATCCGTCTTAAAAAGTCTTGTTTTAAACCATAGGCAAACTTACATTTACTACTTTCCTGAAACAAATTTTAATAATATAATAAGTTATATAAAAGAAATGTTTAAAATAAACAAACTATTTAAACCAACTTACATTTTATATATTCATATTCTAATCCAAAAACTAAAATCTTATGAAAAAATGTTCATTTTTTAAAATTAAAAGTTAGTACATATATTTTGCTCTTTAAGTTATGGAAAATATAGAATTACAACATTATTTGTTATTCAGTTCAATATATCTCCATCATTTTGATTTCACTATAGATTTTCCAAGTTTCTAAATTCCACCATATATTGTTTTAAGTTATTATAAATCTGCTTTCATAACAAAATCTAAATATTCATTTACAGTCTCTCTTGTAATTTTCCTGTTTTTTATAGTATATGTATGTGATCCATCTACTATCATCTTTGATGTTTAATGTCTAATTTCATATATTTATGTGTAGTATTCTTTTGTAATTTTTCATTTGATATTAATCATAGTCACTATACACCAAATAATATTGCATGATTATGTAGTGATAACTTTTTTACCTTCTGGGTCAGCCAGAAAATTAGTTCTTTAAATTTCCACATCCATACGGAATATAGATTTCCAAATTTATTTGCTGTATCATCCCCTTTTCAAAAAAAAAAACAACAACTTATTACTGTCTGAAAGATGCTACAATTTTTTTTTGTATATCTATATTTCTACCTACATTCTGTAACATGGTAAAAGAAAAATGTTATAAATAAAACACCTTGCAATTCAATTTTATAAAATGATTTTTTTGATTCTTCCACAAAAAATTAAGATAACAAAGAATATTTAAAACATCATAAATAGCATTAAAAATAATCCTAATAAGAAGGATAAATCTGAAGTGATGCCTTCAATTTATTACTATTTATGTTTATTTGTACTGTCAACATTTTTAAATCATTGTGATTAGCCATTTGCAGTCAACTTCTATTTTAGTTATACTTCTACTAAATATGATAATTGAAACACAATTATAAACACTTAGTTTATCTATAATCCAGGATAAAGTGCAGATATATGATTTTATAGCCAGAACCATTGGTAGCTGACCTTGATTTTAAATTTAAATTTCTTGTTTGTTTTTCTTCTATCAATTATTTTTATAATTTTGATTTGTTCCATGTCAGACAAATTCCTTTTTGTTTTCAAATCATTAATTGAATCAGGATGGAGAATCTTCAACTGCTTCAAACTACTGATGATAAATTTGAAAACTGATTGAATTCCCCTTGGCCTAAATTTCTTTTGCACAAAAGAAGTTTGCCATAAATGCAGAAATAATAATTTGTTTTGATTAAATTTGGCTTATTATCTTGAAAGTGTACATTTGTTTCATTAAATTTATATATGTCAAATAAATTATGTCATTTTTAAAATCAATCAAGTTTTGAAACTCTGTTATTAAGTTAATATTAAGTCAAAGAATTTATAAAACCAATTCAAACATGAGCCTTTTGATAGCTAATGAACTTTCTTATGAAGCAATAAATGAATGAATTTTTTGTTGCTTTAAATACAAACTTATTTAAACAATCTATTATTCAATAAATTGTTTCTGCTTTTGTTGATTGTTTTCATGATGCAATATAATAACCAATATAGATGTTCATTCAGATTTTTGACAACTAAACATTGATGATGAACGATCCAGGCATACACTTGAACCATACTGTCTACATATACAAGAAAACTTCTGTAATGCTCTATCATCACTGAATCACAATCAATAGCAAATGACAAGATATTCAGAGGATTTTTTTTCTTTAAAAATCTCTTCCAATGTATGAAATGTCAATTTTCCTGTAGTACCAATTTGCAAATTTTTAGCACACTTATGTTAAAAGTAAAACTTCATTTTCTTATAAAGTTCCACATAATTGTATAGAGAATTGGGATGTTTTTAATACTCATGTAGTAGGTATTCAATATCTTAAGCCATATCATCATTTTTTCTTTACTTATATTATTGTTCAAAAAAATTTCCTGATAACATCAGTCATTGGGTTTTGTAACCAGTAGCCAATAGAATTAGTTCTTCAATAATAATAAGCAGGGTTTTTTTTTTGATTTAGCAATTAATAACAAAATGTTGTAAAAAATACACAATTCAACTTCTTATTGCTTTAATGCTACTAAAAAGATTTTGCAGTGGTGGCTGTTTCAAAAAAATTTTAAGTTGAAATAAAATGAATTCTCATTTTTTGATTTGCATAAACATTTGCCAAATGTTCTTGTAGCTTTGAAAGCTTCATGGAGTCTTTTGATAAAATTTTTGGAAAATCAGATGTATTGGTAATGTATTGTTTGTAGATGACTGAATAAAGCAATAGTTCAAATATTCAGTAATTTATTGTCTACATTTGTTTAGGTTCAGCCATAATATTGTCTGGGGAAAAACTAATATTTATTATTATATATATATATATATGTAAGTTTATCATGATATTATCTATTAAAAAAAGTAACATCTATGTATTTATTTATGATAATACAGGTATAAAATTGTCAAGAGATAATTTATACAATTAAAAAAATACATTTTCTCTTGCTGTTATTCAAATGTTTTTTCCTAATTAATCCACATCTGACTTATTAATTTGCATTGATTATTCAATAGATATAAATAGAGTAAATAATCTTCCCTCAGATTATACAATAATAGCACTACAAATGTTGAACAAGTAACTAGAAGAGAATAAATGTACCTATTCTTGAAGTTCTGGTATTTATAAACATAATTTTATCAACACTGTAGATAATTCAGAGTGACATTAATACATGAGCCATCTGAAATATGGCATTTAATAGTTATTAAATTAATAATCAATTATGCAAGGCTCAAGACACAATCCCTCTTTCAGTACCTTAATTGTAATAATTAGATAAGCTTTAATATCTAGGCAATAAATTAAACATAGCTCAATGTTGATATGTATATAATGATCCTCACTCAGATTACAAATTAGCAGCATTCTAAATGTTGAATATAGGATCAAAAATAGAATGAATCCATTTATTCTTGGAGCTCAGATGTTTATAAGCTAAAACACTAATTTCACTCTGAATAACCAATATCAGAGCAGTAAGAATAGTCGAATTCATTTTTTTCTCAAATCCTTTGTTCAACATTTAGAATGTTGTTAATTCATAGCCTGGGGCTATGTGATTTCCTCCATTTATTTACATATATACATTGAGCTACATTTAATTTAATGGTTTAATATAAATAAATGTAAATGATAAGCATTTTTAAATTTCATTTCTCAATTTAAAAAAATATAAATATACTGACACAAGCTTGCTGCGATTTTATTAAGAATAAAGACTAGAAGATACAGAAATATATGGTAGAATAAGTGAGAATATATATGAAAATGATATGTTAATTAAATTGCTGTTTTATTAAAGCAGTAATTCACTTTGTATATGATCTGTAATTGGAAAGATTGAAACTACTAAATATGAATTGAAAAATTTAAATACTTATTGCTTTGCACCATTGTTAACTGTTTTGTCACATAATATCTGAAATAATCTAAATTAGATTTCATACACATCACTTAATTTGTAATAGTATTACATACATATACTTCTGCACAGTTCATTAATTTCTTGACAATGAGTGTGCATAGTACAAATGCCTAATAACATTTGTTTTTTAAAACCTGTCAATAGATTTGATTTTGTATTACACAATAAATGAAACGTTTGTTTAAAATTTTCTTATCTAAAGATTTTTTTTCCACTCCAAGGAGCACTATTATTTATTTTGAGAAGCACTAACATAGAAGAACTGCTTTTGCATTACTCTTTATAATCAAAGTTTGTTTATTAACTTTGAAATTAGTTATTTCTAATTATCTTTAATTAATAAATCATAATGTTTATGAAATTTACCAGTAGTTTATATACTTGTAATTTTTTAAAAAAATCTATTATATTATAAAAACTGATAGTTTGGAATTTGGGATTTCAAAAAATTGAAAGATTTTCTATAAATTGTTTGCATTATTGCTTTAACCTTTCAATTTATTTTCTGATCAATTATTATATTATTCCTATTTCAAGGATTTTTAAGAATTATGTAATAAGACTTTGAAAATTAATATCAGATATTTCAAACTTTTTGGTCTATTATAAAATTTTACTTCTTTTTCTTGTTGAGTTTATAATATTATTGCTAAAAAAATCGCACCTATAGAACTCTTTTTTCTCTCTCTCTCATTTAAATTTGTTTTACTTTTAATCCCCCAGAACATGGATGTTTGCAAATCACTTTTAATTAGATAACATTCAATGCCATATAATATATTCATTATTAAATAATAGGAATACCATTTAATGTTTTACATTATTTTGATAAAGCAAATGTATTATTTATTTTACAAAATCTAACTATAAATTTGGACATTGTTTTCAAGAAAATACGTTTAATATTTTGAATATTTTACAATATGTATATATTTATAACAGTTTATAAATTTGTTTGGAACAATAATTATTTTCTTTATTAAACTGACATTAAGATACAAGTATGAATGATTCAATATTTTTGTTTAAAACCTATTCATACATATACACACATGTATGTAGATTGCTTTCTTACAAAGTACTCTTCAAATTGTTAAAAAAAATACATAGATATGCAAGTAATGGAGTTGATTATTTCTTTTGAATGATAGGAAGTTAATGTAAATAATATATTTAAAGAAAAAGTAATATAGTAGGTAAAATTAATTTCAACAAACATAAAATAAATCAATTCTGTTTGTATTTTTATTTTTATATAACAACAAACAACTTTCTCCTTATCCATTATTACAATATATATAAAACATAAAAAAATAAAAAAGGAATAATAATAATAATAATAATAATTAGATAAAGAAAGAAGAAATCAGGATAGATTTTAATAGAATATATTGATAATAATGATATTGATAATGATAAGGATATAAAATAACAGATAGATGGCATAAAAACTAACAGAGAGCAATGACTTAAATACACATTATTTTATAATTGTTCAATAATATATTATTTATTATTTAAATAAAACTATAGGTCTAAAGCAATTTATATCTTTAATTAATATTTTAAAAATAAAATTCTATATATGTGATGTGATGTGATGTATTATGGCTTCTCCTTAAACAACTCCCTCTGTAGGCGATCTACCAAAATAACACATTATCATATATATATGCCAAAATCGTGGGTGATAATAAATATGTAATGATGTAGTTATATGCATATAAATAAAAATATAATTGTAAGATTTAAATAATACTGTAATATTTGAATAATATATTTGATGATAAATTCTTGAAGTTAAATAAATACTCTTCCAAATAAATTATTATTTGAAAAACAAGTATTAGAGAAGGAAATGGAAAAGCAAGAAAGTAAAAAGAAAGATTTTGTTACATTTCAAAGATTTATTTGTGAAAATATATCCTGAAGATAAGGAATTTGTTTTAATATGTTAAACTTTTTTACTTTCCATATGTCAAAGCATCGGCCAGTAAGCGAACCTGCAACAACTATCTCTCAGCTACCAACGCTTGACAACTTTTTTTTTTCATATGTCATAGCATTGACTGGGAGGTGAACCCACAACCATCTGCAACCAACTACTTGCTTGCAAGGCAACTGTGCTGACCTCTTGGCTAGCAACACTTGACAACGCTTGCCAATTTTTGATAATAAAATTTCACAAATTTGCATTAGAGTTAACATCATTACTTATTATTATAATAGCTACTGGTCTATTTTTACAGAAGAGACTGTATAAAGAATTATATATATATAATTAATTGTTAATATTATTTTTGATTAATTTGAAAATAAAGTGCTTGAAAATAGAAATATGATTGAATAAAAAGTAAAAAGATTAACATGTAAAATTCCATTTGCTTTTTTAGCTACTATTGAACTTGGAAAACTTATGCAATTGCTCTAGCACAAGTTCATAAGCTATACTATGCTTTATGGATTCACTGTAGTCTAATTGGTGATGGACAATAAATGTTGCCTTAAATTGTCACTATTAATTCCCCTTAGAAATTGTTCAAGAGGACTTCATCTAGAAATATCCCATAGACACAAATGCAAGATTCAGAGATAACAATGCAATCTTTAATACTCTTCTCTCTATTCTTGTGATGGTCATGACATGTCTAGAGGGATGGGGTTGAAATAGTTTGACAGCTGCTCTTTAAATTGATTGTAAGATTTGGTAGACAGAAGTTTTGCAAATCTGTTTGCAATTTTTATTACCCTTTTTCCAGAAAAACACAATAGTGTAACTATTTTGAACTTGTCATCTTAAATTTTATTTATGAAGAGGTACTTTTCTATATGTTGAATATACAAGAGCCAGTTATTTGCCTCACTGATGTCAAATTCTCCTATAGCAGATTGCATTTCAGAAAATCTCTCAATGCACATAAATCTAATAGATTAAACTTGATTCTTAGTTTGAATCAAACTGGATGACTGCCAATTGTTATGTCTGCACCTTATTAAATCTTACAGCCTGGACTCTTATCGAGAAGCTTACTGTTCCCTGACTTGAATTCCAGTAGTTTACCCAATAACAACTCAACACTACTTCAGTTTAATCCAGTGTATTTAATAAATTTAACACAATAATTTAATACATCAACTGACAGTAATTATTAGAATTTTACATTTTATATACATATATACACATAAGCCTGTAGGCATACAAAATAATAATAAAGATTGTTCCAACCTGTTTAGTTCCTATCTTGCTTTTTAACACCTGGGAGCAAGCTCTCTGCTCTAGAAGCTACTGGCAAAATAGTGACATCCAGCATCCAAATTTTAGTCCATCTGCCAGTTGAGTTCCTCATTAACTCTTTCCGTTTTCTCCTCCAACTTGCATGTCTTCTGTCATGTTTTTTTCCTACTTCTGATTGGCTGCTATTCCAACTCATCAGATAAGTAGTTATTTCTTTAAGCACACACATGTTGGATTTCAGAATATTTTACCTTTTGTTAACTTTAATTAATTAATGAGTTATTATGAGATTCAAATTCTTGTTATCAATGACAGAAATCTGACCCCCATTCCTTTAATTATTATAAGTACATTTTTATCTCATTATCACTAATTTTACTTTTTCGCTATAATTAGAACATAATCTTTTCTCTAATCTTATAACTTCTAATTATTTTTTAGTTCCATATTTATTTACTATTACTTTTATATGTATGTGCATGTCCCCAAGCACATACATATCAAAAACATAATACACATTTAAGCAGAGATAACGTTTTATATTTTATGAGGTTAATTTATATCAACAGTATAATTTTATTGATTAATTTAAAGAATTTATCTATTTAACTTAGAAAAAAATTGACAATAGTTTGTTAGAAATGTTCCAGTCATACATAATCAGTGTATTTTTCTACCACGTTACATTTATAGAAAATAGGCATTAGAAAATATTTTGGGTTAATTGGGTAATTTATTAGTGTAACAATTTATAGTTATCTATAAATGAATGAATATCAGCTTATTGTTAATAAATTAGTTTGTTTTTTAAAAAGAGTTGTTCTGTCAATAGATTTTTATACATTTGGATTTTAAATGGAATATACAATAAAGAAAACGAAGCTGTAACTGAAAAAAAAGGAGACATAATCTCAAAAGAAAAAATCACTGGCAAAATTCTCAGATTTGATATAAGAGATAAAAATGCCGCTACAAATAGAAGAATTAAAAAAAATGGTTAAAGTTTAACAGGAAATAAAAAATATATACAAACTATTAGATAAATTATAATATGACAGGTAAAATGAAGTAGAAAGTAAAACTCAAAACAATTAAATTAAAATAAAAAAGAACAAAAGAGAATATAAAATGTCAATTTCCCTTCCAACTGTTATGTTTTTCCAGCAATGATGCCTTGTGAATAAATATAAAGTCTGAATTTTAAGCAACACAATCAAAGTTTACCCTCTTGTAAAAAAACAAGAGCAACATGATCAACAAAGTGTAATAAATAAAAAAATGTAAAAGAGAAAGCTATATAAAAAAATACAGGGTAAATTAATGACTGAAAAAAAGTTAAGGTGATAAATGACAAATATGAGAATTCAACAAACAGTTTCAATCTATAGTATATCACAATGGAGATAATAAAAGATGAGCAAAGAGAACAACGGGATGAGTAACATATAAAGGATAAAATCAACATAAAATTTCAATAAATTAAGAGTGAAATAAATGCACTGAAAGAATACAAAAAGCATATTCTTATTTAGAATAATCTGAGTATAAAGAAAAGTTTGAAAAAAATAAATAAATATTAGAAAATGAAGAACAAAAACCATGGAGTAAGTAAAAAGTGAAATTCTAGATGAATTTAAAAAAATAAACAAAAAGGAAAACAAAAGTTCACAATTTAAGGAATGGAGCTTAAGAAGAACAAAGAACTAATAACAAACACTCAAAACATTTATAATAAAAAATTAGTAGACAAGATAATTAAAAAATAAAAACAGAATTAATTCATTTTATATAATAGCATAAAATTTTAAAAGAAGAGAGACAAAAAAACTATCAAAAAGTAGTTAAAAAGCTTTGGAATATAACATGGATATGATAACTCATACATGAATTAAAATATGTATTACCTCATTACTTAATTTTGAACTTTTAGCAGAAATAATTATTTGTTATTGCAAGCTAGGTACTCTCAATTATGTCATATAAAAGTAGATATTTTAGATCATAATTTGAAAATATAATCACTAAATCTTCAAGGCACTAGACTATATTTACAAAGAGTTTGCATCATGGAAACACAAAATCATTTACAAAAGTAATCTATTATAAATTAAATTAATTATTGATATACATATATAAATTATCAATCACTCTCCCAAATGTTATGTTTTTCCAACAATGAGACCTTGTGAATAAATAATTTAAATTTTAAACAGCATGATCAAAAGATAAGTTATTGATCCAGTGTTCAGAAGTATATTAAAATGCAGATCTATTCAAACAGGGACAAAGAAATGTAAATTAGAAATGATCTTAAATTGTTCATAAACAAACAGGTGTAATATACTATAATGATCCGGATGAAATGCCTTAACATAATCTGCACTACAGAGCGTCACTAGGCATTTGAACCTAGAAAATTTATAAAGTAGGCAGATACGTAAGTAAAAAAAAAATTTTTTTTTTTTTAATTAATAAATTTTGATTCCAGTCGTTAGCTCATTGTCACTAGCTCAGTGGAACAGCAGAGATTTATATTTTATAAATTCTTATCTAAGAATAATTTTTAAAAAAGAATAAAATAAGCCACTGCCAGTAATTAACACGCAAACATTTATTTATGCACATATATATAAAATTTAGCATTATTTTAGAATAACTTTTACATTGGATTTTAACTTGATTTTAGAATTTAAATTTACATTTTAATTTTTATAATATTATAAGTTTACATTTTAATTTTTTTTTATAAGTTTGCACAGATGTTTTGATGAAAGTTTGTTTTATAATGTCGAGTATAGATCGGTTACATAGACTACACAGTTAAAAACTTTTCAAAATAAACATAACCGATCAAAATACAAAGTCATTGATAATGTCAATTGCAGAGGAAAATTTATAAGAACCCAATAGCATTCATCATAAGATGCCGCAAGATACCAATAACTTAAAAGACATCTGACATAAATACATCTTAGATACTCACCGTAAGGTATCAGTATTTACCGAATGTCTATATATTTTGATCAAATATGAAAACCAAAACATAATTAACCAGTAACGAACCCATGCAAGCATCTATACTCAACATAAATTTAATGCATTTTTATTTAGAGTGTCGAGTATGAATAGACTACATAGATTTGCATTTGAAAAAAAAATTCTATTCTTGTTTAACCTTAGGCCAAAAGTTCGCAGTCAAACCAATTTTAATCCATCTGATATATCGATGTATTCAATGTAATACGACTACGACAGCACAAATAGGTTAAGAGAAGAAATTGCCTTTCATCAGATAGGAATACTACATCTATCTAACAATAAGAGCAATAAAAAAAAACTCCATAGGAAAGAACTGCGGTCTCCATATTATAATTCCTCCCATAGGCAAAACGAGTGTGTGCGGCGTATACAGTGATTCTGCCCGTAGCAAATCTTGTACTACATCTACTAATTACACCAATATATTCAATCCATTGACCTAATTCAATTACAAAACAAATAACCTAAGATTACCCTCCCCTAATATAACTTTACAAATCTATATAGCCATTCACGCACGACTTAAGTTTAACATTTATATAATTTAATTTATCGCAAAACAAAAATCATAAATAAAACTTAAAGAACAAAAAAAATAAATAAATGGAAATGATTTTACAAAAAAGAAATACATTAAATAAAATTATAACTAATTAATAAATAATTTAGTTTGGTCAGATAGGAATCTATTTCTATTTTTTTTAAATACTGGGAAAGTTTATATTTTTGAGTTCTTAGTGTTTTCGAATTACTGTTCATTTAAGTTCATAATGTGCTTATGGTTTTAGAAATGTTCATCCTTTACAGTTAGTTGCTTGCCATTTGAAATCCAGTGTTAAAATCCCCTGATGATCCTATGTTCCTCAATATAAGAAAAGCGATGTTTCATTTCTTTTTTTTATAACAACTGAAGGAATTGAAAGTGCGTCTTTCAATCCCTTCACCTCCAACTCTCCAACTTAACACATCTCCGTCTTCTCTTAATAATAATTCTCTTCTATCTGACCTTTGCTTATACATTTAAATGCCCAAGGCTAGTTTACATTGACTAATTAAAATAATCATTTCCATTTTTCAATAACATTAATTAATTTATCACATGATCACATTTCCTATACTAGCACATTAATTGTTGAAAAACAGAGCAAAACTCTCCATACAGTATTGCCACCTGTGACAAACAGAGTAATCAATGGATGCCAGAAGGCCTGTGCACAAAATCCCTATCTAATGCCTACTCATCCAATATATAGGCTATTGAGCTTAGATTGAAAATATTTTTTTGTGTTTTCAATTTCATTCTCATAGTTTTGTAGTTAAGTGGAGATAAAAGGTGTTTGCTAGAGGGTTGCATTAGATCCTAAGATCTAGATGCAGTGCTCTCAGATCCAAAGCTCCTCACTGACGAAGGCCACAAGCCAGAAACTAGTCTGGGGATATTGGATGAGTAGGCATTAGATAGGGATTTTATGTACAGGCCATCTGGCATCCATTGATTACTCTGTTTGGCACAGGTGGCAATACTGTATGGATTAATTAATTTGTTTTCAAACTTAAAGATATATTTTTATCTCTAAATCTTTTTTTAAGTTTTTGCTTTTACAATACCTTTTCTATTTTTAATAAAGTTTTATTTTAATATTTTTTTTCATCTGTGCGATTTTATATAGATACGAGTTTAGTATAGAATTTTAATTTTCAATTTTTAATTCTTAAAAAGGAAGTTTTATTTGCGAACTTTTATTCTTTTCATGTTTACTAATATATTAAATTATTTAATAAAAAAAAACAATGTAACGTCATCTGTGCCCGTTACAATACATATACAAAGAAAGACTAACTTTGCAATCTTCCAACATAAATATATAAGAAATAGACCCAGTGCATAATGTGGAAATTCAAATATAAAATGTCAATTTCCCTTCCAACTTTTATGTTTTTCCAACAATGATGCCTTGTGAATAAATATAAAGTCTGAATTTTAAGCAACACAATCAAAGTTTACCCTCTTGTTCATATACTACAATGGTCTTAAATAAATTGAAATACAAGTCTATTTAAACAATGAGCATGAAATTTAATTTAGTAATGATTTTAAATTGCTCATAAAAATGTTTAATATATGTAAATTTAAATTTCACACTCTTTGTTCAAAGATCTGTGTTTCAATACTCTTAAAAACACTGCAGCATATAATCAAGATGTTGTCTTTTGATCATGCTGTTTGAAATTCAGACTATATTTATTCACAAGGTGTTGTTTCTGAAAAAAACATAGCATTTGGGAGGGTGATTGACACTTTATATTTGAATTCACAGCTTGCAATATGCACTGGATCTATTTCATATATATATATAATTACAATATATATATATATTTAGAAGATCATATATATATATAATTACAATATATATATATATTTAGAAGATTATTATGAAAACATTACCCTAAAAAAAAATTTCCCAATTTTATATACTTGTTTTACTATTGATGGAACTTCAGAATTGTTATAAACTGGCATTTACAGTGTGTCTACAATCATCTTTATAATATTATATTTATTACCCAGTTGATGACTTGTATAATCAAGCCAAAATGTCAGTATATTCATTATCAAAATCATATGCAGATGAATCCCAAAGTATATCAGTTACATCTATAAACTGTGTGAAAATTTTTGTATCATATATATATAATGAGATTTTTTTGCATAATGGAAAAGGTTATGGGACTGCTTTCTCACAGTCAAAGTTTTAATGTTAGAACACCTTATGTTAAATTGCATATGTGTGAAAATAAAACTAATAGTAAAAGGAAACAATAGAGGGAAAATGAATAGTAGTAATTAAATAAAAAAAAAAATGAAGATGCAGGATAGATTTTTATTAAACATGTAAATAATGCTAGTAATGTTATAAAAGTATTAGATAAAAAGATTGTAAACATAAAGACTATCAGCTAGCATAGGATTTAAATCAATTTTATTTATAATTGTTCAACAACATATCACTTATTATTAAAGCAACACTATAAATCTAGAATAATTAATAATTTTAAAAATGTTAAAAATAAAAGTCCACAAATTTACATTAAAAAAATTAACATTTTCTTTAAACACAGTTTACAAAATGATACACTACCATGTATATGTTAGAAAAATAAGTAAGGCTGAATACGTGTAAAATAAATGTTGACATGTATATGGAATTATAATTGAATGATGTAAAGATTATGTATATATGAATAACTAACATACAATTTAAATGATATAATCAATAATAAAACTGTTCAAAATGGAATAATATATTTTAAATAAATAGTTATTTAAAAAGTCAGATGTTTACAAGAAAATGGAAACAGAAAAGAATACAAAAAGATAAATTTTGTTGTACATTAAAAGATTGCTTACAAAATTAATCTTAGAAATCCATTTCTTTCAATATGTTAAATTTTTGAACATAAAATTTTACAAATTGTATCAAATTCATTGCAACTGCTTTCTTATTTGGAACTTCCTGATAAGAAATTACCTGAGAATAAATAAAATGAAAATTTTATATAAAGATAGTTGGTAATAGAATTTAAAAAAGTCTTATAGTGGAAAAAAAAAACCACTGGTGATAAATCAATTTAAAATGAAGATGCTTAAAAATAAAAATTGATTAACTAGAAAGTAATAAAATTATCGTATTGAATGCCACTTTCAACTTTGATAGGACAGACTCCAATAAACATCTAACTGTGGTGAATAGGTAAATTTCTTAAGACAAATGTTAGAAAATATTTTATTATGGTTGAAGTTATTCTGCAAATTTATGTCCAATCTCCATAAATCTATAAAAATAAATATCACAACCATCACTAAGTTTCATAAATATAATTTCATAAGTCAAGTAAAAATAAAATATTTTACTTAAGAGAAAAGGCATCAAAACATCTTAATCTTATAAGCATTAAAGATCAAAAAAGCTGCATCTCTGGATCCAAAGTAAAAAAATTAAATTTCATCATTTTTTATATATTTCAACATAAATATGAACATTATAAATTAATTGTTGTTTTTTTTATTTTTAACTCCATATAAATCCAATAATAATTTTTTCCCGAGATATCAATGATACAAAATAATATGAAAGTGGATATGCTTATAATTTTAATTATACTTTATCTATTGTGTCGATGTGATAATTATTCATAATTAAATTTTAAGTTTATTAATACATTTAAAACTTTAGTTCAAGATAAATTTTTTTTTTTTAAAAAAAAGAAGGAAATAATAAATTATTCATATTAGAATTTCATAATGCAAATTTATTTTATTGATTATAGAAATTATTGAAATTTATTTATTTCTCACTCTGAAGTTACTTGAAAATAATGATTAAAATATTAGAGTTAGAAACCTTGGAATTGTCATGAACAAAAGCAAACATTTGCATCACTGTAAAGCTTATTTAATAAAAAATGTATTTAACAAGTAAATATACAGATATATGTTAATCAAATATTTTAAATAATATAAAATAAATAGATTAAAAACAACACACTAGATAATGGATAAAAATATATTATACATTAAAAAAAAAATCTTTTCAAGATAAAATTATCATATGTCAATATTATTGAAATGCAAGTGAATTCAAATAGATTTAGATAGAGCATTGTAACTTGTAATAGTAAATTAAAAGCAAGTCATGGTAAATAATCATTTATATTAGAATATCAGTCTCATCTATATCAATAGGTGTGTATGTAGAAAAACTCAACAGATTGTTGGACACAATGTTAAACTTGCTCTGATCTGCTATTATATATTATAACAATCCGGAGAAGGTAGACTTACGTAAACTGCACTACCGGGCGCCATCTAGGCATTTGAACCTAGAAAAATGTATAAAGTAGGCAGATACGTAAGTCAAAAAAAAAAAAAATTTTTTTCTTGATTCCGGTCGTTAGCCCAAGTCACTAGTTCAGTGAGTAGCAGAGATAATAAAATATAAATTTTATATCTTAAATATAAGAGAATAAAAGCCACTGCCAGAAATTAACACATAAAAAATATTTATTTACGCACATATAAAATCATTCTAAATTCGAGGAATAGGTTTAACATTTTTTTAGATTTTTAGATTACTCTTTAATTGTACATTTACATAAATTTCAATGAGTTTAATATTTTATTTAGATGGTCAAGTATGAATAGACTACATAGATTTGCATCTGAAAATAAAACATTCTATCCCTATTTAACCTTAGGCTAAAATTCGCAGTCAAACTGGCATCAATCCATCTGATACATTTATGTATTCAATGTAGCATGAAAATACAACAGCACAAATATACTATACTGTCAGGAATGGACATCTGAACAGTATAGTTAGAGAAAACATTGACTCTTGTCCAATACAGGAATATGACATCTGTATAGCAAGAAGAACAATAAAATAAAAACTCCATAGGAAGGGACCGCGATCCTTTTTGCCGACTTACAATCCCATCCATAGGCAAAAGGGTTGGTGCGGTGTATACAGCGATTCTGCACGTAGCGAAACTCATACTACATCTACTAATTACACAAATATATCCAATCCATTGACCCAATTCAACAACGACACAAATAACCTAAGATTACCCTCCCCTAATATAACTTTACAAATCTATATAGCCATTCACGCCCGACTTAAATTTAACATTTAAATACGTTCGCACAAATGAATTTTATAAAATTTGTTTTAAAATGTTGAGTACAGATCAGCTGCACAGATTCCACGGTCAAAAACATTCCAAATTAAACACAACCGATCAAAATACAAAGTCATCGATAAACGTCACTTGCATAGGGAATATACAAATCCCATTAGCATTCATCGTAAGATGCTTGCAGTGATATCGTTGACATATATTCTAATCGAATGTGAAAACCACAACATTATCAACCGCTAACGAATCTATGCAACGTCTATACCCAACCTTAAATTTCCTCATTTAAAATTTAAACAATAAACTATTAATACAAATAAATAATAAATGGAAATGATTTTTTTATCAAACGCAAACATATATAAAATTACACATTATCAATTGAGTTGACACATAAGTCAGAGAAAAGTTCTTTTTATAAAATTTAAATTAACTTTTATCAATCTTTAAAGTTCTTAATTAATATTATGATTTTAACAATTGTTCAGTTCTATTGCTTATGGTAGAAGAGTCCCTGTTCCTGTTGGCAATTCCCATGGAGACTTTCCTGGAAGACCGGTCTGATATTTTGGAGGTAGCATTAGCTGGTTCTGTTCTGGTATCACAGTCTTTGCATTTTTAAAATAAGTGAGTGAGGACGACAAGTGCGTCTTGTCGCTCAACTCACCAAAATCAAGTTGGAAAAAACTGACTGGAACTCAATATTTTTTCTTTTTATAGTCCTCCTATGGATTCCATGAACAAAAACGTCACTGTTCTGTTTTTTCGTTATGGTCCGGGCCTTTATTTGCTTCCATTGGTCAAGCTAAAATCTCTTTCTTCTCTTATCTAACTTTTCATCTGACTTTTTAATTAAACAGCTTTTAGATAATTAATAAACAATCATTTCCATTTATAGATTACAGGAATTAATTAATACCTGTTTTTATTTTAACTTACGTTATTTTTTTATTAAAATATTTTTATATTTCAATCTTGTATTTTTTTATTAAAAAAAATACGTTCAAATACTTTTTTTTTTTTTGTTTATGAAAAAAATATTTTTAAAGTTTAGCATCTGTGCGAATATATACGTTTAACAAACATTTTAATTTTAGCGTTTAGTTTTTTTTTTCTTTTTAATACACTTATTTTTATATGCGAACTTAAAAGTTTTTATTTTAAATTAATGTAACGACATATTTATATATCGTTACATATCAGTAAACTTCCTCAAAAAAAATAAAAACATTTAAAAAAAAAAAAAAAGAATTTACTTAGTGTTAGTAATTACGTTACACAAATTTGTTATATATGAAATTTCAAAAGGACAAAACTTTTTTTTTAAAAGACAAAACAGTAATTACAAATATAATGATAAAAAAAAAAGTTGACTGATGATTCCTTACTACCAGCTAAATTTCTGCCCCCTCCCTTCCAAGTTTCTTTTCTTCAACTTTTAAGTATTATTTAGGCAAGTTAAACGATTAGATTTTAAACAAGACTTTTTTTTTTTAAAAAAAAATTATGATTTATATTTATTAATTACGTTTTATTTATTACTTTTTATTCCTCGTATTTCTCTTTACATATGCGCAATTTTTCTTACTGGCAGTACCTTTAAGACAAAATTTCAAACTGTAACTCCACGTCAATACAACAAATATATTTATACAATTTTCAGAAAAAATTTACGGGCATGATTCACTTTTAAAATTCTCAGGGCACTCATGTTTATTAAAGATCGGCCCAAGTTGGGTAGCCAGTTATAACGATCGGGGATGATGATGACGTTTCCAGTCTTACCGCATCTGCCGACAGAGCGCCACTAGGCTACTTTGAACCTAGAAAATTTATAAAGTCGACAGATACGTGCTGTTAAGATCACGGCCGTCAGCCCTAGTCACTAGCTCATAGAGTAGCAGAGATTTTAAAACATTTATAAGTTTCAATAGATTTCTATTCTCAAAGTATATATATTAAATATTTACAACAATAAAATAAAATAAGCCACTGCCAGTAATTAACACACAAATAGATTTTTATTAACGCACATTTAAAATTGAGGAATAAATTTATTTTTAGGTTTTAACATTAATATTTTTTTTTTTAAATTTAAATTACTATTTTCAATAGATCGCACAGATGGATATTTAAATTATATTTTACTTTAGCATGACGAGCATAGATAGTCTACATAGATTTTTTTTTCACTTAAAACTTATCAAAACATTCATTCAATCCCAGACTAAAAGTTCGTAGCCAACCCAATGTCAGCTTCCAGATATATATTTGCAACCAATGCAATATGAAGATGCTAGCATAAAACCACGCCGACAGGAATGGGCATCTGACGGCGTGATATTATTTGAAGGAAATGATCCGTGTCTAGATCAGGAAAGGGCATCTGTTAGACTAAGGAATCATGTATATAATTTTTTTTATTTTAAAGAGTGCTACGTATGGGGGAAAGCGGTCTTTCTGCCGTCTTATAAATCCCTGTCCATAGAGCTAGAAGGGGTCAATGGTGCAGGAAATACATCTGCCACCATTTCAACGATATGACTGCCTCTTTGGGGTCATGCATTCAGTTGGGCACGTTGCCCTGTATGCTAAACACGCTTCACATTACATTAATATAAACACCCATATATCCTTCCACAAGCATTGCCCTAACTACGAAACAAATAGCCTGACACTAAAATCCTTTAAATTAAACATAAACGAATTTAAACAGTTATTACTCTTTATCCATGCAGCTATCTACACCCAACTTTAATTTAATACATTTTATTTAACAGATAGAAATAAATAACCTAGTTAAACACAAACATAAATAATTAAATTAAAAAAATGGAAATGATTGAAATAGCAAACGTATATAAAAACAAATATTTATAATTGATTTAGAGTTCTATTCTTGGTCAGATAAGAGTACATTCATTTATATTACTTTTTTTTTTTGGATTGATTACTTATTGACGTTATACGGTAATTATTTAAAAGAAAGTTCAATTGGCAAAAGTTTATACTTTACAGATTCTGAGGTCCATCTTCGTGATCACTTATATAGATTGTTTGTTCTTCCTTTTTAAAAACGAAGCCGCCACTTGCCATTCCTTTTTGGTCCCTAACTGGCATAGGGAGGTCTCAGCTGGTTGTCCGGAAAATCTAATTTTATTGCAGACTTCCACATCGTGAAAATCTGCAATATAGCTAGTTATAACGACATATTCATAGTCAGCTCTCAGATAACAATTATAATAATCATTTGGCTTTTATATTTTTCTTAGCCTCTTATCATTTGATCTTAGGATTCAATCGGCAATACGTCACTAATCCTCTGGTGTTTCAGTTACGGTCCGTGCTGAATTTCTGGTGTTTGCATTGGTCATTTAATTTCTTTGTACTCTCTTATCTGACCCTTTAATTTATTTTAAATGCCTCAAGGCTAGCTTGCTTTTGAACAATCATTTAATTAATAAAACAATCATTTCCATTTTCTAAGATTATAGAAATCAACATTATTTCTATTTCCAAAAATATCAAATCTTTATATCTTTTACTTTTTTACAAAAAAAATTACTTTCAAATAAAACTATTTTTTAAAATAGTTTTTAAAGTTGTCCATCATGCGATCTATATATACGTTAAACAGTTTTTAAATTTCAGTTTTTAAGTTAAGTTTTCTTTCTTTTTAATAAATCAATTTTTATTTGTGATCTTTCATTTTAATTGTAAAATAATGTGACGGCATATTATATTCTGTTATAATATATATATATATATATATATAATTATGGCACCACTATTAATATATAATACTGATATAAATATTTGAAAACCAGGCACTCTTCACAAACCTGGGAGCTTAATTGTAAGTATAAGGGATTTGAACAATTAAGCTCCCAGGTTTGTGAAGAGTGCCTGGTTTTCAAATATTTACACATCAAACTTGTATCCTGTCCATCCCTCTTATATGTATTTAAATGGATAAGGTCCTGTACATGATGGGTCAGAGGGACTTGAGGTAACATGGGCATGGCAATAATATTAGCATCAGCATGGGATTTGAGTTTTCATCATCAGATTTTTAATGATATGGATGGCTGAAAAGTTGGAGGTTGGAATGGATTGAAGCCTATCTATTAAAGTAAGTAGATTTGCTATCTTAATATAAACTGAGCACTGATTATATATAAGTGTGGGAGATGATAATCTGGACCAACTGATAAGGGCTGGTTTAGCATGAAATAGATATATTGGTGATTATTTATCTTTTCTACATGTGTATCAGTTGTATGAAATAGTGTAGATAGTTGTAGAGTGCTTAAAAATCTGAGTTCAAATCCCAAATAAGAATAGAAGTTTACATCAAAATAACTGTGATTGATTAAATAACCAGTGTCCAGTGAAAAGGTGGTCTGATAATAAATACTAATAATGATTCAAAAAATAAAGACATTAAAATACTTAATATTTTAGATATTAAAAGATATTATAAATATGTATGCTACTTCAACCATGTCACAGACAATGGAATCCTGCCCATTGATGTATGCTGACTGATGATACATAGTTATGTTTTCAGTAATTCCCAAACTAAAACAATGTTGTTCAATTTTATAAGCCATCACTCCTCCTCATTGATGTATGCTCACTGATGATCCATAGTTATGTTTCTCAGTGATTCCCAAAGTAATATAATATTATTTAATTTTATTATAAGCTGATTCCCAAAGTAAAACAATGTTGTTTAATTTTATTATAAGCCATTGACTTAAAATAACACAACATTGTTTTACTTTGGGAATCACTGAAAAGCATAACTATGTATCATCAGTGAGCATACATCAATGGGAAGGATTCCATTGTCTGTGACATGGTTAGCATTCCTATATAATAAAATCAAATTGTTTAATTTAAAAATATTAATTTTCTAGAATTGACAATTATTTATTAAATGTACTTTTAAATAGACTGAAACATTATTTATTGTTCTATTGACAAATAACCAATAATGATTTCTTATCAAGAAAACTATTTTGATCATGTGAACAAAGTAATCAGCTGCTGAATTTAAAAAAAAAACAATTGGATTTTAATTTCTCACAATGAACTAGTAAATAAATAGTTTTTATCACAAGAATTTGGGAATCAACACTCAAATGAATAAACTACTTCTACATGTTTTCATTTATTACAAATAGGATTACTTAATGATCATCATCTGCTGCAAAAATCATGATTTTTCTACATCTTCATTTAAGCCTATCTTTTATATTTTAAATGAAGCACCATTATAGTGAAGGAAATCATTTGCTATATCATAACTTTGGATAACATAAATGGTAAATAAATTAAAACTACAAAACAATTTATAAATCTTTATTAAATATTTTTTTACTTATAATAAATTGTTTTTACATAAATATCATGCTGATATTAATTATTTTAAATTGTCAATGTTTAAATATTGGATTGATCAATATGAGTGTAATTATCAAAGCTATATGCAATTAATATTTTCAAAACATTTTAATTATAATCTTCAAAACCAATGCACGTGTAATAAGTGATAATTTATTTTATAGACATCATATTTCAGTATAGATTATGAAATATATAATCTGTGTTAATTAATTATATTTATAATATTAAATAATAATTGTTTAAATTAATATATATATATATATATATATATTGAATTTAATGGCAGTTGAGGCAGGTTTAAAAAATTAACCAAAAGTACTTTTGTGGATTTAAGGATTGTTTGTAATAGTTTGTAAACCATTAAATTTATTATTTCAATTATAATTACAATTTTGTTTTTAATTAATGGACATTTAGCTTGATATTATTTGTTAGTTCCAGTTATAAATTCCTATGGCTTTATTTTGGAATAATTTCATTTTTTTTAGTAAATCCTTTCTTAAGTATGGATAAAGTGTAAAGCTTTATAAATAATATAGCAATGATGAAGAATTAATACTTAAATATTTTATATATGAAGTTTTGAGAATATTTGTTATTTTTATGCTGTTACTTAGAATATTGTAATAGAGTTAAGATTATACATAACAAAAATTTCATCAATTGCTTAATTTTATAGCCCTCAGCAATATATGTGGTTCTGCAATATTCAAACTTATATTTTTAAAAATTAAAAAAAAATCATTGAATTGTATTAACTATCTCAAAATTTTTTCTTTTATTTAATATTCATCAAATTGGGAAGCTAAAATTTATATAAAAATTAAATTTATTGTAAATATATATATTGTAACCAGTTGGATTTCATGGCACACAGCAACATAGTATGCACATATATATAAAATAAAAGAAAGAAATGCAGACATAAATTTTTGTAGATATTTTTCTACATTCACTGGGAATAAAATAATCATAATAAAAAATTAAATAATTCTGGATTTAAAATAAAATTTTGTTATAAATTAAACATTTAAAAAAGTCTAATAAATAAATATTGTATTCTGATTTTAAATTTAAAAACAAGCATGTTTTATTTTTGAAATAATGCATGTATACAGTTCTTTTATCTATTTTTAAAAATCTTTGTAGATTATAAAATTCCAAAGGATTAAAGTTAATTGAAAGCAATTTTTTCAAATCATACCTTTGATAAAACTTTAAACTTGTTTTCAAAAGGATTAAAAAGATAAAAACAGTTTTTAAATTAGTATTTTCATCATCTCAATGATTCATAAAAAAGAATTGATAACAATATTATTTTACTTTGGCTTTTAGTTTTTGTAAGAGCTGGCAGCAAGCAGTTAGTCAAATTGATGAGTTGTAAGTTTGGTTTTAAATATATTTTAAGAAGCAATTGGCAGAATAGCAATTGTTTCTGTGGAATGACTATGGAATAATGCAAGAAGGGCAAAGGCAGAAACAGTGGTCTACTGATTTCACTATGTTGGGATTGCTTTACATAAAGTCTGGATCAACTTCTAATGAGTCTAGCCTGCTTAAATGTGTTTTAAAATACAGCTTGTCTGATGTATACCAATCCTGGATAGAAGGTAACCGATGAAGGCCAACAAATTATCTAAATTATACCTCTATCAATTATAACAAACCAGTCTAACAGCTTACCCAAAGCCATCAGCTTGATTAAGAAATCATTATATGTATGCTGATGTATCTACATGTAGAGAAGCACAGATAAATATATATACAGCTGATAGTTAGCAATGTTATATATAATGATAATAAAAATTTTAATTTCTTTCCTATTTAAAAAAAATACCAACAAATAATTTTGCTTGGATTAAAAATAAACAAATAAAAAAGGATTAATAGATGATTCTATAATCTAAATTTAAAAATGTTGATAATTAACCAATCAACAAATACTTGTCAAAAAATTGACTTTATATTTAAAAAAAAAAAAAAAAGAAGTTAATAATACTTTTTTAAAAAAAACTTATAAACTGATATTTTTTTTTAAAAAAAGAAGAAACAAACTGTAATCATTAAAGATAAAATTTGATAACTAATTTTAAATTATATCTATAGTTTATTGATACATGTGTATGTGTGAATTTAATGTATTTTAACAAAAGAATTAACTATGAAAAATATAATATTATTGTAACAAATTAAAATAGATAAACATCAGTGTATATATATATATAATTTTAATCATTTATTGTATTTTATATAATGATTCAAATATGTTTAGGAATTATATTGCACATATTTGTGCATGTATCTATGAATGTCAAAAAGACACATGTAAAATGTAATCATTTTTGTGATTATTGAATGTCAATTGAAATATATATTCATGCAATAGTAAAACATGTAGTTGTTCACATATATATGTGTGTAATATGTAGACCACTATATAGTAACTTGAGTTTTGTATGTTAATCATGTAAATCACAATGTAATAATTTTTGTAGTATGTTAATCAAAATCAGAAGGCATATGTATATAGCCATATTCTAGAGACCTTAATTTCATTATTTTTTATTGTTGTTAATAAATATATTCAATTGTTAAAAGTTGTATTCCATCATTTTCTTGGTCACCATAACAGTGCTAGAGCTTGTGTTCTTCTGAACTAGATTTATGCATAATGGTCTCATTATATTAATAGGGATGTGTTTTAATGCTTATGGGTATCCATATGATGATGATTGATATATCCTGGTTGGTTCTAATAGTATATTCTTTAAAGCCCATGCACTATATTTTTTTTAGTTTAGACTTATTAGAAATTAAGTTTATAGTTGGTCAGTACCTTAAGAGCATTGGTGGAGATCAGCATGTTGTAATGTCCCAGCATTATTGTTTTTGATTTTTATATATTCCTTATGGCTGAGCACTTTGTTTGTGCATCCAAATTAATGGTTAAATAATTGCCCCAAGCTGATAATGACTCAATAGTTAGCATGATCTACAGAAGAGCCATTTCAAATCCAGTTACTAGATTGACTATTGATTTATATTTTGTATTGTTCAAATCCAGTTACAAGATTGATTGTTGATTTATATTTCAAATCCAACCACAAGATGGAGTGCTGATTTATTGTATTGATGTATTTTGATTGATCATTCATGATGATGAATGATAAGTACTTAAGCTTACTTTTATTTATTTTAATGCTGGTTAGTGGATTTATAATTATACTTATAGTTGCTCTAAGGAGTTCACTTAGCTGATCTCGCAGTGTTAATTGGATGATCTTTTACAGAGACCTCTATTAAACATTTTATTAATATAATCCTTTAATCTAATACTTTACTTTAATATTATATCTTATATTCTAAATAATATACTTGTTTGTACATTTTATATTTATATTTTGAACTGGGGTTAATGATGATTTGCCATCCCCCAGGTACAACCATCATCATTTTTTACCATCTACTTCCCATCCTGTTACGATAAATTAATTTATATATTGGTAACTATTACAATGACATTATTGTTATTTTATTTTTAAATAAATGATTTTGTTTAATAATAAATTATTTTGTTTCTTTGTATAAAATGTAAATTTATTTATCAATAATAATTGTTAATTAGAGAAGATATTAATTAGTATTAAAGTTTATCGGCTTAACGTTTTCGAGGATCCATGCCTCGAAAACGTTAAGCCGATAAACTTTAATACTAATTAATATCTTCTCTAATTAACAATTATATATTTTATATATAGTGAGAAGTAAAGCTATATTTATCAATAATAAGTAAATGTACAGAAAGAAATTTTATTAATTTCAAAGTGTGACATCATTAATATTTTAGGGTATTGAGTTATTATTATTATTTGAAAGACATTATACACCACATTTATAAATAAAAATTGATAATTAAAAAATAAATTTAATTGTTTAATTTAAAATAGTAATTTTAAAAAATTGACAATTATTTTTAAATAATTTTAAAATAGACTGAAGTATTATTTATTTATGATTCTATTGATGATGTGAAGAATGTTGGCTGCTGAATTTTATAAAGAAAAACATTAGATTTTAAATTCTCCAAATAAACTATTAAATAGTTTTTATGCCAAAAATTTGGCAATCAAGACTCAAATCAATAATCAACTTCTTCATGTTTTCATTTATCATAAATAAAATTACCTCATACCTATCAATTGCTGAAAAAAATCATGATTTTTCTATATCTTCATTTAGGTCTATCTTCTATATTTTAAATGATGCAGCATTATAATGAAAGACATCATCTGCTATATCATAACTTTGGATAACATTAATGGTAAATAAATGAAAACTACAAAACTATTTATAAATCTTCATTACATATTTTTTATTTATAATTTGTTTTTCATATAAATATTATACTGATGTTATTTTAAATTTTAAATTCTTAAATATTGGATCAATCACTCTATGTAATTATCAAAGCTATCTGCAAGTAATATTTTCAAAATGTTCAAAAATAATACTGTATAATAAATAGTGATTTATTTTATTTTATAGACATCACATGTTAAAACAGATTATGAAATATATAATCTATATTATTTAATTATATTTATAATTTTTAATAATGATTGTTTAAATGGTTATGAATATTTATTTTTATATATATGAGATTTGACTGATATGGTATGTTTTTACAACTGAAATATTATTGACAAGTTTAGTTTGATATTATTTGTTGGTCCCAGTTATAAATTCTTATGGCTATATTTTGTAATGATTTTATTTTTGTGGTGAATATTTTTTTAAGTGGGTAATATTTATATTTTTATAACTAATATGACAATAATAAAAAAATAATATTTAATATGTTATATATATATAAAATAAATAAAATATCGTTAATTAAAAACAATATTGTAATTATAATTGAAATAATATTTTTAACGGTTTACAAACAATTACAAACAACCTTTAAATCTGCAGAAGTATTTTCGGTTACTTTCTAACCTGCCTCAACTGCCATAAAATTCAAAAACTAAAAGCGGAAGCAAACGTCATCAATTCAAATTCCACGAATCTCGTATTTTAATGTTAAAAGCTTGTCGATTTATTAAATGCGTTTTATTCCTGTTTATAAAAATTGCCTCTTTAATTTTTCTTTTACTATGGTTGCTCTCTTCGTGAAGAATTTTCACATTTTCAAAATTAAATTTAAATTTATACTTACATGTTTTTTCGTGATCGAAGAAAACTGAAGAAGATATTAAATCGCCATTATTTTTATTTTTTACACGCTTATATAACAATTCATGTTTCTTCAATCTTTTCTCAATGCTGCACCTAGATTCATTTATATATGATAGCATACAATCACACACACACAAAAAAAAAGGACTTTGATTTAATCAGCGTTTGAGGTCTGATAAATTTTACTTATTGGTTTTAATAAGTTGTGTCCTTATCTTCAATTAGATAAAAGTAAAGCATCTTTGGGTATTGAAGAATACAATTTTTCATATAAATTTTTGCTTTGCAATTTGATGAATTTAAAATAAAAGGAAAAAACTTTGTGATAGTTAATACTGTTGAATTTTTTTTTAAAGACATAAGTTTGAATATTGTAGAGCAACATATATTTTTCTTTCCTATAATATACATTTTGTGTCAATTTAAAATTTTAAAAATTAAGCAGCAAAGTAAAATGTTAATTGATAGTTTTAATGAAAATAGAATGAAGAGAAATAATTTGGTTTTGTTTCCATTCTTGGGAGAAAACTAATTAATATTTCTATTATTTATATTAATAGAACAAAATTTGGGTGGAAATAGGATAAAAATAGAGATTGAGAAAAGGAGGCTAATAGTGTTTAAGCTACAAGTTGAAGTAATGAAACCAGAAAGCCCTGAGATAACCTTTAAGGAATCTCAGACTGTAATTAGGGAAAATTAACTTATAAAAATAGGTGAAAGAAAAAAAATATTATATTATGTTTAATGTGGAAATAGTTAATCAAATGATGCAAAGAATGGAATACATGAATGAAAATATGCAAAGAATGAATCAAAGTATGAGTCAAATGAAAGAAAATTTGCTACAGAAAATGGATGAGAATAACAATGAAATGAATAAAAATTTGCAATGGAAAATGAATGAAAATATGCAAAGAATGGATCAAATAAATGAAAATTTGCTATAAAATCAATAGAGATTGGAGAAAATGAATGAAAACCTGCAACAGAAAATGGATGCATTTAATAGAATAATGATGGAAGATTTTAAAGTAGAAAAAAGAAATAGGAAAAGTTCAATTTGAAATGAAAGAACAATTACAGGAGTCTATGATAGAATTAAGTGATAAAGTTCAAAAAGTAGAAAAAAGAATTGTCAAAGTAGAAGAAATTAAGATAATATTGAGGTATTTTGAAGCAAAAGAAGTTAAAATAGATATTTACTTTGAAGAAATATATAAATATAATTAAAGAGTAAACTTGAGGTGGATTGCACAGAATTATTTAAAGAGAATTTAATTTGTATAGAAGAGTCCAAAATTGATATGTATTTAAAATCTCAAAAATCTAAATTTGAAGATAAGAGGGAAAGCTTTTGTGAAAATGATGTAATAGATGTTGAAGAATCTAAAATAGGTATCAGAATTGATAATTGTAGATTTGAAGATGAAATTATAAAAGAATCTAAAATCATAGATGATATAATTGTGATAGGAGAGTCAAAATTGTTTACAAATATAGCAATGGATTTTGAACTAGATACTGAAATTATGTTTTGGAAGAATAAATATAAAGAGGCACAAGTAGAAATATTAAATGATTTTAGTAGTATTTACTCATACTAGACATAATAAAATTCAGTCTAATACTTTTGTGAAACTTCATATAGATGTAAAATTATTGGAGTTTGAAGCAAGGGTAATTGTAATAAAAAGAAATGGTTTTGCTATCACAAAGTATGAAGTCATGAGTATGGCAGTTTTATCTGTGAATACATGAATATTATTGGATTCCAAAATAGGAAAAATTGGTGAATGCTTAGAATTATTATGTAAAATAAAATCTATAGTTTGTAGAAGTGATTATAAAGGAATGGTTTTTATATGGTATCAAAATATATATTTCTTTGGAATAAAGAAAATAAATATTATAAAGATTCATATGGAAAATATATTTAGCTTAAAGCTAGAAATATAAATAAGTGTTATTTGCTTTTGAGTTTAATTTTATTGATGGTTAATAAACTAAATGAAGTGATTTATATTGTTATATTTTAGGGAGATTGAAGGAACTCCAAATTCTAAAGTTCATCGCCAATTTTTTTTTAAAATTGGGTAGCCTGTAATTTCTATTTTTTTTCTAATGTACATAAATGTCTATAATTAATTCATTTATATTTTAAATGTTAGGAGTAAATATATATTTGAGTTAAAAATTGATACAATGTTAACTCAGTTCTGACTAGAATTTATAATTAATATATAAAAAAAAGTCAAGAATAAAAAAAATTCATTTTGTTTATAATAAACATTATAATTGTTAAATGTAATAAAATTTCTTTTGGTGAAATGGGGGGGGGGGTGTAATATTATTTTTCTTTTAAATATACTTCATTTCTGTATAAATTAATTAAATGGATGAAAGAAATTTTATTAATTTAAAAGTGTGACATCATTGATATTTTAAGATATTAATGTTACTACCATCCCCACCGCCACCACCACTAGTACCACTCCTACTACAACTGCTACTATTCCTACTATTACTACTACTACTATTGTTATTATTGAAAGACATTATATATTTTTTAAAAATAAAAAATTGATTTTATTAAATGATAATATATATAAAAAAAATTCAAGTTATTTAATTTATAAATATTAATTTTTCAAAATTTGACAAATATTTGTTAAATGTACTTTTAAATAGACTGAAACATTATTTATTGTTTTATTGGTAAGTAGTCAAGAATGATTTTTTTTATCAAGAAAACTGTTTTAATCATGTGAATAAAGTTGTTGGCTGTGGAATTTTAAAAAGCAAAACATTGAATTTTAATTTCTCACAATTTGGGAATCAAGACTCAAATAAATAATCTACTTCTTTGTGTCCTGATTTATCATGAGTATGACTACTTATAGATCACCGACTGCTGCAAAAATCATGATTTTCCTACACTTTCATTTAGACCTATCTTCTCTATTTTAAATGAAGCACCATTAAAGTGAAAGAAGTTGTCTGCTAACTTTGGATAATATTAATGGTAAATAAGCTAAAACTACAAAACAATTTACTTTTTATTTATAATAAATTGTTTTTCACATAAATACCATGCTAATATTAATTATTTTAAATTGTTCAATTCTTAAATATTGGATCAATCAACATGTACGTAATTATCAAAGGTATATATATGCAAGTAATATTTTCAAAATAATTTAAATATAGCATTCAAAAATAATACATGTGTAAGAGTCACCACAATGAAAAATCAGTAGGCAGCTAATACTGCTGCTATTTAAATTAGTATTAACACAATTTGTTTAACCATATTTAATATTCAAGGTACAACAGATCTTTGATTGTTTAGTTAGTAACACCAAAATAATATTAATAAAGGAATTATATTACTACTGTCAAAGTTAGTGCCTTTATTTTTTTTTTTATTACTACTGACGCATTGTATATATACATTGAACAAGTATCAATTTATGATTAACACAAAACAATAGACATTTACACATTGTTATAATCTCAGGTTAAGCAAGAATCTTGTGATCATTATGATATTAAAAGATGTACTCGTACAATAGCAGACATATAATAAAATATAAATGCGTAATATTAATTAAGTCTGATTAAATAATAATTTTAGTTAGAGCATTAATTCAATATAATAAACTTGAATTAGAAATATTAACTCAGCTTTGTGTGTTCGTGCGTTTTAGCGCATTTTATATTTTATACTTTGGAATAATTAGCCACAAAGTTTAAACTTTTTGCTCATTTATTAATGGAGAAAAAAAATATATTTAAAACGTTGTCTTTTAAAATTTGAAATAAATAATTATAAACTACAAATATATCTGAGACCATAGAATAATCATAAAGCAATTCGTTTTCTTTACATTCACATCTAGGCTAAAAAAACTTGATTTGGCTTACAGATTTATGTATAATTAAAATAATATATAAATAATTTGTTATAATTAATAAGACAAACTTAATTTTACGTAATAAATTACAATAAATGCGTGGTTAAAAAAAAATTATAATTAGACTTTGATAAAAATAAAATTGACAATAATGTTTTTTTTTCCTGGATTGAAATATTTGATTTTTATTCTTATAAAAAATGTAGATCAAGAAGAGTAATCCTTTATCTTCTTTCCATATTTACGAGAATATTATCAATAAAATATATTTTGAAGACAGCAGTTTTTATTTAAGTCAGAATATTTTTTTTTTTTTTTGGCCAGACATATCGTAATGAAATTTTACAAAATATGGAGTCAGTCTTAATAGTATTGAAAATAAGCAGTAATTATAAATAAGTTATTCTGACAACTGCCCTGCTAATGCTTAATATAGTTATTTTCTAGGTTATTTCTTTCTCTTCCAACTAAAAAAACTCAAAATCTTTAATTAACGTTTTTGTACCCAGCATATATATTTGTTTTTAATTAATCAAAAGTAAAATGTTGTATCCAATTAACCAAGTTATTTTTCTTCATCAAAACATTTTTTTTTATAAGAAACATGTTTAATGAATTTTTATTCTTTAATTCAAAAGCTTAGTTTAAAAAATTAAAAACTAAAAAAAAAATTAAGTAAGTGTTAACATTTTACAATATAATTAAAAAAAGAGAATAAAATAAAATATCATTCCTAAAATAAAATCAAAATAAAATAAATTTGTGTGTATATATTTGTATATATATATATGATAATTAAGGTAAACTTTTTAAATTATTTTATCATACATTTATTTATTGATATTATATATATACAGTTTCATAAAACAATAAAAGCATGATCATCAACATCAATCATGATTCTCTCTCAATATAGTCTTACCACATGATATAATTATTTTTATTATAGTTAATTAATTCGTAGCAAATATCAGTTAAAAAAAGACAAATGTGAAAAACTATACGTTATATTCTATTTTTCAGGTAATATTTTGTTAATGTTATCTTCAGTAGGAGTATGTCAAAAGCAACAATGGCCGTGGTAATTCTTTAGAACGATAAACAATTATATTTATATTTTACTGAATGTTATTATTTTTTTAAAAAAGTATATATATATATCAAAAAATCTAGAAAAATCTGATGCAATATATTAACACAGGCAAAACTCTTCATACAATAATGCCAGTTAGTGCAAGCCAGAGTAATCAATGGATGCAAGAAGATTTATGGATAAAATCCCTATCTAGTGCCTCCTCATCCAATATCACCAGACTAGTTTTTAGCTTGTGGATGTCATCAGTGAGAAACTAGTCTGTAAATAATGGATGAGTTGGCACTAGATAGGAATTTTATGCACAAACCTTCTTGCATTCATTGATTACTTTGGCTTGCACTGTGTGGTACGACTGTATGGAGAGTTTTGCCTCTGTGTAAACAGCTTGTGTAAGCATAAAGAATGTTGATCATGTGATGTTTAGTGGTTTAATATGCAATATATTAATAAAATAAATGTGAAAAATTATATTTTTGATAGAAATTATTTAAAGTAAAGACATACTATAAATTTAAGTTAAAAAAAAGGTAGTAATATAAAACATTTTGCATGTAAAAAAAACTTACCATACTATCATCCTCTATAATATCATGACTTCTTATCTTTCTTTCTGGATGACTCTGCTCCTCTGCTAAATCTCTAGTATGTTTTAAAAGAAGTTTCTTAAACTCTTCTTCATTTTTAACATCTAAAAGACTTTGCCTAAAATCCATATCTGCAAACATTGTTGCAAATGTCCTTCCTGTTTCTAGAGCATTTTTTGTTCCTTTCTGAAAAAAAAAAAAAACAACTCACATATATATAATGTAATAACATATTGTTGAAAAATAAGTATAAGATTCTATACATTTACTTAATATTTTTATTTTATTTAAATAATAAAAAAAAAAACTACATATTTTTTTAATGATCATAATTTTTTATCTGATGTTCATTTTTACAATTTGTTTATTATTTCAACATAACAGTCCATTATGGTTGATCTAATTAAGAATATCAAGACAGTATCTGTTTGTTTACTTGAAAATTATTTATCATGAAATATTTCTAAATCCACTACAGGTTTGATACTATTTCATGAACATCAATGGATGAAATTTTAACTGTCATCAACAGATCATTATAGACTTTAAGAAACCTTAAATGAAATATTTCTCTTGCAAGAATTTTGTTTTATTTATAAATTATTACCTACACAATAACTTATTTTATCTTTGCATGTATTCTCCCCATTTTGATAACAATGTTAAGTTAAAACTTTATTAAGAGATCGGGGAGGGGATTAGGGATATAAAAAATTACGGATTTGAAACTTATTGCAAATTTTACTAAAAGTTTAATCAACTTTCTGCTTAATATATTATTACAATTATTTTATATAATATAGTGCTGTATAAATAGGCTATTTATTACAATTATTTTACTAAAGACATTGTATTTTTAAATAATGCTACTTTGTTTTAAGTTAACAATTTTAGTAATTAACATACAAAGACATATATAAAAAAATACATAATTTAAGATTGTAAGTTATCAAAAAATGTGAATATATATTTGTAAACAATAAAACTTGGTGGCTTATATTAAAAACATACAAATGAAATAGTGATTATAATAATTGAAATCCCTAAAAGAAAAAGAATGAATCATCCCTGAATTGTTCACCTAAGGATAAGTTTACTGATAATGACAAATGCAGCTTCAAACAAAAATTTATAATAGTCACAGTTTATGCATAATTTTTTTAATTACTAATGATGAAACAATGAATCAAATTTTAGTTATAAGATTTTGTAACAAATTAACAAACTATTTTAATATTTTTTAATATGGAAATTTTCAATGAAATCATTTTCAAAACTGGCTAAGATTTTTCATTGATTATAATATATATTTTTAGGCTGAATGTCTTTCTTTTAAAATAAATAGGTCAAAATGTAAAGCAAAATATGTAAATATATCTGAATCAGGAATAAGTTGACTATAAATGTAATCATTGTTTCCCTTACACATACAATATCTGCAGACAGTGACAATCAGATGATGGGTTAAATGATAAGCAGTAGGAGTACGAGCATAAAAGTTCCATTCAATTGGTACTTTTTTTTTACTTTTGTCAATTTGAAATTGATCTATAAACTTATAGCTTTTGATTCTTCCACTCTTACGATTGAGCTAAAAGCATGTAAGGAAATTGCCAGACTACTTTTAAATCCACAAGTGATGGATTGTGAAATAATTCCCAGATATAAAAATTATATGCAAATAACTAATAAGTAGTACATGAAAATAATATTAATCCCTGCTTAAAGTTTAATTATTGACTTGTTAAAAACTACAAATTCTTTCCAATACAAAATACCTTTTCTGTCTTCTAAACTATATTTTTTCAATCTTTTTACTTTCACATTCTTTTATTTTATCTTACTATCTTAAGTCCCTTAATATGAAATCCAATTATCATTGAGCTTTTCATAGCATTGTCCTCTCTCTTTAGCACAGCAATGAGATTATCTGTGTAACCACATTTTTGTCCTTCAGTTATATGGACAGGAATGTTGCTTTTAACCTTTTTCGTTTTTTTCATTCAAGTATGTATGAAAATATGTGTTTAAAACCATCAGCATTAAAAATGAATGATAAAAATGGGTTTAAGAGAAATCCTTAATTGTAATACAATATTAGGTTGATAATGAATAGTAAATCATTTTGAAACTGCATTGAAGCAAGACATTTACTCAACAATTGTATATTTGTCCGGAATTATGATTTCCTCTGTTATCAAATGTCAAAATGTTTAAAAAAAAAGATCTAAAAATGTCTTTTTTTTTAAAAAAAAGTATACCTAAACTATTATATCTAGTGGATAATTTCTTTAAGTACTAGAAATAATTGTAATATTAGAAATGGCACTAATGGAAAAGTAAACTAACAATGGTAGTAATAAAAGTAAAGAATTCAATATAAATATTTTCTTCATGGGAATTATTTAAAATCTGAACCAAAATGGCTTTTATTATTAAAAGAAGTGAAAGTTTATATATATTGTAAAAGTTGTTTTGTAAATAAAAGAAGATTAATTGAATATTTTAACTGAAGATTTTTAAAATGGTAACTTAGTGAAAGAAATCTGCTTTGATCGTAGATATATAAATGAAAAAGTAATAGTATTGTTTCATTCAGTAGTTTCTCTTTTTATTTATTGAATTCTTCTGTTTCAACATTTAATTCAGAGAATTCAGTAAAAGAAAGTTTTTAGTCCTGATTGAATATTATTATTGCATAAGTAACATTAAAAGATTTTTTTCTTGGTGATAATAATGCTTATATTAATAAAAGTATCTAACTATGGTTTTAAGTTATTAAAATAATGGCATTGGATCTGTGACTTACTATTGGGTTTTTGCACATTTTGATTGACTACAATGAACATGTTTTAGATCAAATATTTTTATAAAAAAAAATAGATGTATTCACATTTTTAAAATAATTATGCCTCAAGAATTAGTACTCACAATATACAAAAAAAAACAGTCTTATTTAAAAAATACTGATAAGAAATTTAATGTTCATTTTTTTAAAACAACTACTAGAATTTGAAGTTGTTAAATCCTAAAAAATATTATTTGAATTTTACAAGTTATTTTAATGAGGTATGACAAAATTTGAAGGCTATATATAGATTAAAGAAATTTGTATTTGTATTCAATAAGAAATTGTGATTTATTTTTTAATAATTATTGAAAAAAAAACATAACATATTTTTGTTGGCATAAGATCAAAATAAATCTGAAACTTCTTAAACAATATAAACATTTAAAATTTAAATGAAGCTCACTGACTGCCAAAAAATTTTAAAAATAATTGGTAGATTGAAACTGCAAAGAAATTACAGTAATATGTTACATTAAAAATAACATATTAATTTTAAAAATATTTCCATTCTATTAAATCTAAAGATGGCACTTTTTTTATGAAAAACTGATGATATTTCAAACAGAAAGCATTTTGATTATCTTTTGAATAATGATATAAGAATTTAAATAATAACTTTTAATGATATATTCACTCTATTATTTCTCTTTAGACAGAGATATTCTGCTCGATGAATGTAGAATAACCTAATGTAATTCTAAAAGAATAAGAGGTGAAAATTTTTTTTAAAAGCTTATAGTCTAAAATACCTCATATTTTAAAGTATATTTGTAAAATATTAGTTTCAAAACTATTAGAACATTTTTGTAAAATATGAATCTGAAATTGTAAATTGAAATCAATGCTATAATTTGTTTTGGCTTCTAGGATCACGATTTTAGGTTAGAATCAGTCTATGAATTAGACATTATTTGTCTAAATTTCAATATCAATATTTTTGAATTTGTATTACTCAATGGGTATATTAAACAAATATTAACTGTAAGAACACTTCTATAATTACAACTTATAAAAAATAAAAGAATTAAAAAGACTGCAATAATTATCCTCAAAACAATTCTCTTCACCATATTCTAAGGCCATCTCATGTAAATTTAAATGAGCATATAAAAAGTCACATGACATTATTGTAGTAGTAATCATTTTACTACAACAAAAATATTTTTAAATTTGAATAAGTTGCTTCAGAAATAAATAAGTAATTACCAGAAACTCAGATGGCTTTAGAGAATTAGAAAACTATCATTTTTATTGTCAAAAAATGCAAAAAAAAAAAATGTATTAAGCACAAAAGTAATTTATTTGTTGTTTGATTAATTTTATCACATCATTTACTTAATTAAATAAATAAAAATTGATAATATTTAAAATTATCTAGTGGCCCACAGAATAATATAAAAGAAAATGTTATTATGAAAGGTAAAAAATGTTACACATTTAAAATAAAAACTATTCTAAAATACTGATATTTCTAATGAGTGCATTAAAGTCTCCAAGAAGAAAAAATATTCTTTTGTTTTTGATGTAATAATAGTATATAACCTAGAATAAAAATATGATTTCCATTTTTATGATTGGTTTTATTCATAATAAGTCTATGATTCGCAAACAGAATCAAAATGTGATATTTAGTTTGAGTTAATAAAAGCATAAACAAGATTACAAATAAGTTTATAAATGAGTTGAAATAGAGTGGTATTTTGCTAAGTTTAGTGACTGAAATACTTCTATCATGATCAAAAGTTGATTAAAGTATTATTTCAATTCAAAATACCATCATCATATAAAGTTTCATTCAATGTATCAACAAATAACAATCTTCTTCATAGTTCTACTCTATCAGTAATATTCATTTCAGCCATTGAACTTTTATTTTTAAATTTTCAACTCTTATGGAAGTTGATATTCAACCAAACAGATTGCCATATTCCCTTTTAATCAAATCATTTATATTACAAACAATATTAGAAAACTGGTCAGAATTCTTTTTTAATGAATATAAGAACTGAGTTTTCATATCAATAACATCCAACAACTGTTAACATTTATTGTAAATAAAAATTGCTTCAAATATCACATTTTTTACTAATATGTTTGAAATAGATTTTATGTTTAATAAGGCAATATTGCTTTAAATATTATTGCTTCAAAGTCTTTGTTTGATTTTTTTTATTGATGGACAATCCTTCAATACTATTTTAGAGTCCATACCATAATTTTCACTAACATTGGGATATGATTTTTGGCACTTCTATTGTGTGCATTACAGTCTTCTAAAAAAAATTTAGTCTTTTATTATCACTGATGTAATGTCAATATATAATCAGAAATAGACATTCGGAATTTTAATGATAAAATATAAAAACACCAAAGAAACACACACAAATTATTATTAGACAAAACAATCTTTAATTCTGTTAGCCTTTCATAATATATCAAGAAATTCCAAGAAAAAAAGATAGACACCTTATCTTGCAACACATGCAATATTTTTTTACTTGATAAAATTATTTTTCAAAAAGATTCATAGCCATCTATTTGTTCAATGAAACTTTCTTTGCATGACAAGTTTTATTAAAAATAGTAATAACAATCCTAAATCTTGGTGTCTTCTTACATATTAACATTATGATATTTAAATGTCATTTTCACACAACTTGAAGAGTATTCTGTTAATAATATTATAATTATTTTTCCATTTAAATAAGTAATTTACCAAATATGTTTATCATAATAAGATTTTTGAGATGTAGATCTTTTTTAGAGAACTTATTCTATGTATTTTCACATCTGTGAAACAGATCTTTCATAATCTACATAAGTAAAAACATTTTGTCAAGAAAAATTTCTGTCCCAAATGCAGTTCCAAAGCTTCTCATTATTGATTATCTTGCTTGAGATCATAACAAAACTCACAGTCTGTTAACCTATTGTCATCACCAATATATCAACATAAATGGCTTTGCATACTTATAAATATTTACATGCAAAATAATATGGAATCAAATCATTGTGTGCAAGTGCATGTAATTAAAGAATGAAACTGTGATTACTCAAATATGAAATGTCATTGTTACATTCAGAAAAGAAAAACTTTCTTTCTCACCAACTCATATATATTTTTGTTTCTTAAAATTAATTGGAATCTAGCTAATGCTTCAGCCATTCATTTGAGATCATATATTAAATGACTTTATCTAGTCCAGTTCTGTTTTATCCTTAATTTTTTCAATTTTACCAGTGATATCTTATAAATCCAAGGCAATCTTTTTTGTTAATCTACTGTGCTTACTGCTCTTATATCACACACTTAAGTCCAATATGTATACATAAATACTGGTAATATATATTATTTACAAAAAAAATTCTGGGGAAGATAATTATATTGGTAATGGTAATAATGAATCAAATAAGAAATGGATTAAACTTTCATATTATCCTAGGATTTATAATACATTAAGATACAACAAAAATTATATTGGGAAGAATAGTCAAATAGCAAAAATCTTAATCAATTAATAGGTAATTATAAGTTAAGGGATATATATGGTAGAAAAAAGTAATTATATATAAAATTACATGCAAAATTTGTAAAATGATTTACTTTGGACATACTGGGAAGCAATTAGAGGTAAGAGTCAAAGAACTTAATAATGCAATTAATAGAAGAGATGATAAATCTGCATTATAAATTCATTACTTAAAATATAGACATAAAATAGATGCTACAAAAAGTATTAAACTTTTATATTACATCAAATAACCAAAAAGAAGACAAATATATGAAACATACTATATTAAAAATAATTTGAATAATTGTACTAATATTTACAATACTTCTATAAATTTGGTATTGGTTAATGAAAATGAATGGAAATTTATGTAAGATTATATATATTTATTTATTTATTTAATGTATTGTTATGATATAGTCAATTATTTTGTAATTACTGAATTTATATATGAGAGTTTTGATTTATTTTAATGATTTATATTGTTATTTCTTGTTTTAATTCCATTATTGAACACTAGATGCTTTTATGTCTGAAATAATTTTTTAATATTAAATAGATTATTAACATTTGAAAAGGGCACCAAACCAAGCTGCTGAAAAAGGCTTTTTTATATGTAAAATTATTATTGATATTTATATAGCTGTTATAAAGAATTTATTATTTTCTGACTATTATTTATGGAAGAACAGCTTAAAGACTTTTATTTTCCAATTTACAAAAAAATATTGTTCAGATAAATAGACAAACTTTGTTTTAAAATTAAATTATTTTTGTAAAAAGCATGTTATTCATATTATATATCGATTAATAATGTAACCAAATTATTTATAAATAGAACTTTTTCTAATTTATTCCCAGGTAACTGGGAAAGCATTAATAGTAATGATAATTTTCAAAGGTTACTTAGAACTTTCTAAATTCGGGTTCTTAATAGGGTAATCTAAATTAATTAAAAATAATGTAGTCAAAATAAAAACCAAGTGTTGATTATTAATAATTGATATTAATAGTTTTTAATTTTTGTCTTCTTTAAATTCATTTATTAAAGTCCTGGACATCAGATAAACAAATTTAAAGTTTAACTCTACTAATAACTAAAATGTTTCATCGGTTGATTTTTCTTACATAAAAATTAAATAAGTAATTTCTTTTATAATATATGTTCATAAGTATTAATAAATAAAATAATTAAAATACAAAACAGTTCTTTCTCAATTTTTTACAATTGCACTACTTGTGATCAAAATAACGTGTTAAGAAATAGATAAGCACGCGTATTATTTTCTTCCTCTTTTTTTATAATCTACTTGTGTGTAATCAAGGCATACAGAGAAAATTACAAGTATGTAGAGAGGATTTTATTTTAAATACCATCTATATAGAAATAGACATATTTTCTCTTACTGATAATATTTTGTATATATATAGTTTAATAATTAATCATTTTTTTAAAACATATATGCAGTCATAACTTATCTTTTATTTTTCATTCATGACATTTCTGTGTAAAAAATAATTAGTCTAACATTAGATGTTTGTAAATTTTAATATATTGGTACATTTAATAAGTGAACAATTAATCTTAAAATGTTTGTCGTGCTTAAGGTGATTATTCTGATGACGCAATTTTATTGCATACATTTATCAAGCATAAGTTTATATTTAATGATATGAACGCAGAAAATTTGACATTTGTATTTCAAAGTGGAGTTATATATATGTTTGTGTATATTTTTTTCTTCTCTTTTAAGCTTTCTGATCAACAACTTAAGTTGTTAAAGGTTATAATCATGATAAAAGATTTATGTTGTCAATTAATCACATTTCCATTTTTTAAATGTATGCAAAAAACGTTCTGACTTCAAGTCTCTTTATTTTTTATTTTTTTCTCTTTATATTTCTTTTTTTTTTTTTTTTCTGCAGTTAGAATGATCGTATTAATTTAATAGTCATTCTAATTTTTAAACAAAAAAAAATCAAATGCCTTTCATAAAAGTTTTCAGTATCAAAAATGACAGAACAGGTCTTGAGATCCAGGTCTCAATAATTGTATTGTTTATTACTCAGAAGTTAATAAGAAATTCAGCACTAGAAGTAACAGAATGGAACTTGGATCAATAGATTTGAACTCCACACAGGATAATGATGAAACAGTACATATTTTATTTGCAAATAATATTGTTTAAAAATATACCATGCTAATGAAAAAAATATAAAATTACATATTATAAATATAAAATTACCCAAACTAGGTTTACCAACTTTATTCTTCTAATCATCTAATTCTATTGAATCATTTTCAGTATCGTTAAAATAATTGAATACAAAGGTCAAAGACATTAACCATGTCAAATGTTGGTGGCCAAGTGGTCAGCACCAGCGGCCTTACAAGCAGTTGTCCCAGGTTTGTGGGTTCACTTCCCGGCCGATGCTTTGACACATGAAAAAAAAAGACATTAACCACTTTAGCTTTTTAAATGTTAGGGTTAATCATAATTCTTTTATTAATTCTCTCTTTAATACCAATATCAAATTTTATTTTTTCTTTGTTTTATTTCAACCCTGTTTTTTATTTAAGTGTTTAGAATTTTTTCCAATTCTCTTCTAACTATATATTATTTATATAATCTCTTTATCTATCAATTCAAACTTTTTATTGCTTTTATTGTTAAATATACTTCCGTTTTCTAATATCTCTTCCTGTATTTTTATATACTCTATTAATTTTTATTTATTTTCCATTTTTCTTAATTCAATTTCACTTTTGCATTATTTTTCTTTTCTAAGTACATTTTCAGATTTTTATATATGATATCTGCATTGTTTTCTTCACCATCTTTTACATTTTTTCTAATTTGTTTTTCATATTAACTAAAGTATATTTTGCAAATTTTGAATAATTTTTTTCTTTTTAATTAAATATTTACTAACTACTTCTCTAATGTTTTTAAATATTTTTTTATAATCCAATATATTGCTAATTTGCATTCCCTTTTCTAAAACGTTGTAATATATTTTTTAATTCAACCTTGTTATTTATATACTATAACTGATTTTTTTATTTTGTTTATACTTAATTTCTTTTATATCTACTTATTTCTAACTTCTATTAATAAAAAATTATAATTAAATGAACCTGTTTTTTACTACTCAGCAAAATTTTTAATTTTTTGTATCTTCTTAATTTCTTTTTTGTCTTTTAATAACAACCATGATTTTATATTTCTGCTTATAAGTCACCCTAATATTATTACAGAACAATTTTAAGAGACTTTTATTTTTTTTAATATAATTTTCTCTATATGACCTTTAAACTCTAATATTATTATAATCATATCTTTTTATAAAAGTATTAATATCTTATAGGACAACTATAAATATTTTATTCCAAATAATCCAATTATTCCCAGACACACAAACTTTAAGCATATATATTTCTTTAGTAATAAAAACAATTTCCCTTTTTTTTAAATGTTATCTACAATTCTAACTTTCGTACAGTAAATTCTTTGAAATTGATTTATTTTATTCTTTAATAGTATTTCTACAGCATTTATTACGTCTAATTTATTTATTAAATCTTCAAGTTTCATTTTATTTCTCTTCCACCCACCTCCTTCTTTTACATATTTAAATCCCATTCCTAATATGTTCATTTATTGCTTTTCTTTTTTCTATTTCATTATCTTTTCCATTTTAAAATATGCTTTTCTCTTTTATTTCATTTCCTTTATTTTTTAATTATTTTTATTCCTTTCTATTTTTTAATTATCATTTTATCCTTAAGACAATTAATTCTCCACCATACATAATTATTTTTTACTTTTTTTTTAAATATAATTTTTCAAAAGCAAGTCTGATAAAATTTATTATTCTCAAATTTAAATATAATTCGTTTTTAAAATGCTCAATAATTTTTTTTTTTTATAAAAATAATTTATAACAAAATATTTTGAGAATATAAATTATATTAAAACAAACAGGGAAAAAAATTGTTTTGAATTTTTTTCAATAATCAAAGGATCCCAGGCCCATTTTATATTAAGATAATTTCTACTATCATTGAAAATAATACATATGTATTACAAATACTTTTCAAAATAATAACAATGAAAGTGAATTATTATAAATTATTGATTCTGATATAAATAAAATAGTACTTAAGAAGCCTTGACACAAACTTATTTATATTGAAAAACTACTTATTCTTCACTAGAACAAAATTACAGTGAGATATTGGAAGAATTCAGTAAAATCATACCTGCATTAATGTTTATTTTTTAAAATAAAGCTATTGTGCATGAGACATTGATAAATATCCACCATTGGTCCATCAATTTTTAATTTTAGACTTTATTTAACAAGTCTTCATAAAAATAAAAACATTTAAAAATATTATATAAATTCTCTATTCACTCCAATTTAATATATATATATACAATTTATTTGTCATTTGTAAAATCTGGTTTTCAGAACATGCACAAGTTTTTTTTTTATTATTATTAATCAAATCTTGTGTTATATGAGCCATCTGATCAGATTACTATTCATGTTCCTATTAGATATTATTTTGTTATCATTTGAATATGCAAACTTTAGTGAATCAATGTTTTTTTTTATGAAATAGTGTCTAGTTTATCTTATGTGTCTGAAGAAATCTCATAATATTTTATAACTTTTTTACTATGCAGATGATTTTAAACAATAGATACATTTGTTCTATTTTAAGTTGAAAATTTGCTCATTTACCAATTTCATGGAATCAGTATTCTACTCCTAAATTACTCACATACAGTATATCTCATATTTGTATTAAAAGATATAGCAGTGCAACAATTACACTTGATCATTTTTCTCACTCTTGCAGAAACAGATAAAAAAAGTGTCTATTCTAACAACAACCAAATATTGTTTGTCCTATTACTTTAAACATAACACAAAATAAATATCTATTACTTATATAAACTTATCAGTGACAAATCAGAAAATAAAATTAGGTTAGATACAACTCATATCATCAGAACTTGTAATCATCATAATCACATCTAATATAAGACAAATTAATTTTAATCCAATATAAAATGAAGAACTGAAGGAAAACAATCATTTATAAAAAATATCAAAAAAATCAATACTATTGATATATTATTTGGATATCCTTTTAAGCACGTGAACATCTACTGCTATAACTTCATTACTAGATTATAGCCCAGTCCCTTTAAAAATGCCTTACCATCACATTGTAATATCAAATATTCAACAACAATCAATTAAATTTAATAATTTTTGATGCAGGCTGTCTTCATTCTTTATCCAGATAAAATAGTTACACCTACTAAAACCTTATAATTTCATATGATTGGCATTGTGCATATTTTTTAAAAACACTTAATTAATTTTGATGCTAAACTAAAGCTGTTAATGGTCATTGTTTTAACTCCTTTAAAAAATTATATATATTTTTTATATATTATATAAGTAAAAATATCACAAGGCTGGCTTACTTGAGACCAAAAAACATATATCTTCCAATATTGATCCATTTGACAAAACTATTTCTTTTACAGTCCACATTTCCTCCAAAACACTTAATTTTAAGGTTTTTTTCACATTCAGAATTTTATACTTTGACTTTTTATAAAAAATCTTTAGTAATTTAAATACTTTTAGCACAATTTATTCTATATTATATTGACTGCAGATGCTATTTTCACAATAATTGCATATGTCAGCATAGAGATATAATAAACTCCTTTTCTTTTCACTTTTTTCTCTAGACACTTTCTTATATTGATTGTCAAATATATGTCATCAATTTATGGTTTATATTATTCATTATTATTATCTAAAATAATAGTAATTAATTTTTTTTTTAATCATGAAGCTCTGAGTATCATACAAAATGTTCATTTTCGGCTGATTCTAATTTTATTTTACAAATATATTATTAAAGAATACTATTACAAACCTGTCTTACTCTTGCACTTTTTAATGAATTATTTATAGCTCTGTAGGCAATATGTTCATTTACTAGATTATTCTCTTTTCTATAGATAACAAAACAAGCACAACTTACAATTGATTTTTTGGCATATCTTATCATTTTTTATCAATTCAATATTCTTTCTACATTCCACAATGCTAGTAAATAACAAAACAATACCCTCCAAAATATTTCAGTTTTATTTACAATGCATACACATATGAAATAAAAATTATATTTTTGGAGTATTGAAATAAGAACCATTTCATTATCATTTTCTAGATTTTGTAAACAAATGACATAATTTACAGTCTGCACATAATAATCTGTGATCATTACAAACAAAATCTACAAAAATATCATAATTTATTATGGATTCTTTTTTTTATTGCACTCCATCTTAAAGTTAGATTTATATTAGCCTGAAATATAGAGCATTGACAATTTTTACTTGTAACTTTTGATACTTCTACCAAACTCAGTTTTGTTTTAAATATTGTGTAACAATATTCAGTCCATCATTTTTATTTTTAACTTCTTTGTTTTTAAGCATAAATTTATGATTTATACCATATATATCATCATTCCAATCCTACCCCATCAGCAATTTATAATTTATCTCTTTGGTATCATTGACAGTTAGAATTTTTGAAGAAATTATTAGTAAAAATTTTAAATTTAACCATATTTGCTTTTTTCAGTATATAAAAATATTAGGGTTTATCAGTTTTATAACATATCTGATATCATAAATTGTATATACTTTCAATTATCCAATTGACATACAGGGAATATTTGACTATGTGACACTCCCAAAACTCATCTTTAAAGATGAATTTTTGAATGTGCGCTCATCTATTTACTTTATATTAGAAAACACAAATTTTTCTCAATAGATATATTCCATTTTTTTAGATATTCATAACACAATCAGGTATATCATTTATTAACTTTCTATTTACTTTTTATTTAAATTTCTTAATAGAATTCTTAATGAGTAACTTCTTAGATCTTGTTTTAACTTTAGAGATTACTATTAAATTTATAGCCAATATGGAAGATCTAATAGTAATTTTCAAATCAATAAAGTTATTTGATATTCAAATCTTTTCATAACTAACAGTAATATGAAAAACATTTATTATGTAATAGTACAATATATTAGTCTCAACATACCTTATTGGCTAATTTACAATTGTTTTCTTCTCTTTTTTTTAATAATAAGAGGCACAAGATTAAAACGTAACTGCTCATCATTACTCTATATATTTAAAAGCTTACTTATCATTTCATTCAAAAAATGTTGTCTTTTAACATATTTATATAAATTAAAATTTCTACTTTATTTCCATCATCAATTTCACAAAGATATTGAAATTACAAATTAACTCACTTTCAAAATTTTCTATGGTGAATAATCATAGCAGTCTCTTTTATAAACCTCAATTGAATTTATCTTACACGCAATCAGTTTACTTATGATATAGAAATGACATATTCTTATTATTACTCTATCATCTTATTTTCAGACTACTCAAATCGATAAATGAAATAATTATTATTAGCAAGTACCAAAAGTCCTCCAAAAAAAATTACCTACTGATTAATTACCTATTGATTAATTAACATTTATGTGCATTCACAAAAATCTCTTAGCTCAATTAGATTTCACATCAATTGGAAATAATATTATGCAAATTTATTCTGATTTTTTATTTAAATTAAACTGTATTGCATATCGTATTTATTATTTCTAAGGTATCATAGGAAATCATACAAATCGCTGTTCCAATAAAATATATGACTAAATAGAACATTTTTTGTATAGTGTCACACTGAAATATTTGCACATTATAAAAGATTTTTCCAGAATATTTTAAACTGTCTAATTTATTTTAATTTACTCATCCTTATGTAATATTTCAATTAGAAAAGCTTTAGTATTTATGTTTTGTATCTTTTGGTATAGTTGTGTCTGTTTACATACTCTTCTCCCTGTTATACATAAAAAAGGTTAAACATCAATGCAGAGATTTCAAGATAGCTTCAAGAGATATTATTCTAGCACTTGGACCTTATTTCTTTTAATCCTCTTCATTTTTATTGTAGATTAATAAAATATATTAAAATTCATAATTTGTTTTTTTTCTTTGATTTTATTTTTAAAAAATACCAATTTTAAAACACCATTTTACACATACAAAAAATAATCACACTTAAATTTTTAAAAAAAAAATACACACAATACCAATTTTTATTTAAATTATGCTTAAAAATTGAAAAAGAAATAGTGAAGATAATGTGCTTGATATATATAAAATAAATAAATTTACCTTTTTGGTGCAAACTTTTTAAAATGCTTAACAAATGTTAACCTGAAAATGCAAGATAGTTTTCACATATAAAGATACTATGAATAACCAATAAACAATGGTCAATCACCAGATATTTTATTTAGATGGTTCATTAAGGGTTATGTGCTATTTCTGATATAAGTAATCTTTAATTTATCCCTCTCATGCTCTTTCAATTTCCTTTTTACTTTACAATCTTCAATCATTTAGGAGATATTGGAAGTTATTTCTGCAATAAGAAGAAAGATGAAACTATTTAATAAAATAAGAGATGACATCATGAAATGTGTGGAAGACTTCTATAAATAATTATATAGCAATAAAGAACAAGAAAACAAAGTATCCCCAACTTATTACATTTTCTGAGTAACCCAGCAATTTAAATGAAGAAGTAAAACATATAATTAAATCTATGAAGAAAAAATCTCCAGATAATGATGGAATTATTGCTGATAACTTAAAAATGTAGATGAAGAAATAGAAAAATTGTGGGCAAAACTATATATCAAATGTATGAATGATAAAGATATATAAGATGATTGAAAAAATATTGTAGTAATATTGATACTTAAAAAAGGTAATAAAGAACATTTTAGAAATTATGAACTTAATCAGTTTTCTACCAGTTCTATACACAATCTTTATCAACATAAATTCATATATAATAAATTTTGAACTCAAACTAGCCAAAAGAATAAACTAAATTTAAAAGTGGTTTTAGCACAGAAATTATAGACAGAACCAATAAATATGAGTTGCCATTATGCTTTGGATATATAGATTACAAAAAGGCATTTGATTCTATAAGCATTTTAACAGTGATTAAAAGATTGTATCATCAAGATGTGACCTGGAATATTGCATATCCTGAAGAATATTTATTAAAATGCAACAGCCATGATTAGATTACTTATTATATTAAGAAGATTAACATTGAAAAGGGATATATGAGGTTGATTCCATGTCTCCAATATTTCTATAGCAATTTTACAAGAACTATTTTGTGAATTAAAATGAAAAGTTAAGGGAATAAAAGTAAATGAAGATTATGTAAGCTATCTAGTTCTTGCAAATGATGTTATTTTCTAAATAATGCTTCAGAGATTAAGAAAATAATAAAAAAGTTATCAGATAATAGTAAGAAAATATGATAAAAGGTAAATACTAAAATTATTAAAATTTTAATGTTCTATAGTCCTCCACAGAAAAAAAAAATAAAAATTGGTAATGATGAATTAGAAAAAGTTAACAACTATAAATACATTGATACCTTTGTCAGATTATTAATACAAACAGAAGTGTGATGGATTAAATTAATTATATTATTAAACTTACATGGAATATTTTTGCTAGAAATAAGTTAGTATTTTAAAAGAAAACATGCTTATATGTTTGAAAAGGAAGATTTTTAATGCACAGGTTATACTAGTTCTCACTTATGAATCAGTCACTTGAACATTTAACAATGCAGAGATCTCTGACTATTTTATAAAGTAAGGAAAAATCTATGCTAGGAGCAACAAAAGATAAAAAATTAGATAAATGGATGAGATAACTTACATCCTTAAATTAATTAAGAGACTGATATGGAGCTAAACTGAACATATTTATAGAAGAGATGATAATAGATGAACAGTTCAAATTTTACATTGGATCTCAAGAGATCGTAAAAGACATATATGAAACGATGGAGGACATAAGAAAGCTTGGTAGTGTGAAAGGAAGATGAGAGGTTGTAACAGAAAAACTGAATTTTACTTGGATTTTTATCTGCAGTTGATCGATAATAGTTTAAAATAACGATGAAACTTTTTATAAAATACTAGTATTTTTTTTAATAAAAAAAAAAAAAACACGTAATAAATTGCTTCTTTTCGTTTTTTAAAAAAGCACTAAAACATGCTAGGTGATTTTTTTAATATAAATTTCAAAACATATGCATTAGTTAAAGAATCATTCAATTTTTTTTTTCAATTGCATTCTTTGTTTTTTCTAATTAGAATGATTTAAGAAGTGTCATTGAGAGAAAAGTATTTTGTGAAATACAGAGTTAATTAATAGTATTTACAAAATTTTCTGCATGCGAATAAGAAAAAGGGCAGCCACCATTAGAGCTATTGTTAATGCTTCAGTAATAATGGGCTGTTAAGATACATTTTGAATTATTCGCTTATCTGTCCAGGTAACGGATCTTAAAAATGTCAGCAAAAAGACCCTAATATCTCTAGAAAAGCCTATTTATATGTCAAACATGAAAAAAACTATATATTTGACAATACTTTTAAAACCCAAGGGATTCATATTTACTAAATTTATCAGAAAAGTGGCATTCCCATATATTTATTGGAAATCAATCAAATACAAAAAAATATTTATATTTGAAGATTAAAACAAGCATTAAAAGCAATGATTATATCATCAAGTTAAATCTTCGAAAATTTTATGTAAGTAAACTTCTTTAATAAATACTGAAAGATTGATTTATTTTATAAAAGGCCCAGGGTAAGAAAAGATAAGCTCTTTAATGTTTAGTTTTATTTTTTTAATTAAAAAGTTTGGTGAATTTCATAAATATTTCTAGTATACTCAAATATATATTTTATAAAATAATATTTTAAAACCTCATTAATTCTTTCAATTATATAACTTTAATTTCAATCAAATATGTTAATCAATCTATTGTTTTGTTTATATTCAAACTTATTACAAAGTATGCTTTTTCTTCTTGAAAATTCAGTCATAAATCTTTATTCCCGATTTAGCAATATTCTAACATGTGATCATTTTGCTATGATTGATCAAAATACTGACACTGACTGAGTTTCTGGCTGGATAATTATATGTAAAGGGTATGTGCGTATTTATGGAATAGTTACCATGATTACAGAGTGATAGTCCTCAGATATAAATATTTCTTAATTCAGGGTTTGTATGTATAGTTTAAAACATATTTTAATCTTTGCTACACATGTGATATGTGATGTGATGCACTGTGACTTCTCATTAAACGGAGTCAAGAATCAGCAGCTATGCTCAGAGAAACCTGTTAGCCACTTTACCTTGCTTTTCCATTGTCCACCCTAAGTTTTTCCATAATCTGCTCCATCCTATTTCCACAACATAATCTTTGTCAACTCCATGACCTTCATATCTAAATCCCCCTTATATTTTCCCAAACCTAGCATAAAACCTAATAACTCACTTTCTGTATAATCACTTTGTTCATATTTAATCTTCCATAACTTTATTATTTGTACCTTTTCTTCCAAGCATTTACATTAAAGTAACAGATGCCTAATATTTTCTATGCCTTCCTTACACAACTTAGACTAAATCACCCATATATTTCCATTTACGTGTATTCCTTTGTTGCTAAAGATCCCATTTGAGCCTTTAGCAATAAACTACTTTCCTTACTGTTATCATAAATTAACTCACACCCAATACTCTGTTTACTTCTATATATATATATATATATATATATATATATATATATAGAAGTAAACAGAGTATTGGGTTTAAATATATATATATATATATATATATTTAAACTCATTTTACGCTCCATATTAGTTCTCCATCTCTCCAACTCACTATTACTTTATTAATGCATCTATTCTTCCATCCCACTCCTTACCACTATAACACTCAACAATCCTCCTAACACAATCATCTCACCTTTTGTACAAGTATACTGACATAACTTCTTTATCCAAATCTTCTGCATACTGATTACCTTTCTCACCCATCTTGTTGCCTGCTCTTTACTTGTAACCCAATTAAATACTACTTTGGCTATTCTTTTATTATCCATAAACTGCAATCTACCAAACATTTCAATTTGCTTTTTGCATCCCTCAAATAAAAACTTGACCATCCCATTTCTCCTTGAATTTCCTTCTTTGCTGTCCACACTTCAGCATCTAATGCATGTCTTCCTACTTCCCTTTGTACTTTTTCTAAGCAAACTAATACCCCTTTACTAACACATAATGCATCATTGCCGTATGTTAACCCTGCTACTGCCACTCCCTTCCATACAATTCTAGCTACATCATATTTATTATATGAAAACACTGTTAATTTCTTTATCAATCCCTTTCTTTTCTTTGCTTCATTTATCAATTTTTTCTCCCATTCATCCAAGCAATTTTTCTTATTACTCAAGATGATTCCCAAATAACTACATCTATTCACCACACTTAACTTTATATCCCCCAATAAGAAATCTTAGTCTTCTCTTTCCCCAGTATTCACCATCATTATATTTGATTTTTCTTCACTAAATTTAATCCCCATATCTTTACCCACCCTTGCGCATGTCCTCAGCATAACTTCCATATCTTCTCTTCTTTCTGCACAAAAGACATCATCTGCAAAAAAGACCTGACAATGTATATACTCTCTTCCACCTATTAATGGTATCTCTATCCCTCTTCCAAGACTTTCTATTGCTCTTTCCATTTCACTCAAATATAACACAAACAAAATAGGTGCATAGGGCATCGCCGCCTCAGTCCCACCCCATTTTTAACTTTAACTGATTCTATATCCCCTAATTGATATGTACAGTAATTATTTTCATATAATTTTTTAATAACACCCACTAAAGCTTCATTCATTCCCAGATTTGCTAAACTTATCCATAATCTACTTCTAGTCACTCTATCATATGCCTTCTCTATATCTGTAAAACTCATATATAACTATATCCACACATATATACACACACATACTAACGCCATTTGATATCATTTTTATATACTAATTGGTATATATATATATATTATTAATTCAATTTTTCTTATTCTGTTACATTTTTGCAATGCAAAGTAAAGTTATACACATACATAGGTGGCTATTCCACTCCAAGATTCGACAGTAGCAAATTTAATACACTAAACTGTGACTATCTATAATATTCATATAGATATAATGGCAAATGCGTGGTTTTCGTCATGACGTTATACATATGCAAACACATTTATCTTTATTTTATAATTTATCTTTCATCTGCTCTTATTTTTCAGTCTACTGAATTATTAAAATCAAATTGAAAAATTAATTTCTCAATAAAAACTTCTAAATAATATACGTTATATAAATTCTCAAATTGTAATTCTAATTTTTTTTAAGAAAATTTTTTTTTTAAAATAATAATGTCGTTATTTTTTACTAATTAATATTTAAATCCAACTTCTGTTTTATTTTTTTAATTTACTTGCTTTTTTAAAAAAAACACCTTCTTTTAACTAACTAACTTGCATTGAAATAATTATTAATATTTTAAATTATTGTACTTTTATTTTTTATTACTACACCCTCTATTAGATCTTTTTAAAAATATTTTCTTTCTTAATTTTTACTATCTTTTGCTTCATAATTTAAAAATGCTAAATTAAAAACAAAATAACGTATAAAACATATATGTAATAAAAAAAACTTTATTTATAATTAATTATATTACTTATTTAACTCTTTATATATTTTATTTATATATTTTAATGTTATGAAAGTTGAAGAGATTTTTTTGTGGGTAGCTATTCCATTCAGAATCTATGTTTGGTTGCCAAACAATTCTCTAATTGAATTTGATAAATTGTATCTGTAAAGATTAAATATCACATTTCTGATGATTATAATAATCACGTATGATTTTAATCTCTTTTGTGCATTGACTTTATTACTGTAAGAACAAAGTGATTTGAGTTTATGCTTGCATATATTGTCTTGATGCAAATTGACATATACAAAAGCAATATGATCATTACAGGGTATAACCAGGTCATTATCTGCAACCAGACAAGAAAGAATTATTATTCTAAATCGTTTCCAGTAAATTGATTTAAATTTATTTAACAGTCATATTCACAACACCTATGCAATATAAAAAATTCTTTAAATGCACTAAATACTAATGATAGGTAGGTAACACTATAGTAATAATGAAATTTATTTCTTATATCATTAATAAATTAAACTGTAAATGTATGAATTAAAGAACAATAAATCTTTTATGAATTCTCTTGTAACACAAATCTAATGAATTTGTTTGATCAATGTTTAAATCCCTATCATATTAATTCATAATTTTTACTCCAAATCCTTTCCAATCAATATTTGATTAATTAAATCTTCCTCTAAATAACAATATAGCTATACAAGAGATATGAACAAAAATGCCTTATTACTACAGATACAATAATTACTCAGGGATCTCCTGAAACCACTGCTCAACAAATGACATCAGGACTCAAGCTAGGCAGGCATAAGTAATCTAACATAGAGATTACCTTCTGGAATTATGTAAGGTGGTCCATTCCTAATTTTATTCTAGAAGAGGGTCTGGAAAAGGGCATAACTAAGATTGGTAAGTAACTTTGATCAACCAAAATCTCTCATAATCTGAGTTACCCAGAGCAAAAACTAAGCATAAAATATTGTATCAATAAAAGATTTGACCCTCTTAATTGTTAACTAACTACCATAAAATTCTTATCCAGGGATCAAACAAATCAAGATTCATCAGATCACATAAAAGATAGTACCAAAACTATACATAAAGGTATTTAAATTATGACATATTATGGACAAATATAATTATTTTATATTAAAATAATGCTCCATTGCTTTTAGTATTATTTCCTAACAGTTTGATACATTAGCAAATCAATTAATCTAATTGCATTTTATTTACTGAATTCATAATTACCCAGTCTGAAACTTATTGTGCTGTTACACAGTGGAAATCCAACATAGATTATTGAATTGGTCCATAACACATTTGAATCCAAAATGGTTACCATAAAAGTATTGGTGGGAGAGATACTGCCACTGATAATAATATAATGTTCATAGCTTATTGATACATGTTTGATAGTACTGATTCATTTTCCTAGCTGAAGTACTTCAGCATAATTGATTCTTGTACTTTGGGTGATGATGCTTCCTTCACTACTCTGCCTCTGAACATATGGTTGTGGGGAAAAGCATTCCCCAGAGGAATCATGGCTTTATTTAGATTGGAACTTCTCTGAAATAAAAAATACATAAATAATCACATTATAAATCGATTTATTTACATAGACTTTGCAGAGACCTCTCCCATTGTTTCACTTAACATTCGTTTTTTTTTTTTACTCTCATGCTTTAATTCTATTTTTAAGAGCAGCAACAAAGAAAATGTCACAGAAATATTTTATTTGTTACTTAAAATTTTTTATCTTTTTGGCTTAGATTTTTAAGATCCTGGATTCTTAATTTGGGATGAATTAATGACTCATTTATAAAGAAAAAAAATCAATAAAATTATTTGTTAACATTTTAAACAATGGTGTGAATTTATCCCTCCCCCCTCTTCACTGTTTACACACCAAGATATAACTAAAAAAAAATTTTAGACTTTATTAATTAATAGATTAGCATTACTAATCTATTTTAGTTTGTATAAGTTAAATTAAATAAATTTTATTTATAAAAAAAAAACTTAAATATTAAATTTAAATCTAGAACATCTATATATTTTATTATGAGATAAAAAATACCATCTCATTACTCTTCTGTCCTCTTTTCTGATCAAATGACTGAACTGTCCCATAGACTTATTTCAATTTCCTCATCTCAGCTCTGATTTCTTTTTCTCTTTAAATAGATTGTTAGAATCCATGTCCATTAATTTCAATAGCTTGTTCAATGGACAGCCTATAGTTTCAGAAAGCTTGTGCTGTACCACTATCAGTAAAATATTCTTAATCATTCTCAAAATCTGAAACTGATCAATTGGGTTATGTTTCAAGTGCCCTAAGTTTTGCAGTCTGTCTTTGAAAAAAACTGGTCATAGCTTTTGCTATTTGCTTGTATTTTTCTTGTGAAATATGTACACATATTGATTCCTGTTTTTCTACACTTCAAAACAGTCATAATAACATTGCCTTATATTCATGGAAAGTTCCAGGGCTACAATCCATAGCTTTCCATCATTTCCATGCCACACCACATAAGTAGATAGTGGTGATGATAATCTTCTCTTTCTCCCCTAGTTTGTGAAACTAGAAGAAATCTCACAATCTATCCAAATGCTCAAATACGGTTTCATCACCATCTACATTAAACATTTCAATATGGATATATCTGGGTATTGTACTTTTATCTACACTATCTCATTCTTCTTCCCCTTTTAGTTTAGCCTCCATTTATATTTTGTTTAAATATTTTTGATTAATAATCTTAATGTTTTTTTTCATCCTTCCTCAGGGTTGCTCTTCTCTATTATCATCCCTTTTATCCTCTTCTTTATTCAAATTAAGTTCTGCTATTGTTTGTTTCCCTTCTTATTATTTGCCCTTTCTAACTGTTTTTTATCTCCCTAACTTTAATTTCATTTATCTTTTCTAAGATTCTCAATCATTATCTTCATTTCTTTAATTTTTTTACCAACCCTTTCATCTATTTCTTTCAACTCTGAAATAGCTATTAGAACATAATCCATTCTTAATAGCTCAGGTTTTTAAATGTCACCTTCAGGCTTTCTACTAATGTTTTGTCTTTATTCATATTCTCTTGCTGTGAGTTTATTCTTATTTTCCAAAATCACTCCTGGATCCTACCTAATCCCTACAACCTATCCATTAATGCCCAATTTTTACCCTTTCTTTTCCCTTTTCTTAGAACAATCTAACTGTTCTTAAAGCCCACATGTTAGGAAACTATTTATAATTTTACAAATCTGCTATAACTATGTCATGGTACAAATTGGCATGTACAAAGGTAACATGATTGCTACAAGATGCCACCAGATCATAACCTGAAACCAGACAATAAAGAATTAATAATCTAAATCATTTCCATTAAACTGGTCTAAATTTATTCATTTAACAGTCATATTCATAACAATAAACACAAATATTCATGCAATATAAAGAATCCTTTATTATTACCTTTAAGTGGACTAAACACTAATAATAGAAAGGTAATGCTATAGTAATAATGAAACATTTCTTACATCATTAATAAATTGAACTATAAATGTATGAATTAAAAATATAATAAATCTTTTATTAATTTTTTTATGACACAGTCTAATAAAATGCAATATTATTTTTAAACATTAGCTTATATAAATCTAGCTTCTTACTTTGACGTATCATTGAAACACATCCTAATTTAATACATATTTAAATATTGTATTAAAAAATATAACTGAGTATATCACAAATATATCTGATTTAATATTGGACTATTATTAAAGTATCAATGAAATTAAATAAAGGGACTTAAATTAAAATAAAAATACTACAACATTTGAGTCAGTATATACTTGGACATTTAAAACTTAGAAAATTGTTTGTTGTTGGTGGTGCTTTTTTGCATGAATGTTTTATTCTAATTTGTTAATAAAGTCATTTGTGACAATTCCTTATGATTTAGCCTGATTTTTAGTTTATATGTATGTGAATTTACATAATTTCTTTTAAGAAATACAAAATTCTTTATGCTGGAGATACAATTAACATTAGCTTCTTCTGACTACTAAATTATACCAAAATAAATTTTCTCAGCAAAGTCTTTATGCAGTTTGTAGTACTTAATAAAATTATCAATATATTACAAATATGCTTGAGATGAGATTTCTGATGGCATTATTTAATTCATTTATCAAGAACAGGTAGCAATAAATCTACAAAGACCTCTAACTGATTGCTATTTCTCAACTGTGCATAAAAATTTTAAGTAAAACAGGCAAAACTCTCCATACAGTAGTGCCACTCAGTGCAAGCCAAAATAATCAATGGGTTCCAGAAGGCTTCTGCATAAAATCCCTATCTAGTGCCTACTCATTTAATATTCATAGACTAGTTTCTCACTTGTAGATTTCATCAGTGATAAGCCTTGTATCTGAGAGCATTGCATCTAGATCTTAGGATCTAATGCAACTCTCCAGCAGTCACCATTTACCTCTACTTAACTACAAAACTATGAGAATAAAATTGAAAACACAATAATATTTTCAATCCAAGCTCATTAGCTTATATAGTTATATAAGTCTGAATTCAGTTCAGTACTCATACATTTTGGTGTCTTTGGTTCTTTAATAACCATAGTCACCACTATCCTATTAGGCAAGATTGGTATTAAACCACTAAACATAACATGAACACCATTTTTTACACTTGCTCATAATTGTTATTAAAACAGGAAAAACTCTCCATAAAGTAGTGCTACTCAGTGCAAACCAGAGTAATCAATGAATATGGAGAGTTTTGCCTGTTTAATAACAGTTTTGAGCAAGCATAAAAATGGTGATCATGTGATGCTTAGTGGTTTAATACAAATCTTGCCTAATAGGATAGTGGTATCTATGGTTATTAAAGAACCAAAGACATCAAAATGTATGGATACTGAACTGAATTCAGACTTATATAACTATATAAGCTAATGATCTTGGATTGAAAATATTATTGTGTTTTCAATTTAATTATCATAGTTTTGTAGTTAAATAGAAATAAAAGGTGGCTGCTGGAAGGTTGCATTAGATCCTAAAATCTAGGTTCAGTGCTCTCAGATCTGAAGTTTCTCATTGACAAAAGACACAAGCTAGAAGTTAGTCTGGGGATATTGGATGAGTAGGCACTAGATAAGAATTTTATGCACAAGCCTTTTGGTATCCATTGGTTACTCTGACTTGCACTGCATGGTGCTACTGTATGGAGTGTTTTGCCTGTTTTAATAACAGTTATGAGCAATCACAAGAAATGGTGATCATGTAATATTTCCAGTAAATTAACCCACAACAGTTATGAATTGTACATCATACTGCACAAAATCTTTGTCTTGATTTCCTAAAATTTAATGAATTGAACAGGTGTCCATCTCAGAACTTTATATATGTATCTACATTTTGCAAAACAAAAATAATTAGCTCATATAATGTAAATATTTATAACTCATGCTTTGTGTCAACAGTATTGCATACTGGTTGTACTTAAAGGTAAGTACATTTATTATTTCTTCATTTTTTATGATTTGTAAATACAGTTTAAAATTACTTTTAGTTATTTTCCTTATTTTAAATGCTCATTTAAAATCTTAATTATATTATAAAATGACATTTTTTTCATGGATTATGTCAGATACTACCTATACCGATTATGTTACTAAAAAATGTTGCAACCAAATATGCAGTAAATGTTCCAGGCTAAAGTAAATCATTTTAAAATTATGTTTAGTTGTTTTACTTATTCTAATTGTGATTTGGAACTGTAATTATATCATAAATAACAGTTTTCTTATGGATGATATCAGATACCAATTATAATGCTTACATTATAACAACATGTTATAGCCTTTGTAATTAAACTTATTAAAAGAATGTAATAATGAATATATAAATAAAAATAAAGGCAAAAAAATTAAATGTTTATGAAATAAAATGTAAAATATATAATACTAACAATATAATAAAAACTTATACTGGTGATGTAAAGAAGTTAATTAAAACAACATATGATTAAAATATTATTAATTTTCATTCAAAAAATACAGGACATAAATTCGATGTAAATAATATTAAAATATTTTACTATAAAAATAAAATAAAGTTTTAAAAATATTAAATATAAATATACCTTCCCCCTCAACCAACATATATATATATATATATATATATATATATATATATATATATATATATATATATATATATATATATATATATATATATATATATATATTTGTGCCCTTTTGTATGGGTCACCATCTAATTTTGTGCTAATCTATTAAAAATTTTAAATTTAAGATATATTTGAATATGTGATGTTAATTTTGCTTATGGTACTATTTCAAAAGGTTTAATTAAAGCAATCTATGAGTATTTGATATGTGAAATTGTGCTGAAATTGAGAGAGACATTTTAATGATGATTATTATAATATATGGTTGGAAAAACTGGCCATAGTTAATACTGCATTAATATATTTAATAAGTAGGTATTTAAAACTAAAAGTGTTTAAAAGACAAGTTAAAATTAAATGCATATATTTATTGTTGATAAAATAATGTTATAAAAGAATATAAATATTTTAATTATTATAAATACTTAAATAGAAGATTAATATTTGATTTTATAATATCGAATAATTATTTTAAAATTTGTTATAATATTTTATTTATTTTTAAAAAATAAATATTTGTTTTAAAAATGCAATTGTTAGTTATTTTTAGATTATGAGAAGCGTTTCTTTTGTTGTAAAAAACAGATGTTAGTTAGATACGCACACACATGCTTGGAAGTTATCTAGTAAAGTTGCATAACTATTTTAAAAATCATGTTATAAAATTTATAAATAATACGCAAGCTATTACGAAATAAAATAAAGATAAATCAATGCAGAATATTAAATCTGATTTTTAAAAGTATTGCTTTAAAAATATAACATATAAAAAAGACTTAGTGTATTTTAAATAATCTTATAAAACTTAAAATTAAAATCAAGTAAATAAGAATATTTTAAAAATATTTAGTGGATTTAAATAAACGATAAGAATTATTTTTAAAAAATTTAATAATGTAATAAATATTAAATATTAAATAAGTCATTATTTATTTTAAATTTTGTGTTGTTGGTAAATATGTAAATAAGCCAGCAAGTTGATTGTTTAAATGTACCAATCAAATGGGAAGTTTCTTCCGGTATAAAAGCTTAGTTCAATTGTTAGGAGAGAACTCTGTGATTGATTTTTCAAGTGAATTGTGTTGTTAAAAATAGCAAAGTAAATTTGATAGACGCTCTCAAAATCAATTTTAAAATTATAAGAGTGTCATTGTAAATAATTTATAAAAGTTTTAAATGATAGACATGCAGTGTTAATTTAATTTTTCCTTATCAATTGTCTCTATATTGAAGCTCAATTTGCAAGCAAATGGTCATGGGAACATCATATATAGTGAAAATATATCGGAAACTTTATACTAGAAATATGACAAACGCTGGATTAGTTCGGAAAATTACAAGATGGAGAAAAGTAGTATTTTGGACAATATATAATTTTAAAAGCTAATTAATATTGACTATTAGAAAATAGATATTTTAAAGAATAAAATACTTCTTTATGAAGAAAGTATTTTTGCAAGCTATAAATTTAAAAGTATATCTTAAGTAAAGATATTAGAAATAAAAGTAGTTTTATAAATACTTGCCTTGTTAAGTCTTTATGTTTAAAAGACTGAATGTTGACAATTTTAAAAGGCAAATAAATTGAGAGTATGATTAGCTAAAAGTCTTAATATAATAAAATTATTATATTAAAATAATCTAAACGCTGGTTGTTTTAGATGAAGAAGCTTATTCTTACCTGGATATTTTGTTAAGAAATGCGCAAGTAATATGTGGACGTCCAAGTCAATTAAAAATAATTAAATGATAATTTTTCATAAACTATAGACTAATTTAGAAATAATAACTTTAAATAATTTTCGTTAAGGAACTGGATCCGGAGCCTATAAACTATTTTAATTTTATTTTATTTTTCTTGTGGGAACTTTTATTTTATTTTAAAAGAACGTTATCATTTTATAAACTTTTAAAAACCACGTGATGGACCGGAAAACGGAAATGGTGTTTTAGTGAATGTGTACCTAGGATCAAAGAACTGTTATGGTGAAAAGAAGACATCGCTGGAGTTACGTAATATGAATTCTGTTTTACTTATCTAACATAAAAATTAAATATTATTAATTTATTAAAAATAAGATAGGTACATTTCTTAAAATAATAATTAAAAGTAATATAATAATTAATTGCATAAGTTTATCTTATAATTAATATAACACGTAATATGTTAAAGAATGATTGTGAGTGTAAATGTGATTTATTTTATGAAGCTGTAGTTCCAAAGAATATTGGAAGATGGACTGTACATTAGATCATTATTTATGGTAAAAATTGTATAATTATAATAATTTTGATGTATTTGATATGTTTTCTTTAGATCATCCAAATGTTATGTTATTTGAATGAATGTATAAATATTTTGAAATACACACACATTATATTGGCAGTGACAGTTTTATTTGGATATGCATAATTTGAATTTATAATATAAATATGATACAACATTACATAAGAAGTTTTAGAAATAATTATATGATTCTTTTGTAAATAAATTTTGATTTTTTTTATTTTTTATTATTATTATGTTGGAGTATTAGAATTATATTTATTATTCATAAGTAATTATTTTTATTGTAAGTTAGGAAGAGATTTAAAAGTCTATATTTTACTTTTGTTTTATTGGATAAATTAAGTTAAATTTTATGTAGAAGTTTATATTTGGATTGAAGATTTACTGAATATAGATGATGAAGTCTAAATAGTTTGGATAATTAGTATTTATTTAAAGTTGAAGGTTGTTTTCCCTGAATTTTAAATAAGTTGTAGAGGATGTTTTTGTAGATAGAAGTTTATTAAGAAGGAGTAGAATAACACATAAAGTAAAGTAATAATTTCACATAGAAAAGAATCATAGAATTTATCTAATATAATACTTTATGAATTTGAAATTGATGAATAATTTAAATATTATTATTTTAACAGTACATATATGTAATGCATATTTAATAAAACATGTAGCATAAATTGCATTAAGTGAATTATAAAATTATAATCAATTATTTGTCATTACATTATTATAGATACATTAGTTTTTGTATTATGTTATTAAAGTAATGCTGATAGTAAAGTAAACACATACTAGTACATAATGAAATGAATAACAGTAATACTTAAGTGATGTAGCAATTTAATTAGCAAAGTTTAATTGTTTACATATGCTACATAAATATTGTTTGCATAAATTTTCTGTGTAATAATTGAAGTTTACTGATGCTTGTTTAAAGTCTAAGTTTTGGAAACATACTTCAGTGTTATTAGTACAGCATTTTAAAAATGTATAATTACTTATTAGGAGTATGAGTTAATAACAGTGTAAACATATTGTATTATTATTTTCTTATTTTATTTTCTTTGTTTTCCTAATTTTGAACTGTAAATATTGTAAATAAATTTTTAGTTGAAGTTAATGTAAATAAATTTGTTTAATTTGTTTTAAAAGTGTGTCGAGTTCATTATTTTACACCACAGCATTTGACAGCAGATAATTTGAATAAACATAATATTTGCACAATATGAATTATTATTATTATTTAGAAATAAACATAATATTTTCTTGATATCATTTTATAAGAATTGATTGATATTAACATATAATATTATTATGGTCATAGGGTAATTATAATGCACATTATAAGAGTACAATATTATTTATTGCCACAGATTATTGAATTATAAGATTTTGATCTATTCCAAAATTAAGATGCTATATGAAAATAAAAGATATACATATGATTATTTATTTAATGATTGATGATATAACAGAAATAGATAAGATTAAGTTATACCATAAGATTAGTATTATATATTATTATTAGAATAAGTTAGGTGTATTTAGGTTTGATATAAAATCCCTTATCATACTTACTTACATGAATTATTATTACTTTAAAATTATTAGAAGAGCCTGAGATTATTTAATTATATTTTAATTAAAGGTTGAGATTTATTTTTATTATTATTAAAGATAATTTATTTTATTTAAAAGCCATAAGAATGCTGTAGATGTAGTAGTAAGTTAATAAGGAAGTAATAGTATTCTTATGCCATTGAGACAATGTCTTGGGAGATATTGACTCAATGTAAATCTACTTATTTCTTTGTAACTTTACTTCACAGTCTCATGATTTTGATAAATACTTATTTAATTAGGACATAATATAGAAATATATTGATTTTGATAATTGACAATAAATTTAATTAGTATATGATAATATAAAAATATATTAAAGATAGATATGCAAATTTTAATTAAGCATAATAATTTAATTGAGCTAGTTGTATTTCAAATTATATTACACATCGAGAAGTAAGGGTACAATATATATATATTGTACCCTTACTTCTCGATATATAATATAGTTCGAAATACGACTAGCTTAATTAAATTATAATACTTAGTTAAAATTTGCATGTTTACCTTTAATTTACTTTTATACTATCATATTCTAATTAAATTTATTATCAATTATCAAAATCAACATATTTCTATAGTATGTACTAATTAGATAAGTATTTAACTAAAATCATGAGACTGTAAAGTAAAGTTACAAAGTAATAAGTAGATTTACATTGAGTCAATATCTTCCAAACATATTATCTCAATGGCATAAGAATACTATCACCTCCTTATTAACTTACTACTACCTCTATAGCATTCTTATGGCTTTTAAATAAAATAAACTATCTTTAATAATAATGATAAAATAAATAAATCTTAACTTTTAATTTTCAGAATATAATTAAATAATCTCAGGTTCTTCTAATTATCTTAAAGTAATGATAACTCATGTAAATAAGTATGATATGGGATTTTATATCAAACCTAAATACACCTAACTTATACTAATAATAATAATACTCAATACTAATCCTAGGGTATAACTTCATCTTATTTATTTTTGTTATATCATCAATCATTAAATAAATAAATAATCATGTGTATATCTTTTATTTTCATATAGCATCTTAATTTTGGAATAAATCAAAATCTTATAATTCAATAATCTGTGGCAATAAATAATATTGTACTCTTATATTATGCATTATAATTATTCTATGACCATTGTAATATAATGTAATAATGTCAATCAATTCTCATAAATGATAATCAGGAAAATATTATATTTATTTCTAAAATAATATTAATAAATTCACATTGTGCAAATATTATGTTTCTTCAAATTATCTGCTGTCAAATGCTGTGGTGCAAAATAATGAACTCGACACACTTTTAAAACAAATTAAACAAGTTTATTTACATTAACTTCAACTAAAAATTTATTTACAATATTTACAGTTCAAAATTATGAAAACAAAGAAAATAAAATAAGAAAATAATAATACAAAAATGTTTACACTGTTATTAGCTCATGCTCCTATTAAATAATCTATACATGCTTTTAAAATGCTATACTAGTAATATTGAAGTATGTTTTCGAACCTACACTTTAAATACATATCAGTATGCTTCAATTATTACAAATAAATTTATGTAAATACTGTTTATGTAGCATATGCAAACAATTAAACTTTAATAATTAAATCGCTACATCAATTAAGTATTATTATTATTCATTTCATCATGTATTAGCATGTGTTCACTTTATTATTAGTACTACTTTAATATCATAATATAGAAATCAATGTATTTTTGTAATGTAATAACAAATAATTGATTACAATTTTATATTTCACTTAATGCAATTTATGCTACATGTTTTACCAAATATGCATTACATATATGTACTGTTAAATAATAATTTTTAAATTATTCATCAATTTCAAATTCATAAAGTATTATATTAGATAAATTCTATGATTCTTTTCTATGTGAAATTATTACTTTACTTTATGTGTTATTCTACTCCTTCTTAATAAACTTTTATCTACAAAACATCCTCTAAAACTTATCTAAAATTCCGGGAAAACAATCATCAATTTAAATAAATACTAATTATCCATACTATTGATACTTCATCATTTATATTCAGGAAATCTCCAACTCAAATATAAACTTCTACATAAAACTTAGCTTAAATTATCCAATAAAATAAAAATAAAAATATAGACTTTTAACTCTCTTCCTAATTTGCAATATAAAATAATTACTTATAAACAATAAATATAATTCTAATACTATAACATAAAAACAACATCAAAATTTATTAACGAAAGAATCATATAATTATTTCTAAGCTTTTTATGTAATGTTGTATCGTATTTATTTCATAAATTCAAATTATGCATATTTAAATAAACTGTTACTGCCAATATAATGTGTGTATATTTTTTTAAAATATTCATACATCCATTCAACACTAACATATCATTCGGTTGATCTAAAGAAAACATATTAAATACATTAAAATTATTATTATTATACAATTTTTACCATCAATAATGTCCTAATGTACAGTCCATCTTCCAATATTCTTCGGAATTACAGCTTCATAGAATAAATTACATTTATACTTACAATCATTCTTTAACATATTACGTTTTATATTAATTATAAGATAAACTTATGCAATTAATTATTATATTACTTTAGTTAGTAATTTTAAGAAATGTACCTATCTTATTTTAAATAGATTAATATTATTTAACTTTTATATTAGATAAATAAAACAAAAAATTATATTACATGACTCCATCGATGTTTTCTTTTCCACCATAAAGTTTTTTAATCCTAGGCACATATTCACTAGCACATCATTTCCTGTTTCCGGTCCATCACATGTTTTTTTTTTAAAAGTTTATGAAAAACAAAAATGTTCTTTTTTAAAAAACCAAAACAAAAGTTAATAAAATTAAAATAGTTTATCTGATCCGGATGCAGTTCTTTAAAATATTATTTAAAAGTTATTATTCTTGAATTAGTCTATAATTTATGAAAAATTATCATTTAATTATTTTAAATTAACTGGGACGTCCACGTATCACTTGCGCATTTCTTATCAACATATCTAGGTAAAAATAAGCTTTTTATTTATAAACGACCTGCGTTTAAATTATTTCAATACAATAATTTTATTGTATTAAGATTTTTAGCTAATTATATTTCAATTGATTTGCCTTTAAAATCATCAACATTCAGTCTTTTAAACATAAAGATTTAACAAGGCAAGTATTTATAAAACTACTTTCATTTTCAATATCTTTACTTAAGATATATATTTTAAATTCATAGCTTGCAAAAAATACTTTCTTCATAAGAAGTATTTTATTCTCTAAAATATCTATTTTCTAATAATCACTATTAATTAGCTTTTAAAATTATATACTGTCCAAAATACTACTTTTCTCCATCTCGTAATTTTCTGAACTAATCCAGCGTTTGTCATATTTCTAGGGTAAAGTTTCCGATATATTTTCACTATATATGATGTTTCGATGACCATTTGTTTGCAAATTGAGCTTCAATTTAGAGACGGTTGATTGGGAAAAATTAAATTAACACTGCATATCTATTATTTAAAACTTTTATAGATTATTTATAACGACACTCTTGTAATTTTAAAAATGATTTTAGAGCGTCTATAAATTTACTTAGCTATTTTTCTAATAGCACAATTAACTTGAAAATTCAATCACAGAGTCCTCTCCTAACAATTGAACTGAGCTTTTATACCGGAAGAAACTTCCCATTTGATTGGTAGATTAAACAATCAATTTGTTGGCTTATTTACATATTTACCAACAACACAAAATTAAAAATAAATAATGACTTATTTAATATTTATTACATTATTAAATTTCTAAATAATCTTTATCATTTATTTAAATCTATTAAACACTTTTAAAAAAAATATATTATTCTACTTGATTTTAATTTTAACTTTTATAAGATTATTTAAAATAAATTAAGTATTTTTTTTTTATACGTCATATTTATAAAACAATATTTTAAAATCAGATTTAATATTTCACATTGAATATCTTTATTTTTATCTCGTGATAATTCACGTATTATTTATAAATTTTACAACATGACCTTAAAATAGTTATGCAACTTTATTAGACAACTTCCACGCATGTGTGTGTATAACATCTGTTCTTTATAACACAAGAAACGCTTATCATCTAAAAATAAACTAACAATTGCATTTTTTTTTTAAATAAATATTTTTAAATATTTAAGATATTATAATAGATTTTAAATCAATAATTTGATATTATTAAAATCAAATATTAATCTTCTATTTAAGTACTTACAATAACCAAAATATTTATATTCTCTTATAATATTATTTTATCAACAATAAATATATGTATTTAATCCTACTTGTCTTTTAAATACTTTTAGCTTTAAATACCTATTTATTAAATATATTCATGCAGTATTGATTATAGCCATTTTTCCAACTATATATTATAATCATCATCATTTTAAAATGTCTCTCTCAATATCAGCACAATTTCACATATCAAATACTCATAGATTGCTTTAATTAAACCTTTTGAAATATTACCATAAGCAAAATTAACATCACATATTCAAATATATCTTAAATTTAAAATTTTTAATAGATTAGCACAAAAATTAGATGGTGACCCATACAAAAGGGCACAATATATATATATAATCAATGTAAAATACTATACCCATTATAAAATATTATATATATATAAAATAAATTTTAACAGTAAATACAATATTATAGTTTAAATTCTTTTGTAGTGCTTTCAATTACATGGTAATCCTCGTCAGCTTTAACTGAATTTCAATTTTTTTAAACTTAATGTTAAGTATATTTCATAAGCTGAGTATGGCCGCATTTGCAACTTGCCTATTAATAACATCTTCCTTATATTTATCAATCATAATTGCTTCTTTAATTTTCCTTTTTTTATGATTTCTTATTTCACTACTATTAAATTTAAACTTATAATTACAAGTCTTTTCATGGTCAAGGAATACTGAAGCTGTATTAAATTGACTATTTACGTTATTTTTAATTCGATTATATAATAATTGATGCTCCTTCAATCTTTTCTCTACAGAACATCTCGATTCACTGATATACAATTTCTGACATCCGCATGAAATCTGATAAATTATATTACTTCTTTGCAATTTAGGAATTATACTCTTAGAATTATTAATCAATCGATTAACATTCTGAGGAACACAAAATGAAATATTATACTTTTCTTTAAATATATTTAGATTGCATGTTATTTATAAAAAAAATGAACAAAATAGAAAAATAAAATTTTTGGATTTACAAATATTTAGAGTTGCTACTGATTTAAATTATAAACTAATTTTTAAACCTATAGGAGAAAGGGGATATATTCATTTTAAGTCACATGTTCCAATGATGCATAAATTGGCAAGTCCAAAATCATTTTTGCATCACAATGATAAATTGTGTAAATATAATAGTGATAAAATTATAAATATTGACCTTTTTGCAAATGAACTATTAAAGGTTGGTTATGATAAAAATCAAATCTTGTATACAGTAAATTCATTTAATAATAAGAAGAGAGTTGGCTGTGGTACTTTAGATAATAAAAAAATGATATCTGTGCAGTTTATAAATAACCTGCAAACTGATAGACACGTGTTTCATAAATGCTGATTGTAGAGTTGGTGTTTAGATCTTTACTAATTGCACTGACCACATAGTAATTAAACTGATAAATTCCTTCAGGGTAAATTTGCATTGTCCAAAAGTATAATAACATTCTGTTTTAAAAATAAAATATTTTCATTCAAAATAAATTATTAACAATTTACTCTATTGATTTGTAATAATTATTGTATTATACACAAAGAATCTTGAATTGTGATAAATTCACAAATAAACATGTGTTTGGTTATTGGAACTATTCTCTCCAATGTCAGAAAATATCAGAATATAAAAGGGTGACTCATCAAGGTGGAGGTAAGACATAACTCAAGTTCTCTTATCTTGCAGAATTTTCACTTTTTTGGCCATCTATGGATTTTTTCTCAAACTATAATTTTACATTGAGATATATAAATATAAAAATAAGCATATTTAAAAATTTTCAATAGGTGGCAAATAAGTCTAAAAATCAAAACTGCATTTGGACTGAAAAAAAGGTTAATAGAATTTTTTTTAACTTTTTATATTCCCATTATAAAAATTAAACATGACTTCTCATTAATGGAATTTTGAATTAATTATATAGCAGAGTAATTTTAATGTTTCAATTTATAAAGAGAAAATATAAGTTTAGATTTGCTGAAATAAATTATAGACTGGCTTTAATAAAAATATTCTGCATCAAACATCTGGCCTAATTTTTTAAAGTTTGTCTTTGTATTTATATATATATAATAAAATATTACTAATCTAAACAGTTGTTCAATATTTCAACCAGAAAATTGGATTTTTATCAAAAAATTATCTTCTGGTTAAAATACAAAACAAATATGTAGACAAGAAATTATTTTTGTTTTTTACTTCTATATTTTCTTTAATTAATTTATATTTATTTCCTTATTTCCTTGAATTTATCACTACTGGTTAATAAAATATGTATATAGTTATATGGCTGCAGAAAGAAGTTTGCTGTTAACTGAAAAGAGACTCTTTGATTCCTCTTGGAGATCTTAAAGGAACCAAGCAGGCAAATTCCTAATGCCCACTCCATACATTCTTGTCATTGCAGCTGTTATTATTATGTGATTATTTATATAGTATACCAACATGGATGGCTGTTCACCAACATGCATTAGCCAGCATTGTAAATTTATTGACTTTTTACCTCTGAGTTTAAGATCAAGAAACACCATGGAATAAGGCAGAATGAATGTGTGTGTGAATGCAAAAAAAAATTTCTAATATATATGTACAATCATGATAGAAAAAAATAAATCATGGCCCTTATTCCCAGGAGCTTGTAAACTCACCACTTAGGTACTTATAACTGCAGATAACTTTCATGTGAAGGAAGATTGCAAGAATTGAAAAAAGACCTGTCTCATATTAAATGTGACACTATTGGACTTTGTGAAATTAGAAGAAAATGTGAAGAGACAATTGATTTCAAAAGTGGACATGTACTCTACTACAAAAAACAAATATTGGAAATATAAATGGATAAGGATTAATTATAAATAAAAAGTGGAAAAACAACATGTGGACATTGATAGTATGCCAGACAGAGTGGCAATATTAATTATTCAACTTAATAGCAGATATCAAATGCAGATAATTTAAGTTTGTGCCCCAACAAGTTCTCATAATGATGAAGTAGTAGAAGATTTTTATATGAATGTACTAAAGTATTTTGATTAGACTAAATAACATTTTAAAATTGTTATCGGAGACTTTAATACAAGAATTTGTAAACAAATGAAAGATGAAAGTGCTGTAGGTAAATTTGGTTATGGTAATAGAAATGAAAGAGGATATAGACTTGTGGAGTTTGCAGAAGAAAAAAAACTTTATATTATGATTTTTTTTTTTTATAAAAATATTAAAAGAAAATGGACATGGAAGCATCCAAATGAAGGTACAGCAGATTTGGATTATATTTTGACTAACACAAAATACATATTTCAAGACTAATTTTTCTAATAAATTTAACATGAAGTGATCATCAATTAGTAAGCTGTAAAATACATATTAATGCAAAACTAGAGACAAAAATTATTAAGAAAAACAATATTTACAGTTGACATTCCTAATTTTCAGAAACATTCTAATAAATTTAAATTAGAACTTGCAAATTATTTTCAAGTATTAGTAGATTTTTAACATGATTCAGATTGGAATGAAATTATTAGGAAAATAACTGATACACTTTTAAAAACTGCAACAAAGATAGCTGGTAGAAAAAAGTGCAATTGTTTAATAAAATTTCTACTGAGACTGGAGAATTTATGAAGAAAAAAAGGAATATGAAAATATATACAAATTATGTATTAAAAAGAATTGAATATCTCAAATTTTGTAAAATGGTGCAAAAAAGAGTTGGTAAGTGATATAAGAAAGAGTAATTGTGAACTAGCAAGGAAAGCTATAGAAGATAATAAAAGTCTCAAGAATATAAATCAACATTTTGGTATTGGTAAGAAATTTATATCTGCAATAAAAAAAGATAGAACTATTATTAAAAAGAGAGATGGCCTCATGAAATTGGTAGGAGTTCTACCAAAAATTATATAGTAGTAAAGGATAAGTACTTCTTATATCTATTATATCTTCTGAATTGCCCAGGATTTTAAATGAAGAAGTGAGATATGCATTTAAATGTATGAAAAAAGGAAATGCTCCAGTAATGTTGGAATTATAATTGATATATTAAAAGAAGCGTGTGAAAAAATAGAAATTTTTTTATCAAAGTTATATACCAAATGTATAAATGATAAAGATGTACCAGATGATTGGAAGGATATGTATTAATATTAATATTTAAAAAAGGTGAAAGAAGATATGAGAAATTACAAGCCTATTAGTTTTTATACAAAATTTTTACCAAGATAATTACAACTTGTCTATGGAGAATACTGGATTTCAACAAATCAAAAGAACAAGCTGGATTTAAAAGTGCTTTTAGTACAATAGATTGTATCCAAAAATTGAGAAGTTATAAAAAAGACCAATGAATATGAATTTCCATTATGCTTTGGATTTGTAGATTATGAAAAGGCATTTGACTCTATAGGCATTTCTTCAATGATTAAATCACTGGATCATTAAGATATAGACCCAGGATATTGTCATATTCTGAAAAATATTTATAATAATGCAACAGCAACAATTAGATTACATAATAATATTAGGAAGGTTAACATTGAGAATGATATTAAGACATGGTTACTCCATATCTCCAAACTTTTTATAGCAGTGCTGTGAGAAATATTTTGTGGATTAAAATTGGAAGCTAAAGAAGTAAAAATAAGTGGAAATTATTTAAGCCATTCATATTTTGCAGATAATGTAGTTGTTTTTGCAAATAATGCTTCAGAGCTTCAGAAAATGTTGCAAAAATTATCAGATGAAAGTAAAAAAGTAGACTCAAGATAAATGTTAAAAAAACTAAAGTAATGTTTAATGGATTTTCTCAAAAGATGAAAATAAAGATTGATTATGATAAGTTAGAAGAAGTTAACAACTACAAATATCTTGGTCAAATTTTACTACAGATGAAAACATAATGGATGAAATTAATCATAGAATTAAACTTAATTGGCATGATTTTGATAGAAATAACTTAATATTAAAATGAAATATGTCTAGTGTTTGAAAAAGAAGTTTTTTAATAAATGTGTTTTACCATGGATCTGAGACTTGTACACTTAATAGAAAACTAATTCAGAGACTTCAGACCATTCAAAAAAATATGAAGAGATGCATGTTAGGAGTAACAGGAAGAGATCAAAAACACATAACATGGGTAAAAAAACAAACATGTATTATTGATATCATTGAAAGAAATAAAAGACTGAAGTGGAGTTGGTCTGGACATATTGCTAGAAAAGATGATAACAGATAGACAATTGAAACTTTAAACCGGATTTCAAGAGATTGTAAAAGATCAGAAAAAGACCACACGTGAGATGGATGGATGAAATAAGAAAGTGTGTAGGGGTGGTGTAAAGAAGAGAGGCTAGATATTGGAAAAGATAGATTAAACTTGGAGAGACCTTAACCTGCAATGCATTAATAATGATTGACGATGATGATGATAATAATAGTTAAATAAATAATGAGATTGATTATAAAAAAAGTTATTTATTTTGCCTTTAATTGATATCTTAAACTGCGAATAAAAGATGATAAAAATTAAACGATAAAAGCTGTTTTTAAAAAGGTCAAAAGGTGGGAGTAATAATAAAAAATAAATAATAAATAAATACTAATTATTATTTAAAAGTAAGATAGTTAGTAAAAAGCTTTTGAAAAAGGAATAAGCAAATTTAAAGAATAAGATAAAAATTAAAGTTAAATATACATATAAAGGAATATTAATAAATAGTAAAACACAATTATTATTTGAAAGAGAGTGGGTTTTTTTTAAAAAAAAAAAAAATCAGAATTACAATAAAAATTGATAACTGAAATAAAGTAATATTTCTAAATTTGATTTTATTAATTTTTTTTAAAGAAACTATGAGAAATTAAATAGCAAGAGAAGATTTAAAAAAAAAAGAATAAAACAAATGTATGTAAATATTATGTGCGGGTTTGTATTAAATTTTATTTTAGACTGGTGAAAGCTTCTGGCCAGTGACAGTAGTTTGAAGCCAGTCCATTAAAGTATGAAGATTGGCTATCTTAATATAAAGCTGAGTACTGATTGTATATATGTGTGAAAATGGTAACCTGGACCAACTGATGAGTGCTCATTTAACACGAAATACGTATATTGGTGATTATTTATCTTTTCAACATGTGAGTGATCAGGTGGGTCAGCAATATAAGATGGCCCTGAGAGTTGTAAGTCATGTAAAAGTCTGAGTTCGAATCCCGCATATATTACATATATAAATGCAGATGTTAAGCCTGTACAATGTATTAATTAATAAAAGCATTTTGTAAAGTATAATCGGATGTAAAGATTTATTAGTTTATTGACATTGTAATAGTAATTGGTTGCAGTTTAGTTTTAATCACTATTAGTAATAAATATTAAATAACAGAACTTCTTTATAAAAAAGGAGACGAATAAATTTTATAAATGCAGAGGCCTATTTGACATTAAAGAAATCAAACTGGTATATTATACCTAGTTCTTTAACATTTGTCAGGTACTGTGCATGGACTATCAATGGCAGGTGATGTATAATAAAATGATCTTCAGATAGGAAAATCAATTGTGAGCAATAAATAAACAATACCTGACCAAGGGTACTTTCTGGTGTCTTGTATGTTAATTTATCAAAGACTGATAGCAATAATCTTTTCTGTCTTTTTCTTTTCCACTTTCAGGCACTTAAAGTTGATGTAAGAACCAGTTGTCATAAGTATTTTATCCCATCAGTCATTTCCATATATTAATTGGGACTATAGAATTGTGTTTGTGCAATCACACTTCCACCCTTCAACTATGAATATAGTATTTCTTACTCTTTTTCCTTTTTTTTTTAAATTCAAGCCCTCAAGAATGAAGAAAGCAAAAATGGGAACAAATGGCAGTCCATAATTGTAACTTTTGCTTGAGGCAGTACAATCATTAATATATCTGTTAAGAACTAGATTTGAGACAAGAATTCCAGATGGCAAACATATGTTTATGTGGTCCTCTGCCTACCATGGAAATGAAAGAGTCTACAAAACTCTCACATTCTAACTAAGTTATTGTGCATAATGGATTACTCATTATTGTGATAAAAATAATAATAATAATAATAATAATAATAATAATAATAATAATAATAATAATAATAATAGTAAAGCAGGAAGCAATGATACTATTAAATATAAATATTATAAATCTTTTTTTTAATATAAGTGCATTGAATGTGAGAATTTTACATGATATAAACTCTTCAAAATCAGAATGGAGAATTGCATAGGTGGCTAAGAAGCTGGCAAGATTTAAAACAATATAGTTGCTCTTAGAAAATTTAATAAAAAATATTGGAGAATACAAGTTTTTTTAGAAAGGCAGATCAGCTAAGAAAAGGAGAATGTACTGTATTAGATTTATTTAAAAATTTAATTTAGTATCTTCTATTCTCAGAGTTTCTTACTATATCAGCAAAAGGTTAATAGTGTTAAAATTTATTTTGCATATTTCAATAATAAAAAAAATTTCTCTTCTAAGCAAAGTGATATGCACATTTGGTTTTAAAAGAAAAAGAATTGAAATGAGGTTAAGAAAAATTGGAATATTACTTCATTCAAATTATTTATTAAACAAGTACAATGTTTACAGTGACAAATATGTATACATGGTAAATTAAAAGGAAAGCTAGAATTACAAACATAAATAAGAATTACATGATTATAAATAAATATGAGATAGTATTATTCTGGGTAAAAGGGAAACCCAAATCCTGGTCTACTGTTAACACACAAGTAGACCAATTAAGCTCACCCAACTCACCCAGACAACTTGCCTCACACTACCAAGAGTCACTTAGTCAATCTAGAGTTGGTCAAATCACTATTGGCAAAATCACTACAACTATGAAGGCTTAGGTATTTATGCTAAATCTGATGTGTTCAGTTAAATATTATCCATTTTGAAAATAATAAGGATCTGAACTTCTGATTATTAACAAAACCACTTTCAGCAATAACTTAAACAGAAGAAACAAAGCGTTTTACCAGCAATCATTCTTACAATGCAATCAGAGTCCATGTTTCCTCGAATAACACTTTTGGAGCTAGGAGCATGTCATGATTTTTAAATTTTATAAGTTTATTCAGAAAGAATTTTCCCTCATGAATTGCACCGGGATTGAAAACCATTTTACAACGAGTAGACCAGAATGCATAGTTGATAAATAATGACAACCTAATAGTAGGGATGGATCTTGTCCTAATACTGTCCTTAAGAGAGGTAACAAGGTAAAAATTCACTTTAAGGTTATCAGCAATAATCCTTCTAGACCTCCAGAGTCCATGGCACGAGTAAACCAGATGGTCAAATGTTTCATCATGAGTCTGGCAGAGGGGGAAAATTGGGTCAATTTTGTTGATGCTTCACCTATGAAAGAGAAACCAATTAGTGCTAATGACATTTAAATTTATCTTAATAATAAAATCAAAGAATTTAGGTTCCATAGCCCAGCACCCGAAGAGGGAGATGATCTTATTATTGGTCAGGGCAAGTAGTGGTGTTATGGGAATTGTGACAGGGTGAATGAGATGTGCTTGACAAATATTAATCCTGTTTTCAAACATATCATTCGTAATTACCATGTAGCTCTTGATCAAGTCAATCGCGACATCAAGAAAATTCTTGACTCTAGGAGGGGGTCTATCTGTCAGGATAACTGGCAAAATGACTTGCTCATATCCAAATGATTTAATAAGCATGGTGATAAAATTAAATATCTTTTGAATATGAATGGCTTGATTAGAATGATAAGAAAGTCCATTATACTTCGGGTGAAGTTGCATCCTGTTAATGCTAATTGCAACAACTTTACCTCCCCAGAAAAGCCAGGATGCAAGAGAATTCATTTTATTGATAAAAGTTTTAGTGATCCTCATGATGGGCATGTAATAGTTAAGCTTGGCCATGATCTTCATATTGAGAAGCATTACCTTACCATGTAAGGAAAGGTAGACTTTAGACAGACGTTTAGTAAGTCTTTCCATTGAGTGCAGAATGTGATTTTGAATATCTTTGGACATTTGGAAGTATGTTTTGGATATCTCAAAGCCCAAAAACTTTTGAGGGTTGGCTGTAAATTTGGATACAATCTTCTGACCTGAGGATACCTTCCATATAGCTGATTTCAATGGGTTGATGGTGAGTCCATAGTCAGTTGTGTATTTATCCAATATGGAGTATAACTGAGGTAAATAGGTTGTTGAAGGGAGGAAGATGATTATGTCATACATATAAGTCATGAGCTTTATCAATTTGGCAAGCCTTGGTACATAGACACCAGGTAGTTGCTGTTTGATGGTTTTCAACAGTGGATCAATGTAGACTATAAAGAGAAGAGCGCTGAGGGGAGAGTCTTGCAGAATGGATGTGTTAGGTTGAAAAAATGACAAGAGCTTGCCATTCAGCAAGACAGCAATTTCTCTGTTAGACATGAGATTATCTATGATCTGTATGATAGAGTTTGGGATGTGATGGACTTTCAGCAGGTTTAGAAGAGTACTGATGTTAACAGAGTCAAATGCTGCATTGAAATCAAGCTGGATAGCTATGACAGCCTGCTTTCTCTGTTGTCTAACATAATCAATTAATATTTTAACTTGACCAATGGCTAAAATTGGTGAGGAATGTTTTTTTTTGCAAATTGGGAAGATGATATATTTTGGAGTATCTTATCGTGGATCTTATCTTTTATGACAGATTCCAGGATTTTAATGATGAGCTGGGACATTTTACCTTTTTATTTGCAAGTTTGGTATGAAATGTGTTTTTATCAAAAAAGTGGTTTTTTATTTACTTTTTAATTAGGTATCTATTGGAATCATAAATATTTTGAGGTAAGAAACAAATAACAGTAGTGCAGGAATTTTTTTTTGCTGTCATCAATCCCCAAATTTTTTTATTGAAACTATCGACTCCTATAACATTCAAATCGACTCCCGGGAGGGAGGTCAATATGAACCCCTTTGGAAACTCTTGGTTTAGAGTGTGGTTTTGCATGGTCAGCAATAGAAAATAAAAGAAAAAATGTAAATTTTGACGAATGGAGTTTGAAGATAATCAGTAAAATAATTTAGTGACATAATACAAATATAAAAATGAGAGATTGTTTTAAAGAGAATGCTGGGATTTTTTTATCCAAAAAGTACTAGAAAAAAAAGTTTATAGATAAAATTAAAAGAGAATATATTTAAGAAGTAGAGGATACAGAAAAAAACGATTTGAGAATGTAAAACATCTAAAGCAGTGGTAGTCAATCTGATCCCTACTGCCCACTAGTGGGCGTTCCAGCCTTCATGGTGGGTGGTAGGGGTTTAGTCCCACACTGGAGCACTTTCTTTTTTTTAAAATTTAATTGACTTTTTTAAAAAAATTTAATGGTGATGTATATGCTTTAGCTTGCTGTCACTCTGCTTTATAAATTTTATAAAGTAAAGTTACTTCCCTACTTTACAAATCACCATTACTGTGGAACCGGTGGGCGGTTAGAAAATTTTACTACTAACAGAGTTATAAAAGTGGGCAGTAGGTATAAAAAGGTTGACCTCCCCTTATCCAAAGTGTTTGGAAAATAAGTAATGGGAACCATCATTCTTATTTATGAATAACTTAAGAAAAGATTTATCTAATTAACATCTTCATTAATATTTAGAATTATTTGCCATTAACTCAGTCAGATTCTACAGATATTCAAACAAAATATCTTTTACTTTTTAAAAAATGTATTACTCTGTTAGTACAGTTTATATATATATATATATATATATATATACCCTATATATATATATATATATATATATATATAGGGTGTCCATACATTCAAGGTTTGCGAATTTGCCCCGGGTTTTATCTCTTTTGTTCTAAGTCTAGCCATATTCTTTCGGGACAGTTAATTATCCCAGTTTTCTTAACAATTTTTTTTTTTTTTTTACTTTTATTTTTTAACATCAAATTTTAACTTGGTATTCAATTTTTATTTTTTAGAAATTAATATGTATTCATTTAATATTTTATAATAAATTTTTGCTTGGTTAATCAGTAATTTTCCCAAAATGGGAGTGGCTCATCATTATTTTAGTATGTTAATAATATGTGATGTCAATTTGTGATTTTGTTTTAATTGGTAATATAAGTATACAAACAATTATCTTTAGCTTTTGTTTATGTAAATGGGATTATGTGCATGAATTTTTTTATTTCACACTGAATCGTACAGTAATCGGCAATAAAGTTTTTTTTGATCCTATGTCCTGTGGAAATATGGACACCCTATATATGTAACACGTGTCATTTTTAAAAAAGTTCAACATTAATCCTAAGTTTAAAACATATAAAATTATTTCATACTATATATATAACATTTTACAAAATATTATTTTTAAAATGAATTCAAATTTTTTCAACAAAAGCAAAAAACCATTTTTATAATAAAATTAATTTTACTTACTTCCTTAGTAGGAGCAATTATAAGAATAACAAAGCGAATCTCTTGACTTGTTGGTCCAAAATTTGCTGGATGTTTTAATCTTGCAATAGCAACATGCCTTTTTGCAATGCCAACCAGGTTACAACTGTAAATAAAAAAAAATGAATATATCAACTATAATTAGTTCTATACGATTAATCATTTTATAAAAATCAAACAGGTCAGAATTTTTTTAAATGCTTTGCTTCAAAAAATAAAATTATAAAGATGTAGTCAACATGGATCTATAAAAACAGAAACAAAATAAATTATATTAAGAATATGTTTAGCATTTATATCTATTTACACCTAAAAATAAATAAATAAAAATACCCTTTTTATAGCCTATTAAAGAATATAGAGCTCAATAAGAACTTCACACAGATAAATGATGAAAGAGAATAAATTTCTTATTAAATAATAAGAATTTGAGCAGTTTTGACTCCATTATGATTGTAAAAATCTGATAAAGTGACTACAAGTAAGATGGATGGATGATATAAATAAATTTATTAGAGAAATAGGGACAACATGCAATGAATTAAAGAATAATGGTGAAAAAATGTAGATTAGAAACAAATATTTATTTAAAATTTTATATATAAATCAAAATATATTTATAAAGTTAAAGACCTTCTTATGGAAGAGATAGATATAAGAAAAGACAAAATTCAAGAATATTATGTATATCCTGTTTCATTTGTTATACATTTAGATAAAACATTGTTAAGAATGGAATTAGTATTGTATAAGAGGATTCATCATATCATATTTATTGATGATATTTTATGCTCACAAATAGTGGAGATGAGCTAACAACGTGTTATGTAGATTTATGGTATAATGTTGAAGTTATCTCGTTTCCAAGTAACATGTATTCAAATTATTTACAATAACACACTTTTTCATTTTTGCACTTATCAATCTATTTTATTTTATTCTGATTTTGTAATGATTTTATACGACTTCATAATATTATATTTCAATATCAAATACAAATAGAATTTACTTTTACATTTCAAATGATTACAATTGAACATAAACTTTTAATGTTATATTTAAAGAACACACACACATATATATATATTGATTTGTATATTATATATATATATAATAGTCTTTTATAGTTACATTCATAAGTTTTTAAATATCAATATTAATTTATAACTAAAATGATAAACAAATAAATAAAATGTAAATGTGTAGATATTACTGGAAAATGCTCAACATATGCATTCTGAACAGAAGATATGAACTATTATATACTAAGTTCACCATGAATAAAAAATAACTTTATTTTATAGTCATAAAGTAGAAAATTCAAATTTCAAAGCAAAAAAATCTTAACACAGTAAAAAAATTTAGAGTCATAAAATCATAGAGTCAAAGTCCTTACTGTAGTCTGAAATGAAAAATCAAATTCCACTTGAAAAAATGACACCAGTTAGCTAGTAAATCGCCATTCTTAGCAATATATTACCTTCATATAGAAGTATATACACAAATTTAATAAAACAAAGGCCATATGTTTTAACATTTCTCTCTTTTTTCTTAAGTGGAAAAATTAATAGGAACTAAAAGCAGATAGATGATTTATATTATTTAATGTATTCAGATTCTTAGGATTAGAATAAATAGCAATAATCCCGTAATCACATTTTTATAAAAATCAATGCAATAATTTATATTTAAAATCTCAAGAATATTTTATTGAATATTGCAGCATTTTTTAAAAAATTTTAGCACTGCTATTACTTCTATTAATTTATCATTAAAAATTAGATTGGAAAATTCTATCTTGTTCATTATCATTTATAATTACTATCATTTAAATAAGAATTTTTTTATGAACTGAAAATTAATGAATATATTTAATTTTGAGAAACATCAGACTGCACATTTTTTATTATAAAGATTATTGCTGTTTAAAATACTAAAATTATTGATAGATAATTTATTGTAAAATTTACCTGGATGATGTTTAAATTCCAATCAAATTCAAATGTTATTTTACTTATAATTTTATTAAGTATCACTACTGATTTTGAGAATCATGGAACAACATTACAATTTCATAAACTGCAACATTTTCTGCTTAAAGAAATTAAGTACACCCCCCCCCCCCCAAGAATTAAATTGAAAAATCTTAACTTGAATGCTGTAGTCATATATAACAAACATCTGTACACTTATCATTTAAAAAAACAGTATGTTTTACAATGAAGAATGGTGTTTTTAATGAATTTTATTCAGTTAAGTATTCTCCATTAATAACTGTGGAAACTTTACTGCAGAAATACTTTTAGAAAATATGATCTTTTATTATATAGAGGCAAAACTCTCCATACAGTAGCACCACTCAGTGCAAGCCAGATTATTCCCAAACTAATTTTTAGTTTGTGCCTTTCATCAGTGAGAAGTCTTGGATCTGAGAGCACTGCACTTAGATCTTAGAATCTAATGCAGTGCTTTCAGATTCAAGGCTGTTCACTGATGAAAGTCACAAGCTAGAAACTGATCTGATGATATTGGATGAGTAGGCACTAGATAGGGATTTTATACACAAACCTTTCTGCATCCACTGATTACTGACTTGCATTGAGTGGCGCTACTGTCTGGAGAGTTTTGTCTCTGTGTAAGTAGTTTGTATAAGCATAAAGAATGGTGATCATATGATCATTAGTGATTTTTATTATACTTATCTAATACATACATTTTAAAAAATGAGATTTTGGATTATTAATCCCCTCCCCCCTCCAAAAAATCCAAGATCTCATTTTTTAAAATGTATGTATTAGATCTGGTACTAAATTAGTATTATTAACACAACATTTATGACTTCAGTTTAATAATTAACATATAGACAGTAATAAAAAGAAAAAAATCTTTAGAAATTTTTAGCTTGGATGATTAAGAACTTGAGAATGTAAATCAACTTAAATACCTTGGTAGTTTTAGATACAAAGGTATATTTGAATCCTGAGATGTAACATGGACTATAATATGGCATTTCTGTATTTAATAAATTTAAAATATAGATTGTTTTAGCAGAGTGTTATAATTACTTCAACTAAATTAGTTATCTTTTGGCATGTTTACTATATGAAAGGGAAACATGTTTTTTTTTAAATATATAGCATAAAAGCAATAAAAAATCTCCTTGATACTCTATAGAATTTTAAAAATACATTGGCAAAATCGTAAAATTAATTAGTTTGCTCTTCAGATGGATTGAATGTGATGCGAATGAATTTATTTTGTAAAGATGTATCTTCAATGACATGCACAGATAAAGTGAGTAAATAAGATTTCATAAAATTATTTGATAGAGAACTTGAATACTAGTTTTATAAGAGAGATCGATTCCATTTACATTACAAAATTTACTTCAAAGACATTTCAAAAAGTGATTTCTTTCACTATATGGTTGAGAATAAAAGTAAGAAGTTAAAATTATGGCAAAGTCTTCAAAAAATAAAGATCATTGCATAAAGAGTTAAAAAACAGGATTAACAGATTAAAGAACTTGCATCTAATTATTACAACCTAATAGAACTCTCAAATTTAATTTTTTAATTTTTTTTTGTATCTTATTTTCTTTTTGGGAGTTAAAATGATGATTTTATTTGTGAGTGACTTGCAATAATAACAATGATTAAGTAAGTATTAAAAATATATAATATGTTAGATTTAAAAATTAAAGTAATAATAATTTAACACAAGGCAATTTAACTTTTAAAATAATAACACAAATCTGTTAAATAAGTAGATTTTATTTATTTTATTAATTTTCTATATACCTTTATTTCTTTTCTTTGGATAGTAGTAAAGCATGTTTTGATGAAGCTTAAAGATAGAAAACAAAAAAAAAAATACTTTCTAATTTGTATTTTTAATATAATTAACAACTAAATAAAAATTTTATAAACTTTTTAATTTATTATTTCTTTATTATAATAGTCAAGCACTTGGTAATAAATAAGTAAGGGACATGTATGGATTTTAAATGTAGATTTTGCTATTTTAAAGCCATCTATTTATCTTTGTGTAGAACCAAATAGATGTCCACACACAATAAAAATCTTACATTCTTATTTTAATTAGATATTGTTTTTTTGTTTTCATGTTGTTTAATTTTACCTCCATCTAAGCTTTTCTTGTAAAATAATAAATTACTCAGAAAAAAATTAAATAAGCATATTTAATTTACTCTTGTAATAGTATTGAATAGTTACATACTCTAACTACCACATTCTATAATATACCATATCCAGTTAAATAAGGTTTATGCTTTTTATTACCATTCCATTTTCAATATCTGTAATTTTATCTATCTTTTCATCATCTTTAATAGACTTAGCTTTTATTTTCAGTGCAACTCTTACAATCTCAGATATTTTATAAAAGTATGTGTGTGCTAACAGAATATGAGATATATACATATTTGATTCACTCTAACCATATTATAATGACCTCATTAGATATTTCATTCTAAATCTTAGGCAAATATGGACACTATTTATAAACTTTACCACCAATAATAGTTTTTGTATTTTGATAGCAAGTAATTTCTAGAATGATTATAATGTGACAATAATTACAGCCACAATGATATAGATAAATTTCAATTATTAATCACATGATTACTTCCTACTTTTATATTAAAAATTCTCATGTTACAATGAATATTTCATCCAGATAGAAGATTAATTCAAAAAAATCTAATTTCAAACATTTCCTGCACCTTATTATTACTTAACTAAGAACAAAATTTCACATATTTTATACTCAACTCTAAAATATATATTAACATATTGACTTTTATATTAAAATCTTCATTGACACAATATAATCATATTATTTATATTATTTAATTTGAAAACTTCTTTTTTAAAACTAAGTGCCATCAGTTTTAGACAAATAAATATTTTCTTAATCATTAAATCTTATTATTTCTCAACACATCATTTTAATTATATACTTGACGTTACATATAAATATAAAATAAAGCAATTAATCAATCTGTAAATATTAAACATTCTATCCTATGTTCTTAGTACAACCATTTTAATTTGACCATTATATGATCATACTTATTTAAATTTCACAATTAAAAAAAAATATATTTTTAATATGCCTTTGCACAGAATTCACACACCCATATTCATTTGAATGTCTTATATAACCTTTACATCGATACCATAATATATTTTTGATTTTTATATAAAAAAAAATCCTTAAATAATTCTTGATAACTTTCTAAAACATCAAATATAAAACATTTTAATTTAAATAATATATGCATATTTATATTTTAAGATTAAAACTAGATGATTATTTAAGCAAGTCTAACTTTTCCTTAAAAATTAATTATCTTTTAAAAATCTTTTAGAGAGAAACAAAAGTTTTTTACCTTACATGTAATTTAATTTTAGTTTTTCTCTTTTAATGAGATGGATTATAAAATAATTTTTAATTAATTAATTACTTTTGCATTTAGGAAAAAAAATAACCTTTAAAAAATTAATAAATATCCCCAAAATAGTCTAACTAATCTAAAAAAAAAAAAAAAACAACTTCTAATCCAAAAAAATAAAAAAAATATTTTTAGCTTTTCTCTCTCTTTTTTTTTTTTTTAAAAAAGGAGTTTCATTTTTATTAGATTATTTTTTTAAAAAAACATTTGAGATTGTTTGCACACTCTTTCAGTTTTGGTACTATATATATTATGTCTACTTTTTATTATTTTTAAATTTTAAGAATAATAATTTATATAAATTTAAAACACTATCACACAAATAAAGGAGTTAATATGGTCAATATTTTTTACATATTAACCATAACAGTCAGACTAATAGTGTCTATAAATACCTGAACAACAGCCAACTTTCAAGACCATTGCACTTGCTCCTTAACTGTTAAAAGCAAAATACTTCTCCTGTAAATACTTTTTTATACTGGGGATAAATGCCTGGGCTCCATCCAGCCAATTAGATTGGAATACCCACCAAAAAATACTTCACACACTCTAAATGTTTGATTTCACAATTAGCTCAAATGAGTAAGAAACTTATCTAACAGGCTATTAGACAATGCATATTTAAACACAATCAATAAAATTGACAAATTTTATCTTAATTAAAGGTCATATAGTGAGATATGGAGAGAGAGAGAGAGAGAGAGAGAGAGAGAGAGAGAGAGAGAGAGAGAGAGAGAGAGAGAGAGAGAGAGAGAGAGAGAGAGAGAGAGAGAGAATTTAAACCAAATTAACATACTAAAACAACATATTTGTTTACAAAAAAAAATTATAATAATAATAAGAATAAAAAATAAAATTAAATCAAACTAATTACAAAGTTATTCTGTATAGTTAAATCTACTTTAACTAAGTAATAAGAATTTATCACTTCTAATTTTATGGAAGTTATTAAGAGAATGAAATCTTACCCCTGTATGTCATTTTTATGTCAAACTTTAGATTTTTTTATAGTTTCACTGGAGTGATCACCCCTGTCTTCTTGACAGTTTATATTGTTCATAGCTAGCATTCTTGAACAGGTTTTCTGTTTTCTTTTAATGGCTTGTTGCTTTTTTCTGGGGCATCATATATGTGTGTAACCTTGTTCAGTAATAGTTTTTAATAATGATGGGTAATGTCTCAACAATGATACATCAAGGATATTTGTACTATATCAGCTATCAAATGCATAGGAACTGGGAGATGAAAACTGAGTGAATATCCCATTGCCAGTTTAGGACTGCATGATGATGTTAGGGTGTCCACATATATATCTATACATCACAGAACTATAAACTAGTCATTTTAAATAAAGGTGTCTACAAAATTTAGCAGGTGATGTCAGAAAAAATTAATAACTAATAGCAGTTGAATCCAATTAACAGGATCAGAATCAAAATATTAGCAGAATACAGCAGACTAATTCTAATGAAAATCTAGTTGCCTTTATAATAACCCTTGACAAACCATTGTCTAAGCTCATCCATGTCATTAATCAATTTCAATCTTTTTTCTAATTAGTTAATTTTTTTATTATTGATTAACTAATAAGTTAGATAGATTATTGATTTTCAGTAAAACACAATCTGTTCTTGATTAGACAATTTACAAAATTAATTTGATCTTTGATTAGATCATAATTTTCTCTAATTAAATAATTTTAGACAATAATCATAATATTTTGGAATCTATACTTTTATTGAAAAGAAAAGATGTCATTTCCCTTAAATAGCAAATTTAATTAAAATTCTTAAACTGCATTATACTTTAATTATATTTTTCTTTTTCTACATTTTTTTATATTTTAACTTGAGATTCAGATACAGAATTTTATTTTTTCTTTAGTTTACCAACTTTTGATCTATTCTAAACTATCTTTATTCTATTTGTCTGAAGCTTTATGATGATGGTATATTATTAGTGAAGCAATCACTCTGTAGTCAGAGTGCGCTTCATGTTTTTTCTACCTAAAAAAAAAAAAAACTAACCATCAACAAGGGTTCAAACCCAAAAATTTTATCTAATGTATTAATATTGCCATTACTACATGGCAACTTATATATATATTTAAAATATGCAAACACTTTCTCTTATATATATTTGTGTTTTGAATTTTGATTGTTATTTTTGAATATCTGTGATTCTATATTTTATTTTTTTAAAAGAAAATGTATAATCGCATAATTTGTAATTTTAATTTTTGTAAAAAAATATTTGCATTTAATTTCACCTTGTAAAATAATAAAAAATATAACCAAGATGGAAGGTTCAGATCAACCCATTGTGAAGTTTTCTTCACTAATTAAATAGTTTTAAAGCTTGATTTTCTTTAATCAAAATATTATCATAGTTTTACTTTTATAATTTAATAATGAATTAAAAGTTTTGCTAATGAAAGTGATTTGAGCCTTATCTTCTTCTTACCTCTTTTAATTAAAAATGACTGTAATCTGCTCAGGAATTTATTAATTGTCTCATCTGTCTCTGAGAAAATGAACCAAAGCATTCCTGTAATATCTTGGGGATATAAATAGAGTAGATGGGAGATAAGAGACAAACTAAGTCTTAGTCTGACACTTTTTGTTTTACTTTTTTTTTTGGTGTACTTAGTTTTAAAATGACAGTTGAGTAGGGCCCAAATCATCTTTCCCTGTGCCTCTCAAGGCTACCTCTAGTATGATGCCATGAAACTCCTGCCATGGAAGAATGCTGCCACCATAAAAGACCCGTAGTGACCAAGACTGTTGACCACCAGGCTGATCACTGCAACTGAAGTTCAGAGAATTAACCATTTAACCATTTACCCCAAGTATGTCGAGGTAACAGTCCAATAGCTATGTAAAGTTGTCAATACTTACCTCTAAATACTAATTGTTTTTTTTATATGTTTATATTTAATCTTTACTTCTAAGACCTCTCTATATATGTCATATATTTTTTATAATACTAACTCCAATTTCACTTTATTCTAGCTTTATAAGTCTGTGCATTCTGTTTAATATCTTTTCAAAGTTTTCTTTAGTAATATGCTAGTTCAGCTCAACCTCACGATTTTAATATATAATTGTTGTTTTTTTTTAAAAAAAAGGAAACAAAAGCAATGTAAATTGTAATGATAAGGATTTATTTATCATTTGCTCCCTGTAAGATTGAACATATATTATGTTAAAATAGACTCACGGGGTTGATTGTTCTAAAACTATCTTGTTCAATTTTTTTTATTTTTTTATTTTGTTCATGAAAGATCGCAATAAAGAATGGAGTGTTAATTACTGTCATTGTCAAATGGGCCAAACAATTGGAAGTTTTAATTTTGTTTGAAGCATATATGGGAAAGCATAACTGACTAATCAAATAAATATTTAATTAAATGTCTCATTTGATATTCATAACCTGATTCACTATTATACATGCCATTATGCAGGGAATTAAACCGTTAAAGTTATTATATTAAACACTATTTTTATTCTCATATGTATGTAGTATTACTGGCCTAGCTTAACAATTCTTCAGTATTTCAAATGCTTGGTCATTTGGGAATCTTTGAGAATCCGAAGTTTTCCCTCCCTTTTAAAATCGTTCGTAATCAGGGATTATACTCCTTGTGGAATGTGAGGCTAAGGTTTTGGATGCTTTATAGAAGAGATCATAAGCCAGCTCTCATATCACCAAACCTACCTCAACCTTCATACCATTTCACCATGCATGCGAACATACGTCTTCTTCATGAAAATACATTCAATGACGAAACTATTTTTTGACCAGCTGGGCTTTCCTACATATATGTCTAACCTTTCTATGTTAGTAGTTACAATATCCATTCATTAAATTGTTTTGCTTGTTTTATCCCAGTAAAAAATAATGGTATGAGAAATGTGAATCATGTTTAGAGAGGTATTGTATAGATTCCTGTAGTGCGCTTGGGTTAAATTTGCTTACCCTTTTAAAATTAATGAACCATTCCCATATATGTGTATCTTTTTCATTCTCTTATAATAGTCAAAAGAAAATATATGTAAAACATAAAAATAAAAATAAATGTTTTTATTTTTGCTATAAATAAATGTGGTTTATAACTTTGACCATATGGCTCCTACTAATTTAAATCATTCATCGATGTTTCATTTCTTGTGTAAAGAGAGTTTATTTTGCCAAGGTAAATTCGCGCACATGACTTAAAACAACATATTGTATAACTCCTGTTAACAACAATTAATAATTATTCAGTGTTACCATAATAAATGTAAACCTATCTAAAGTGAAATCGCTATATATAGATATAGATTGTATTCATGCTAATTTGATATTAAAACACATTACAAATCCAATCCAGAGTTCGAATCTTTATTTTGGTTAGTTTTTAAATATAAAAAGGTTTTATATAATTATGTATTACTATAATTCATATATCTTATTCAGGGATTCATCCTCGACAGTCCTAGTTCGAGTCTCATGTCTCTGTACTGCTGTGTGACATCTGGTACATTAGATGTGATATGTTGGACTATTTCCATCATCTATGAGTGAATGTTGAATGTACAAACAACTTGTTAGTAATAACACACAAATTTAATCTGTGTTGTCTATTTGTGCATTATTACTAACAATTTGTTTGTATTTGGAAAGTTTAAATAAAGTTTAAAATTTTCTATACATTCAACATTCACTCCTAGATGATGGAAATAATTCAACATATCACATCTTTTTATTTGTGAAACTGACAGTTTTTTTCATTAATTAAAATAATACAATATATATATATATATATATATATATATATATAAATAAAAATAACAATTAAATGTTGTATTTTTTAATATTATAATAATAAAAAAAAAAAAAATTTAAAAAAATTAAAATTAAATAATAAAATTTTTTTTTATTACTAAAATTTTTATTTTTTTTAATTTATTACAATTTTTTAAATTTAAAAAATTAAGAAAAAAAAAATAATAAAAAATATATTTATTTGAATTAATTAAAATAATACAATATATATATATACATTTATGTATCTGTTACATTAAACTCCTTCCAATTTAGGAGTAAAATACATCTTTCTTTTTTTTTAGTTCATTACCAATTTTAATTCTAAATGTTTATTTTAAACAAAAAAATATATAATTTCCTAATATGTAGGATTATGCTGGGTGAGATTTATAATGAGTATTATAAGAGTTGTATTCAACTTAATTGCTTTGCATATCACATACAGATTGATTCTGTGTTAATTGAACCACATTTAATTTCTTGCTGAAGTTGTGACATAGTCCAAATTTTGTGCAACATGGATGCAAAACGTGGACTTGGAATGCCATGATTATTTCTACTGAACATTCAGCTTACAATTTTTTTTACTTGGCTGAGAATTTCCTTTTCAGGTATACTGTTAATGAGCCAGAACTTTTCTCTACTGGTGCATCATCATAATGGGATTTTATGTACAGACCCATCTGTAGATCAATGTCTCTGCAAAGAAAAGACCTAATCAAACACAAAATACAATCTGAAATTCTTACCTTTACTTATATACTCACCCATATGTTAATCTATTGTTTCCTTACTCGTCATCACTCGATATGTACTGAAATGAATGGTATTATTATTTTTCATTCACGACTAATACAAACGTGGTTACATTATTATTATTTATTTCTTTTATTTTTCAACTTTAAATACCTTATTTATTTTTTATTTTTAGTCACATTCCATTGTATCTGGACACAGATTTATGATCTGGGTTACTCATAAATTTTTGGATGTCATAATTCTGGGATTGACTTTTTTTTCTTTCAAAATTTTCATGTTTACTCTTTATCAAGAGTTGTTACTCATACAATTTCAGTCGAATTATATGTATAACTTCTATTATTTTTTTATTTTTTTTTCTTACTCGGATATTTTAAAAAAATCTTTTATTTTTGCTTATTATAAAACCAATTTTCTACTTTTTTTTTTTTTTCACAATCCAAAGTCATTATCCATAAGTTCAAACCTACCAGTTTATCTGATTACTAGACTATTTTTTATCTGGCGGTTCTTTATCTTTTTGTTTTCTAATTAATTTCAGAGACTGGACATTGTACGTTTCTTTTTCTATGCTGTCTTTGGCCACTATAAAGGCGGTATTGTCATATTGACAAATTATAGAATAGGGAACTTTAAAATTTGCTGATTTTTTTTATAAATATGTTTCTCCAAGCTATCAATGCATTCGGTGGGAGTTTAATCTATGTATCTGCAAAATACACATATCTTTAGAAATTGATTGACTATTGCAGGGTTATTAACATATGAGCTTTTTTCTTGTTTATTTTGCCAATTTCTTTAAGTGTTTCAATTTGTTTACTTTTATTAAAATCTATTTTGTCTATCTTATCCACTAAACTGTTAATTTCTATTCTAATATTTTCTATTATCCTTTCATTTTCTATTTTATTATTTAATATTACTTGCACAGTTCTATCTTTCCTTTCTATTCTATTTTATTTTTCTCAATTTTCTGATATGCTATTTTGATTTGATTTTCCACTTGTTTTATACTTCCACTTATTTTTTCCATGATTTCTTTTTTCATTTTTTCATATCCTGATTTAATCTGCTGTTCTAATTTTTCAAGCATCTGAGCTTGATTTTTTTAACTTTGTTTGCTTCATTATTTTGATTCTTAAGCTCATAAGCTGTTTTTTTTATTTTGCTTTTTAAGCTTGTTTCATTTTGTTTTTTAATCTCTTCGACTGTTTCCTTATTTTAGTTTTTAAGTTCTTCGAACATTTTTGCCATCATTATCATGATGTCATTATTTTATTGCTTATCAATTTTATTTTGTTATTGTTCCTTGCTGGGGAAATTTTTTAATTCTTTGTATTGAACTTCAATTTTTACTCTTGTTCTAATAAGCATTTATTTTTTTTAATTTTATTATATTTTTAATAGTTACCTTATTTTTTAGTTGTTTATTTTCAATATTGCTATCATTTTACTATCTCTTTTTTTTAATTAGTCTATTATATATTTTTATTTTCTTTTTTTCATTTAATTGGTATGTTCACCCAATCTGCCACACTATTTAGTCTCTTCTAATATTATCCGCCTGCTTATTTATGACTTTTACGATTGCTGTTTTTATATATCTACCTATAATTACTTATTTGTCTTAGTCTTATCTTTTCTTTTTATTACACCCACACACACCCTTACACACACACACACACATATATATATATATATATAAATTTGTTTAACTATAATAGAGTTATTATTTTACTATTGGCTGTTTTCTCACTCTTGCACCTCTCACCAAATTATTAATCTTTATTTAATTATTATTACTTTTTTTATTTTATCTGATAGCTGAGGTCAATTTAGGGTGGCAATTAGTTAATTGGATGATCGAACACTCACATTCGATACCAATTAGAATGGAACATTTGAGCACACACATTGGAATTTATAACGGATATTTATTTATTACATTTAAATTTTAACAATAATAATTTATACAAATTTAAAAGACTGATACACAAGCTGAGAAGTTGATATGATAAATATGTTAACATATTAACCATACCAATAATCAGACTGAAATTTTCTATATATACCCAAACTGCAGCCACCTTTCAAGACCACTTCAAAATATCTCTCCTGTAAATACTTTTATTTATACTGGGGATAAATCTCTGAGTGCTATCCAGCCAATTTGACTGGAGTATCCATCAAGGAAGACTTTACATATTCCAAGCACTTGATTCCACAATTAGTTAAAATGAGCAAAAAACTTAGCTAACTTAAGCTACCAGATAATACATATTTAAACAAAAACAATAGTACTGACAAATTTTATCTTAATTAAATGTCATATGATGAAGTACAGAAAGAGATAGAGGGCTTAAGCCAAATTAACATATTAAAATAACATATTTATTTACAAAAAAAAACATTATGATAATAAAAATAAAAAATAAAATTAAATCAAACTAATTACAATGTTATTCTGTATAATTAAATCTACTTTAGCTAAGAATTTATCATTTCTAATTTTACAAAAGTTTATTAAGAAAAATAAATCTTATCCCTGTATACCATTTTATGTTTAGACTTTAATTATTTTCTTATTTTAACCTGTTTTTTTTATAGTTTCACTGGAGTGATCATCCTGTTTCTTGACAATTTATATAGTTTATGACTGTCATTCTTGAACAGGTTTCCTGGTTTCTTTCAATGGCTTGTTGCTTCTCTCTGGTGCAGCATATATTTGCATGGCCTTGTTCAGTAATAGTCTTTGATAATGATTGATAAGTGTCTCAGTAATGAAAGGTCAAGTATATTTGTCACATTTATCAAATGCATAGGAACTGCGTGATGTAAACTGAATGAACACCTCATTATGAGTTTAGCACTGCATGGTCATGTTAGGATATCCATGTAAATAACTATAAGTCACTGAAGTATGAACTAATCATTTTCAATATTAAAAAAGTCTATAAAATTTAGCAAGTGATAATTCAGCAAAAATTAATAAGTAATAGCAGCTGAATCTGATTAACAGGATCAGAATCAAAATAACAGCCGATATACAGCAGACTAATTCTAATGAAAATTTAGTTGCCTTTATAATAACCCTTGACAAATCATAGTCTAAGTTTATCCATGCCATTAATCAATTTCAATCTTTTTTTTAATTAGTTAGTCTTTTTTATTATTGATTGACTAATAAGTTAGATAGATTATTGATTTCCAGTAAAACATAATCTATTCTTGATTAGACAATTTACAAAATTATTTTCATTTTTGATTAAATCCTAATTTTCTTTAATTAAATAATTTTAGACAATAATTCTGTTTATTTATTTACATTACAATGCTCTTGTTGTTTTTTCTCTTCTTTCTTTACAATTAGAGTATATGAGCACAAACTTTCACATAACCCACTACTCTCCACTCTATCTCATAACACTGATACACATGAACACATATGTTGAAAAGATAATCACCAATATACTTACCAATATACGTATTTCATGCTAAACTAGCAATCATCAGTTGGTCTAGATTACCATCTCTACACATATATGCTATAAGTGCTCAGATAATATTAAGATAGCCAAACCTCAAACTTTAATGAACAGGCTTTAATCTACTCCACACTCCAACTCTTCAAACGTCCATCCAATTGAAAATCTGATGATGGAATGCTCAAAGGCCACCCTGAGATAGTGTGGAGAGTGGTGGGTCATGTGAAAGTCTTGAACCAAGTGATGATTGCTGGTTTAGCATGAAATACGTATATTGGTGATTATTTATCTTTTCAACATATATGTGTTCAAGTGTATCAGTGTTATGAGATAATGTGGAGAGTGGTAGGCAGGTCATGTGAAATCTGTGCTCATATACCCTATATATTACATATATAGACACAGGTATATAATAAGCCTGTATGATTCAGTTATTTCTTTACAATTAAAAGTTTAGTTCAAAATATTTCAATGAATAACTTTATAGTCTTTAAGTTACCTTTACAATTTAAAGTTACAATCAGTTTCATTTTATTATCATAACATTTTGGAATTTATAGTTTTATTGAACAGAAAAGATAAGCCATAATTAATTAAAATTCTCAAACTGCATTATACTTGAATTATATTTTTCCCTCTTCAACTTTTTTCTTTTATTTTAACTTGAGATTCAGATACAGAATTTTATTTTTCTTCTGTTTACTGACTTTTGATCTATTCTCTTTATTCTACTTATTAAATTGGCAGTCTTTTTCATTAATAATAACAAAAATAATATATATATTTAATATTTCATGTAACATATATATTTACATATCTATTACAATATATATATCATTCAATTTATCAATTAAAAACGCTTCGTATTTGATGTCTTAGATAATCATTAAAAATAATTTAAGTTAAAAAAGGAGAAAAATTATTTTAATTCCAACTTAAAAATTATGTAATACATTTAAGTGAACAGATCCCATGCTAAAAAATAAATAAAAATTAAATAAACATGATCACATATACCATAAGTAAATTATAATGTTTGTGCTGAGAACATACATTGAAATGTTTACTATTTAATGATTGATTGCTTTATTTTATATTTATATGTCAGAACGATTACAATATATATATATATAGGTGTGTGACATCTATATTACTTAATTTTAAGAATGATGTTTACAGAGTTAAAGTACTGAGTCAAAGCAGGTTGTAGTATAAAAGTTATTTTCTTAATATCTTCGTGAAGTAGTATTTAACTTAAGTATAGCATTCATGAAATGTTGTTTGAAGTAGTACTAAATATATAGCAGTCATTTGGAAAAAGACGTTTCTTAATCAATCTTTTGACTATGGTAAAATATTCATTTATGGGTTTTTGATATAAAGTAAGAAGGGTTCACATATTTAATAATTAATAATTTACATTTAGATATATTACTACATATCTAATCATTACAACATTATAATCATTCTAGTAAATTACTTGTTATTAAAAACATAAAATATTATTGGTGGTAAAGATTATAAAAGTTTCCATATTTGCCTAACATTTAATGAGGTTATGTTAATATAGTTCAGCACGGGATGGTTAAAATTGATAAATGTGAATATATGTCATGTTCTGTAAGCACACACACACACTTTTGTAAACATTTTAAGATTGCAATAAATAAATTGAAAATAAATGCTAAGTTCTATTAAAGGTAATGAAGGAATAAGCAAAATTACTGTCATTGGAATTGGAGCAATATTAAAAAAAAAGTAAACTTTGTTTAACTGAAATGCTGTATTATAGAATGTACTAGTTAGAATGATATTCTATGTACTTTTATTATTTTAAAAGTAAATTTGAGATGAAGGTAAAATCAACTTCAAGAAAAATCAGGAAACCAATATTGAGATAAAATAAAAATATATTTATATTGCTGTGGACATTTATTTGAGTCTCAAGAAATTAAATAGGTGGCAGTGAAGTAGTGAAATATCTTAAACACCCACACACATTCTTTATTTACTTAGACTGTATTCATCAAACCCCTGCTTGACCATTGTTATGTTACTTATAGCATTCATTCTTGTTTCACAGTTTAATTACAAAATGTGTAACAGGATAGCTTTATAAATGCATACAAAGAATAAGAATCAGCTTTATATATATATGAGATAACACTTATATTTGCATAATCTAATTTCTTAGACTGGAATTTCATTACAATGAAAAAAAATTGACCTTCACACTACAATCTTGTTTTACATTCATTTGATTCTTAGCTCAGTTTTCAGAAACAAAAATTAATCATGGGTCATGCAATCCCATATTTATAATGCATGGCTAAAGCAAGATCATTCTCTAAAAATAAAGAAATAATATAAATACAAAATATATTTATAACTATAATATAATAATTTAAAAAATATCAATTAATAATAATATAAATGCAGAATTTATATTTATAAACACAGATATATAAAAAAAAATTGGGAGCATACTATTTTCTTCAAATATTATTAAAAGAAGATTAAATATTTTAAATCTAATTTATATGAAGTAATTTTTGATATATATGTTTAATACAAATTGATTTTATACATTAAATAAAGTTGGTTAATTTACTATAATATAAAATATTAATAACTTGAACAAATAATGATTATCAAAATTAAAACAAACAGTTCAAAATTATTGATGTCTTACAGTTAAATATTATGAAAAACATGTGCTCATTAAGAATTTTTTCTTTATGCACAATATATATATATATAATACTTTTATATACAATTATATATGAAAACAACTTATTTGTAATAAATAAAATAAAAAATGAACTTTTAGCTTAGTCAAACATACAATTGAGCAAAGATTCTTCACTATAATTGAGTTCCTTTAGAATGCCATTGGCTAACAATTTATTTCAGGTTCTGCTAATGAATTATGACTTCAGCTCTGCGTTCAACCTCATCCAGCAAGTCACCTTTAACTCTATCTATTCATTCACTTATGTAGATATTTTATTTAGAGGCTTCAAGAAATTTTTATTTAATGCTATTCATAATTCCTCAAAACTACATATTCTCAAGATTTACAACCAGCCAGTGATTAGTAACAAAGATAAAAAAAAAAGTTATATCTTAAAGCATTATAATGCAAATTATAACTTTTCAATCATAGCTAAACTAATATTTTTTGGTAACTAGTATTAAATCAGTTTTTTCTTAAATATAGCATATATATTTCTTTCCTGAAAATTCTGTATCTATCTTGGAACGAGTATTGAAAAGTCTAATAAAATTTAATAATAATAAATTTGGCTAAAATTTTTATTATATATATATCTTTATCATTGACGTCTGTCTTACCTGCTACTTTCAAAGCAAACTATGTCATAAGTTTGTTTACTTTCTAATAAATATTTTTTATCTTTACATTACCATAGTTGTTTTTTAATAATCATAATTTATTCTCTTCTCTTACTTATAAACTTTTTTTATATATTAAACTTAATTAAAGGTTTATGAAATTATTTATACAATGGTTTGATGAAATTTGATGAATTTTTAATCAAATTTTTATCCTCCTTTCATTTATTTTATATGACCATTATTCCAAAGTTCTTCCAGACTTTTATTTAAACTTTAGTTTACACTGTATTATTTTTCTAATATTATTTAAATTGACTTAAAAAAAAAACAATTAAGAATACAATTTTCTCCTCCACTCTTATTTTCTAAAACTCACATTCATAGTTTTAAGGAGATATATTATAATGTTATTCCTTTATCTTTTAAAACATAACATTATATATATATAAAATAAAGTTTGATATCTGTATTCGTTCCACAATATATGTAATATACAAATCAATATATATATATATATATATCAAAATACAGTACAATTTACGTAAATTATATTATTATTAGAAGTACTTTCGACTATACATTTTATAGTCTTTATCAACTATATAACATTGAATAATCAAAAGGAGACAACCTTTAACAATATCCATAGTTCAATTCAGATTTCCCACAATTCTGTTATCTTAACATTTAATGACTGGCGATTCATTAACATTTGACGATTTCTTGATCAACATAGCCTCTTTTATTTTACGTTTATTATGACAATGTTCAATTTAAATAATTTTCATATTTTTATAATCAAATTTAAATCCATATTGACAAGATTTATTATGATCAAATATAACAGATGATGAAGGTTTATTTACATATATTCCAGATTGTTTCTCTTTTTGAATTCTATTATATAAAAGCATATGCTCTTTTATTCTCTTCTCAAATGTACACTAATAATAATATAATTTATGTAAATTGCACTGTATTTTGATATATATATATTGATTTGTATATTATATATATATATATATAAATTCAAAACCTTTTCTTTTAAAACTTGTTTTATTCCAAACTATAATTTTCTTTCTCTTCCATACAACATTTCAACTACATTCTGTAGTCATTATCAAGTTTCCTTAAAATAATAATAATAAAAATAAAAAACAAAAATAATAACACAAATAAATAAAATATTAATATATTCCAAATATATAATATTCAAATAAAACCATAATATTATTATAATCTACAAATACAATTACTTACCTCCTTCCCTATAGAAAGTTAATAAATAAAGATAAAAAAATAAGATAATATAGGAATAATATATAAAAATAAAAAAGGGGAGAGGGGTATAAAAAGAATGTTAATGGGTAAAGATTTAGAGAATAAATAATAAATTTATATAAGAAGAGTATTAAATTATAAAGGTATTTTAAAAGAAATAATTAAAGATAGGGAAGGAGGTAAATAATTGTATTTGTAGATTATAATAATATTATGGTTTTATTTGAATATTATTATATATTTGGAATGTATTAATATTTTATTTATTTGTGTTATTATTTTATTATTATTATTATTATTATTATTATTATTATTATTATTCTATTATAAATTATTATTATTATTATTATTATTATTATTATTATTATTATTATTATTATTATTATTATTATTATTATTATTATTATTATTATTATTATTATTATTATTATTATTATTATTATTATTATTATTATTATTATTATTATTATTATTATTATTATTATTATTATTATTATTATTATGTTTCAAAGAAAAGAACTTTATTGATAACCATAGAGTTACATTTGCTATAAGACACTTCGTATACATATATTTACATTGCTAGTGAGTAAACCAAGTTTAAGTTGGTATCTGTGATGTACAAAAAAAGAACTTAACTTAGGAGGGAAAGATATTTAAACATTGTTAGGGGGGGTGAAAATACATATGTATACGTTACATTTATGAGTGCTGCTTGCTGTAATCATAGTTCTCCAAAGTCTTGGGTTATCATTGTTCAATTTGCAAAACTTCAACTTTGATGTATATTGCCATGCTGGGTTTAGTTTGCTTTCCAGTATTTGAGGTCTGATTTTGATGTTACTGTCCTTTATATTAATCTTATGCAATCAAAGACAACATTCTGTTTTTTTATTTGTAGATAATTGCCACATTTTTTTTTTATATATATTGGTTGAGGGCATAGATTTTGGTTATTGGGAGCCATCTTAGAGGTTTGATTGTTGTGTTATCAGTGACCAGGTTGCTGCATAGATGTCTGGATGTGCAATTTTATTGTCTCTGGCTCGTAGTTTTGCCTGTTTGATATTGAAAGTTGATGGATGTCGCCTTGTGTTGTTACCTAGAGTGAATGTGCATCTAGTGCACCAGTATGCATAAAGCATAAAAGTGGCTGCACGGACTGATGGAATAGAGCCTTTGCAATATGAATTAATGATTGTTTGAAGGGTTGTGTTAGATTGTCTATATGCTCCTATCAGATCGGAAGAGCGTCGTGCCGGACAAAGATAGAATAGATGTTCCTGTGTTTCTTCAGCCCTGTGACACAGGGGACAAAAAGGATCAATGTTAGTGTATAGTCTCCGATATCTCAGAAAATATGTCGTGGGCAGTGCTTGTAGGTTTAGTCTCAGCAAAAAATCAAAATACTTTGGCTCCAGTGACCATTTTTTAAACTTACGGAGTAATTGTAGATTATTGATTTTCAGCATTGTCAGATTGGTGTCATGGGTTGGATTTGGATGGATTAATGAATAAATTTGCCAGTATGAATGCTTGTATATTGTCTGAAGAGATATCTGTGGAGCTGTGGTTTTTATACGATTGATCATTGATGCTAGTTGGTCATAAGCAGGGGGTGGTATATCTGTTGGTGTTATTTGAAGTAGACATTCAAGCATTGGAAAGTGTTTGACTGTGGATGTTATTAAGTTTGTGGCCTTCTGTAGATGGAAAATATAAATACTATGAAGTCCTAGTCCATTGTGAATAGGTGGTCTGGTAAGTTGTTTTGCAGATATTGACACAGTCTTCCTCTGCCACAAGAGCTTATTACAGAGAGAAGAGATTTTGTTAATAAAACCTTTAGAAAATGTGATAATGGGTGAGTAATAGGTGATTTTTGTTATGGCTAGCTGGTTAAATAGCTGGATCTTGGAGTATATTGAAAGATATGCCTTTGAGAGAGAAGTAGTAATTCGCTCTGTTTCTTCTTTGAGTTTGTTCTGGATCTTGACCCTCATTGCACTTGCACTCATATAAAAGGGAAATCCCAAGAAAGCAGATGGCTTTCCCAGATATGCCTGTGTACTGCTTTGCATTATAAAGAGACCAAACTGCTGTCTTATTTAGATTGACCCTGAGTTTGTGTGTAGCTGCAAATTCTTGTAGTATTGTATGCAAGGCTGGTAGGTTTTTTTAGATGGGAGGAAGACAGTTATATCATCCATATAAGCGATACATGTTACCTGCTGAGATGTGTTTGGTATTTGGATGCCAATGAATGTTTGCTGGATTTTTATTAATAGAGGGTTGATGTAAAAGGTGAAAAGTAAAGCACTCAGGGGGATCCTTGTGAGATTGATTGTGTTGGAGTAAAAGATTCAGAATTTTTGCCACTGAGTGTAATATGTATATCCCGATTTAACAACAAGTTGGTTATAACATATAAAATAGTGCGAGGTATTGCAGTGGCAGCCAACATTTTAATTAATATCTCGATTGCCACAGAATCAAAAGCTGATTCAATGTCTATTTGAACTGCAACTGGGCTGTATTTTTTCCGGCCAGATCGGATCCCAATACAGCTTTGAAAAGAAGTGCTGCCTGTCCTGTAGGTGATTGCTTTCTTGCAAACTGATATGGTGAAATCAATGGGAGCAGATATGATTCAATCCTGTCTTTAATGACTTTCTCAATGATCTTGATGGCTATTGGGCACATGGAGATAGGCCTAATATTATTAAGGGTGGTTATTGGAGCTGGTTTCTTATTAAATGGTACTATTGCAATTGGATAAAGATTTTCAATGTTGTATATTTTTTGTGAGAGATAGTTTGCAAGATTACATAATACTTGATTAGTTGTATGGCTAAGGTGTTCTTCCGATCTACACAAATTTTGGTATGCCATGAGTGCCTGGATGACAGGCATTGGGCAGAGTGGCAAGCTTCAAAGCAAATTCATTAATGGTAAATGGTGTATTTGTTTCAGGTGATCCAAAATAATCGGGGGGTGGGTTGAAGAGTTGATGTGTCTGAAGATTCTGTTTGAAATGCTTATAAATAGGTTCAATCATGTTATGTGCTGCATGTATAGTTGTTCCAATTTGAAGTGCCATAGGTACTCTAATGGTGGAGGGAAAACCCATGGCCCATCTGATGTAGCCTCTAGTCCATGTATGTTGTTGACTGAGGCAGATTTTGCTTATTATTATTATTATTATTATTATTATTATTATTATTATTATTATTATTATTATTATTATTATTATTATTATTATTATTATTATTATTATTATTATTATTATTATTATTATTATTATTATTATTATTATTATTATTATTATTATTATTATTATTATTATTATTATTATTATTATTATTATTATTATTATTATTATTATTATTATTATTATTATTATTATTATTATTATTATTATTATTATTATTATTATTATTATTATTATTATTATTATTATTATTATTATTATTATTATTATTATTATTATTATTATTATTATTATTATTATTATTATTATTATTATTATTATTATTATTATTATTATTATTATTATTATTATAAGAAACTTGATAATGACTACAGAATGTAGTTGAAACGTTGTATGGAAGAGAAAGAAAATTATAGTTTGGAATAAAACAAGTTTTTTAAAAAAAAGGAATGTTGAATTTATATATTTATTATCATGGAGCTATAATTTAAAAAGAAAACAAAGTGAAAAGTTGTGTATATAATTATATATATATATCAAATAAATGTAACATCATTTTATCATCATTCATGGACTATTAATTTTCAATTCAAATTTTTAACACTGCAATGTTAAATTTTGCTTATGCTAAATTGCAATAAATGTGATAAATTATTTTAACATATTAAATTTGTTGCTATATATCTAAATCTAATGAATACCTCACTTTTATATTTCAAACAGCCAACAGAAAAAAATGCTAAGAATATATATAACAATGTTTTTCAAGATGTATTTTGATTAATCAAGCCTAATTAACAGAACTAAGCCCTCCATAAAGCTATACAAATGCTACACTAGTTAAGAAAAGTGTGCAAGATTGGGTTAATTGCAAAGACCAAATCGTTCAAAACATATCTTGGAAACATTGCATGATTATTTTTGCCAGTGTATACAGCAGTATTTATTAAATATAATAGAGAATTATTTATTATATATGTTAGGGGAGGATACTTTCCATTGGAATTGGTCACATGTTGAAAGCAAGAGATATAGTTAATACTATATAAATTTCAGTTTTTATTTATTTTATGGCTTTACAAAGAAGTGGTTAATTAATATGAAAACATTTAGTAGAGTATAAAGTATACACAAAATCAATGCTAGTGTTGCTAATTAGGACTTTGAAAAACAGAAAATTAAATTAGTGAGTTTATAAGATGTTATCATTACTTTTGATAAAACACTTTCTTTTTTTACTAAAAGTCTCATTTTTTCCAGTCTCATCAAATTTTGTTAATGTTAACAAACAATTAATTAATTTGCAAACACTAAGAAACATAAATATAAAATAAAAATCAAGAGATTTTATAAATAAAATAAAATTATTGTGTGAAGTTGTTAATTATTCTTGGAAAAAGATAGTTATTTTTCAAAATTTCCACACTTTTTTATTAATGGACGATGTTAACTATTCAAATGATAATATTAATACTAAAATAATAAGATTAAGACATTTACATTTACATAATAAAATATAAAATTCTTGTAACTTATGTGTTTTTAATAGATAGTATATGTTAAGATATTGCATACTAAAAAATAAATAATATTACTGAATTTATTATTGTGACTAAGGTATAAATAATGCATCAAGCATTGGTGGTCGAGAGGTCAGCACAGCTGCCTTATAAGAAGTTGTCCCGGGTTAGCGGGTTTGCTTCCCGGCTGATGCTATGACACATGGAAAATAAATAAATAAATAATATAACTTCTATTCATAATGATTATTAGCCATGCTGATGATCAACTTATATAATCTAAGTTAGCTTTCGCTAATTGTTTTTTAAAACTCTAAGAATATTTATCTCATTAAAGCAGCAAAAACCTACAGAGACATTTACAGTGAAACAGTAACAGTAAAAATACTATGAACAACCTAAAATTAAGGAAATTATAGCATATTATTGAGGATAAAAATGCACTTATATATAATAAATAATTCACTTGGATTTAAATTAATACACTGCACAGCCTTCAATTTTTAAAAATATATTCAAAATACAGCCCAATTTGTTATCAATCAATTAATTCAACTATGTTGTTAAATTATTAACTTAGAACTCTTCCCAGCTTCCATAAACAATTAAAGAACATCATTAGAAATATGAAAACTGCTCTCAGTAACATGTTTAAAGTAAACCATTCTCATGCAAATAGTCCCTTCATCACCCAATGTTCTAATATTATTGTTCTTTATATATCTAAACAAATTTTTATCATTTTTTATGCTTTTAAAGGCCTCAAATGTTTAGATATTAATGTAATTATCCTATTATTTGGAAACAATTATATTTTAAATATGAAATTATGACAATGTACATATTAATTTAAATATTAAAATATATCATATTATTATAAATTTATATCTATGAACACTTTATATATTTGCACTTCTATTTTGTTCTCTCTCACAATACTCTCTTTAAACAAATCTATTTTTAATTAACTTTTAAAAAATACATCTTTTTACTAAGATATAATATTATATTTACGATTTAATTATTTAAAGCTTATGAATTACGTGTGCAAATATTTCAAAGCTTTGAAATGTTTATAATTTAAGTTGATTGATCATTAATTATTACAATGAATTGAGGATAAAGATTATTGTTGTAATTAACTTCTGGAGTAAGTAAGAAATTTGCACTGATGTAAGAAAAATTCCTATTAAAATAAAGCAAATTAGAATTCAAAGTCAACAAATTCATTCTAGATGTGTCCAGTTCAGTCACATGGCCTCTTAGAGGGATGATGATATAAGTGACAATTGTGGTAAAATTAATAACCTTAATCACTTTTGTATTAGTAGATTTCAATTCAAATCTTGGGCAAAAGTAGTAATCTAATAAATCAACTCTATATATTGCTATGTCAAGTTCAATTTCTTTATTATTCCAGAATCTAATTATTCCGAAGATCTTTTTACTCAAACCAATGTAGTGATTAATGCTCAATGTAAGCAAAAATCTTTATCTTTGATTGAGATATTATTCCCTGAACATGAGGTATTATTTTACTATAGTTTGACAATATTTTTTTATATCCCAAAGCTTGATTGAAATATAACTTTAATAATATTGAGTTTCATCAATTAGAAACAACCTTTTGTATTACAAATAAAAATATTGTTTTCTAATCATCATCATAATAATAATAAGAAGAGAATTTCAACTGTCAATTCCCATGATAAATATGTTAATAAGAAACATTCAAGTGAAAACTCTCAGCAAATACTATTATGTGTAAAATATATATTTAAAATAATCAGTATTCAAATATTGTATTTTTTTTTTAGCAATTAATCAGTTAAAACATTAAAACAATTCACAAGTCTCACTTTAATAATATGCTGTATTTATGAAAATAAATATCTTTGCGTCAATCTTTCACGTGACTAAATCATAAATATATGTTTATATAGAAGAGATATCATTCAATTCGGTTACTCAAATTAATGTGCTGATTCATTTTTAAAAATGAACATAATTCATTCATTTGCTAAACCCATTACATTCTTCATTTGTTAATTAAACAATTTACTTTTATATCATTGATATTTCTTTATTTAATAAAATCAAAAACAATGCTAGTGTTTTAAATATTGTCCAATACAAATTTTGTTAATATGCTTTAGGTTAGCTCATTCAGCCTGCAACCTGTTTTTTATATTCACTAGGAGTAGCCATCTTTATTGAAGGATATGAATCTTCTTTTATAAATTGAATCTTTTTATTTTCATCATTTTAAAAATCACATGTTAACATTCCATGTGTAACTTTCTTTGATTGTGCATTTGTTATACCCCATTTGTGTGGACTTATTTATCAGAATATCAGTTTATAACATTGCCATTAAATATGCTAATCTTTATTATTCTAAGTTAATATTTTATATCTTTAATATAGTGCACATTTCTTCCATAACTTAACCAATTTATCTTCAATAATATGGAGTGATTATAGTTTAAAGTTATAATTAATCATATTTATAAATATTGCCTTATTTTCATTAAAAATCTTGTTATACTATAACTGTTTAAATTCTTCACTAAATATAATTTTAAATATTAAATCTGTGAGTTTCTTATTTTATAGTTTGCAATTTTTCTTTATAAAAAATTGTGTCAGCTCTTTCAATGCTTATTAAATATTATGTCTAAAATGTGTATATTACTTATAGATTCCAAGTCTTCTATTTCTGATGTGCAGATCTTTATGCATTTAAAAATTGGAATTGTTGTTATCAGTTGTCAAATATCTTTTATTCAATATTTTACTCTGCTAAAATTATCTAGCTATATTTCATATAATGAAATTCTCATGAATTCAATTGTTTAAAGAATTGAGATTAAGTACATGTTGATGTTTACAAAATCTTTGCTTACATCACAATTCCATTCTTACATGCTAGTTTTAGATTATCTTTGTTAAGACAATGATGATCTACTGAATATGTTATATAGTGTTATATTTTAAAAAAGAATTGGTATTTTATTATTTTTTAAATAAATGACTAAAAATTAATAAGATTGGAAGATATTGATTAAAACATTTTTCATAAATTATACTCAAAAAAATTTACATGACTTGATTTTTATAAATCACATCTTGTTATTAAAGAATGTTGAACATAGCAATACATCTTGTTAGTTCAAATTTCTATTTTATTTGCTAAGATAAATAACTGCCCTTATTTTGCTGCTAAACAGATTTACTTCAAAGCAGATACTGATCTTATGAATTAGGATTATTTATTTTCAACATTTCATTAACTTCTGCAACAACAGTAGTACTAAGTAATCACTGTTTACAATTATATTTGCAATAAATCAACTACATTAAAAATGTGTACCTCTCAATACCATTTCTTAAGGATAACTACCTAACTTATCTTGATACTGCTATTCACTTTATTTCCTTTGCAGATCATATTCAGATAAATTTTAGAGGTTTCTAATACTTTTTTCATCTGAAAATTTATCTTCAAGATAGCTAGCTATTCACTGAAAAAGTACTTCCATCAAATTTTATGGTGCAATCATCTACTTAATTTGGCATTCCACTTAATGTATCTAAAATTTCATTATCACAAATAAATTATTTTTTTAAAAAATTAATCATATCTAATTAGGTCATTTCATCTAAAATTATTATATCTATTGCAAAAGTTCATATGATCATGTTATATTTGGTTATTTACTTCTCAGTTATATTCCTTTACTGCATATAAGGACTACCTCAATTGACAAGGTGAACTGTTCAATTAAATCATGCAAATAGAATACATTTGCACATTTATTGTCCATCAACGTCTTTTGTTTTCTCTTGAATTTGATATGTCCTAAACCATTTTCATCATTCATAAGAGTCATGATATATATGATTACATTAATCTATAATGGTTCCTTCTAATGTATTATTTATTCTCACAAAATTTTCTTCAAGAGATCATGCATTAGAATATACTGATTAACATCACAGTGTATGCAGATATCTCTAGCAACAGTATAAAAAAGTATTAATCTTCTGAAAAATTTATGGAGGTCATTAGCTAAGAAAAGTCTATATGCAAATTTTAAAATCTTTATACTTCTTAGTCTTGATTGAAATTCTTGTTAACCTTCTACATGGTGCTAAGCCTACTAAGCAATAGTTTACTTTGATTTAAAGTATAACTTTATTTCAACATGTATACTCTGTAATAAATATCCAGAGGATGTTTTATACAACTTCTAGTCTTGCCTTTATTTTATAACTCTAAGATGTGTTTTATAAGTAGCTAAATAATTTTAAGTTGTTACATTAAAATTATTAAAATACAATTAATCCACTGGATACTTTCATAAAAAACTATAAAATTGTTCATCTATTCTTTACATGAATTTTAAGCCTCTGCTTTAAAACATAATGTCTAAATTTAAAATCACAAATTATATATTAATTTCATGTGAAGTTCTTCAAATTTAATACATGTATTTGATTAGAATAATTTTGCTTATTATTATTTGTTATAGCATAATAATCATTATAATAATTATTTATTATCTTCAAAATAAAAACAACCTTTTCATCTCCCAGTAAAGGTGTATATAAAAAATATAGTAGTGCATAATGGTTCAAAAAAATGGAAATTATCAACAATTATATAAAAAAAACATTAAAGATATATTTGAATTTTAAAAATAGAAAATATTATATTCCATTTAATTTTTGAATTAAACATTAAATTTAATAAAAAATGATTATTAATTATTTAAATATTTATTTAAAAATTAATCTTATAAATAATTGCTTTCCAAAAAATTACAATACTTATAAATTTGTGCAATATAGTTAAAGAAAACATTTTTTCATTATTATTAAATAAAATATATTTTATTAATATAATAAATATATTTCTACATAAACTGCTTTTCAGTGTTAAAATAGGTAATTTTTCCTTGAGCTACATTAATAAGCGCAGTTAATCTTTTCATATTAAAAATATATTATAATCAAATCTAAACACACATTTAATAAAGCTTGATAATTATGTTTCAACTTAAATACCCCCCCCCCTTTTTTTTTTTAATTATTTCACTGGAAAACTCACTTTGTGACTATATATCACTTTTTTATGATTCTCATATTGATCCCATTCTGAGATTGAAAACTAAACATTTACTGAGTAAATAATGCAACAGTAGGATTCTTTTTTATGCTTTTATTTAACTTATTCTGTCTGGATTAAATCTTATAACTAAATTTTCATCCACTTCCCAATTCCTACTTTAGTTGAAACTTTATGAACATTAGAGTTTCCAAACGATTTAAAAATAAAAATTAAAAAATTTAATCTAGCAGTGGCTAGGGGAAATCCTTGTAATTTAAAATTGAATGATTCATTGAAAATTAGTTTTAATAATTCAGTGTTATATATGTAAAACTAAAAAATTTAAAATAAAAATTTATTAAAAAAATTGAAAGCAATATATATATTTTTTTCTCTCATGTCTCATAGCATCAGCCGGGAAGCGAAACCGCCAACCCGGGACAACTGCTTGTAAAGCAGCTGTTGCTGACCTCTCGACCACCAATGCTTGACAAAAAGCAATATTTTTAATCATATAGATGCATTAAAAAGCAAAAAAAAAACTTCAACGTTTACAATAAAATTGTGGCGTGATCGTATTTAAAAATAAAAGTGTTATTACAATAATTTGCAATTAGATTCCCAAAGAGTCATTTAATATTAATGCCAATCTATTAATAAGATAATGGTTCTTCAGAAATCTGATTTGGGATTATTATAGTAATGGTTTTATTTCTAAACATGATTGCATTATACTATTATGAAAGCTGAAGAAAATTTTTATTTTACTTTTTAAAGTATTCATATAAATAAAAGCATTTCTCTATTTTTTATATATATTTTTCTTTATTAGAAAATTAATATTTAGAAAGAAAAAAAAAGATTTAAAAGAATGCTAAAAACAAATGCCGACAGAACAAATATTACGTTTTATAATTTTACTAGCTATATTTTTTTTGTTATTCCAATTTATTACTGTTTTATTTGCTTTCTCAAAAAAAAAGTTTCTCCTATTACAAACTATAGAAAGAAGAATTAACGATTGTAAAAAAAAAACTATAGAAAGAAGCTGTTGAGGGTCTTTTTTGTTTTCTTAAAATTTTATTTTGGTATAGTACAATGTCTCAGTTCTTTAGAAGAGTTTCAAAAAATGTAAATGTGTTCTTTATAAATATTATTATTTTGAAAGATCAATAAAAAATAAATATATATTAATATGCAAAGTGTTTATTTAAAACAAGGAAGGAACACAACCACTCTTGAACCTTGTTAAATGATTGAAAATTAAAAAGAAATTGATATTACCTCTTTCACAATAACAAAAAATATGGACATACAAAAAATGATATTTATATAAATTAAAAGTTATTAATTATATATATTTATTGCATATGCAGTTTTAGAAAATAGAGAAATTCAGTACATGAATTAAAACATATACCAATTACAATTTTCTTAAACACTTCAACAATACTATTTTTTATATCAAAACTGTCCCGCAGTCATCATCAGACTATCCTTCATGTTTAGAAATAGGATTTTAAAGAGTTATGACTGCAGGACAGTCAGAACTGTAAAAATAAAGTTTTGATATAAAAAATAGTATTGTTGCAGTATTTAAGAAAGTTGTAAATGGTATATGTAAAAATAGAAATCAATAGATAAGAAAAGAAAGAAGAAAATTACATAGATTAAAAGTATTATGGTTAGTGAATTGGCATCTAAGTTTGTTAAGTATAAATTTTTCAATCATAAATATATAGAAATGTACATACGAATGTATATAGTGAAATTATATGCATAATGTAAGAATATATAATTAGGTAAAGGACAGTTGGGTATTGTCATCTTATTGAGTTGATTAACTTATTATTAATGCTAATGTTTATAAATTAGTCACAATTATTTTTCTTTTATTTTCTCACAATTTTTGTTATATATCACTGCCTTTAATCAACATTAGTGCAGAACCCAGCCATTATATACTATAATTTAATCAAACATCTAATTGTAAGACTATAACTGTTTGAAAATGTAATTGAAGTTATAGCAGTTCTGATTTCAATTTTTATTTTTTGTCTTTCTATTTTTATTCTTGGTGTTAAAAGGGCCATATTCATTTGGGTGGGTGTGAATGGTGGTGAAATACTATCATACTAATATGAGCAAAAAGATGATGAACTTCAGCAATTTGGATACAGAATTATCTAATTTCTATAAATTTTAATTAGAATTTAACTTTTATTACCTTTTGACATTTTCAAAATAGAGGACAGACAAAAATAATGAAGTTTTTATATAAAATGAAAATTGTTCAAATTAAAATAATTTTGTTTTTAATTTTGCTAAATACAAATTGAGAAGTAAATTTGGCAATTTTCCAAGATAATTGTAAAATTTTATCTTACAAAATTATATAAACTGAAAATTGCAACAAAGTACTTTCTGAAGTTAGTCAGTTGTATCAAATATATATGACATTATTTTTACTTCTGAGATAATGCAGATTAGTAATCTTCAAAAAATTTCACAAGATAATGATAATAAATCACAATTTATATAAAACTATTAATTCAATTATTAAATATTTCATACAGAGTTAATTATTTTAAAAGTATACTATAAACGTAAATGCAAACCAAACTAGCCTCTTTTACTTCTAACCAAATAAACTATATAGAAAACAGTGAAAATTAAGAATTTGTTTTCATGTCAACAACCAAAGATGTTTTTATTTTTGATGTTTCTAGGAGTAAAAGACAATCTCTTTTTTTTAATTTAACCCCAAGGATAAAAGAGCTTCAATAGGTTATTAGACAAAATTTGTTTAACCTTAAGACTGTCAGTTAGTAATTGATAGTTTCCTAGTAACACAAAGAGTTATCTCTGGTTGTTTACATGACTATAAACCCTTAATTTTCGCTTTTTACATTATAATAAATCCACAAGAATATTTAATCTAATGTTTACAACTCTCTGGGATATATGATTTATTAATTGCAGGATGTCAAAAAAAAATGTGAGTTTTGAAATTCTTTTGCCAATAAAAAGTTGCCTGGAGTTTAAATCTTTCTAATAATTTGGGTTAAATGTACAAAAAGAATTTCCTTTTTTTATTTAAATTCGGAACGAAAAAGCTTCAATTGATTATTAGAGAAAACTTGCTTGATAGTTTTCTAGAAATATCAAAAGTAAAGTTACCTTTAATTGTTTTGATAGATATAAACTCTTAATTTTCATTGTTTATATTAATGCTTTATATACATGGTCCTTCTAATTCTAAAATAAAACCAATGATATTAAGATTAAAGCAAATAACTGGATTTTAGGATGACTATAGACTACATACAAATATATATATATATATTACATAAAACACATCTTTAATATGTTTATTTGACAGCATGCAATGCTGTTAACTTTAATTTCTTCTATAGCAATTTTTATATCAAAGACTTCAACATCTTGACTAATTGTGAATTTCTATTTACTTTTTTATTCACAGTGTTACTTTTTCACTAAAAGTAATCAATATTGCATATACTTAATGCTTTTGAGACAATCTTTATAATATAATTGTGGTCTATATCTGTTCTACAAATCATTGTTAAATTTCATTGTAATGTTTTTTATAAAAAGTCAGTTACTTGCCCACCCAATAAAAATGTGACTTTACAAGAGTAGATTTGGCAATGTTGCATTCAAAACTGAGGAGCATACTATCCATTTTTATAATTTTGCTATCCTTTTTTTAAATTCATACATTTTCAATGCATTTATATTATGTCAATCAGTAACACTTTTCAATCCTATACAATGATTTAATTAATTTAAGTTATATGATAATATTCTATTTTTAATTCATTAAATGTCCTATATAGTTTCACACAATGGTAGTGTAAAAGATTAGATCAAAGCATAAACTATTCCTTCCACTATTCAAACATCACATGATCTCCAAAATGACTAATTATTCAATTATTTTTATTTATTAAGTAAATGCAATTGTAGCATATTGGAACTTGTGTCAAACATCATCAAAATCTATCTTTTTTCCCCAAAAAGTTAGATCAAAATACTTAAAGTTGATAATCAGTCAAGCTAAAAATTTTTGGAGATTTGTTTTATATTACTAACTAATAAAGTCGTGAGAATTGTGATGCACTCATAACATTAAGAACAATACACAGATCATCTTAGTGTATATTTAGACGTCAAAAAAGTTATTATTTTTGTTTAATAAGCTTATACTAAAAGTTCTACAATTAATATTATGATGACTAAAAGCCATTGTCACAAAATGATAAAGAACTTTTATATAAATGTATAAGATTTTCTACCTACAGTACTAAACTTCCTCTCTTCCCATCTTAGAAATGGAGCTAATTTTAAATATTATCATAAAAAAGGTTGACTAATTGAATGAAATGTCTTGAATAAATAAGTAAAATTAATATGCAAATCTCAACTTCTCATGACATTTTTTCTTGTATTTTTCTGGCACCAAAACATAACTTCAGTAATTTTTAATTTTCCAAAACCATGCTAAATTTTTAGTGACAATTAATTTACAATTGAAATCATATATTCAATAAATTCTGGAATAATTACATTTTGAATTACAAGTGTCAAATTAACTCAACCCACATTATTTGATATCATATACTTTAGATAAATATAGCAATGACTATTATTAATCATTTACTAAACAAGAGATTGTCTCTAGCACAGATATAAACTTCAAAACTCAATTAAAGATTAAAATATATAATTTTTTAAAATTAAACACACAAACACATGGGGTTATTCACATTTCTTTTTCCCGTGTATAATATCTTTATAAATATATTAAATAACCTCTTTTAAATATGTGGTAATATAGAGGTTATTTAATATATTTATAAAGATATTACATGTGGGGGAAAGAAATGTGAAAGCTCCAAGTGTTTGTGTGTTTAATTTTTAAAAAAATCATGTAATTGATGTTGAAGTTTATATCTGTGCTAGAGACAATCAACCTCTAGTTTAGTAAATGATTAATAATAGTCATTATTATGTTTATCTAAAGTGGATGGTGTCAAAGATATGGGTTGAGTCAATTTGACAGCTTTGTAATGCAAAATGTAATTATTTAATATAGATAAATATTTTTATATAATAAAGATATATATGAAGGATAGTGACTTGGACCAACAGATGAGTACTGGTTCAGCACAAAATGCATCTTAGAGGTCATTTGTCTTTTATTGCATCTTTATTTATATGAATTTAAAAGAATATGTGATAATATTGAGATTATTTAATATATTTATAAATTCTGAAACCATTTCTGCTGCAATGGATAATAATGATAATTCACAAAAGTATAGAAATCACCCCTATTTTCTTTATTTGAAGCATCATTACCATTAGAAACCATAGTTTTATCAGAACTTACATTTCTAAAAAAAATTCAAATAGTTTTTAGGGTATTTTGAGCACAGACTTTTACAGAACCCTCAACTCTCCACTCTATCTCATACCACTAATACACTTGACCACATATGTGTCTAAAGGGTAAATAATCATGACTCTCAATTCTCCACACTATCTCATACGGTATACCAATACCCTTGATCACATATATGTCTAAAATATAAATAATCATTATCTTCTTTTAGACATATATGTGGTCAAGGGTATCAGTGGTATTGAGATAATGTGGAAAGTTGATGGTCATGTGAAAATCTGAGCTCAAAATACCCTATATATTACATTATTTGTACAGATATATATATATTAATTCTAATGTTTTCACGGATAAAAGATGTCATATTATTATTACTATTTGCGGGATATTCCGTGTAGTGAAAAAGCTAAATGCTGACGTTTCAGTACAATATCAAGTACCTTCCTCAGAGCGTCCTCTTTCTCAAATCATAAGAATGCATGTGAGATTTAAAATCGTTTTTATCGTTTTCTTTCTCCTCATATTTAAATTCTATTGGTTGAGAAGTTTTAAAATTTATTTTCTCTTCCAATAGTTTTTTCCAAATGTTGTTAATCTTCTTTAACTCACACCTTTCATTTATGCTCTTGGGCCTTTTAAAAATCTCTATAGCTTCTGACCAGAGATTGCTAAGAGAAGCTATAGAGATTTTTAAAAGGCCCAAGAGCATAAATGAAAGGTGTGAGTTAAAGAAGATTAACAACATTTGGAAAAAACTATTGGAAGAGAAAATAAATTTTAAAACTTCTCAACCAATAGAATTTAAATATGAGGAGAAAGAAAACGATAAAAACGATTTTAAATCTCACATGCATTCTTATGATTTGAGAAAGAGGACGCTCTGAGGAAGGTACTTGATATTGTACTGAAACGTCAGCATTTAGCTTTTTCACTACACGGAATATCCCGCAAATAGTAATAATAATATGACATATATATATATATCCTGTATGTTAGATATAAAATAGGTTTTGTAGTTGATATGTTAGCACCTTATATTAAATATCTCCTAAACATTAAATTAAACATAGCTCAATGTATATGTAAACAAAGGGAGTAAATTACACACACCCCCAGTTATAACTTAAAAGCACACTAAATGTTGCACAAAGGATTTATTCTATTCTTGATCCTTTGTGTAACAATTAGAGTGCTTTTAAGTCACAGTCTGGGGATGGATTATTTACTCTTTTTGCTTATAAAGATCTCCTAGTAACTCATCAGGACCTGCAAAGTTTGCAAAAAGATTTTTAACTTTATTAAAATGGGTATCTTTATCCAAATGAAATGAATTATCTAGAATGGATATATCATTATAAACCTTCATATGAATTCTTATATACTTATTCAAATGGTGATTAAAACACTTCCTTCAGTTTTACAAATCCTCACATCCATAAAAAATGGTATCCATGATTTTAATAAAATTGTATTATTGTTTTTTAGGTCCACATGAATTTTCAGTGCATTAAAAATATGAAATGATTATAAACAAAAAATAATTGCATTTTCTATGCAGTTTTAATCTATATATCATTTGAAACCTTTTTGTCAATTATTGAGTTTCTACTTTAAAATCTTTATATTGCTGGTGATGCTCCACATTCGATTTACTAAATTGTTAAGAAAAAATTTCTTACATTTCTTGTTAATCAAATTATTAATAATGTAGTTAGTTTTGAATAACCAGTCAAGATTGTTTTTTTAATGAATTCATGAACAAATTTGTTTCCATCTACAACATTTTTGCAAAAAAATTTCATGCTTCAACAATATGACATGGTTTAATAATTGTTGATATTTACATGAGTAGTAATTATTTTTAAATAATATCAAATTTTCTACTAAATGTTTAGAATAAAATTTATTCTTAATGAAAATATATATCACATGATCACCATTTTTTATTATTACACAAAATGTTTACACAGAAGCTAAACTCTTCATACAGTAGTGCCACAGTGCAAACCAGAGCAATCAATGAATGCAAAAAAGTTTTGTGCATAAAATCCTTATCTAATGCCTACTCATCCAATATCCTCAGACTTGAATTGAAATCAACACTGTGTTTTCATTTGGCATTCAAGCTTTATAGTTAGCGAATAGAGTAAAAGATGGCTGCAGGAGGGTTGCATTATATCCTAAGATCTAGATGCAGTGCTCTTATATCCAAGTCTCCTCACTGATAAAAGCCACAAGCTAGAAATTAGTCTGCATATATTGGATGAGTAGGCACTAGATAGGGATTTTATGCACAAACCTTTTTGCATCCATTGATTACGCTGGCTTGCACTGGTGGTACTACGGTATGGAGAGTTTAGTCTCTGTATAATTCTTTCTACATTTGCCAAGACATACATATTAATCATACATTTATATTTTAGGATTTTAATTTATTATTAACATTAGAAATATAATTCTGTAGTGAAAACAAAATAATATTTAACAATTGTTAAATTTATCAATAGACAAATGAAAACTTTTCATTTTATTTTTTTAAAATAACTTTAAAAGAAAACATCTCAATTTTTGTTTCTTTTGAGATTTCCATTGGTCAGATGTCTTTCTTTTGTTCTCTATCAATTTTTTTTTAAAAGTTTGCAATCGAGTTTTATCTATTCAAAATTATTTACCAGTCTTGGAAAACAAATGGAAGAAAAATTCTTTTCTGTTTCATGCTATAAAAAATAGATTTTTCTTCTTCATTTTCTAGCATTCAGTGTTAAAAATAATGACATTATGTATGTAATTGGTGGGTGTTTTCTAATCAGTATATTTCTTTTGTTATACTTCCATATATTAAAAATAAATATATATTTAATGAATTCTTTCATCACAGTTTCATATGTCTGTGGTTTTATATGTATGCGTAATAGTTTAAGATAAACCACTAAAATATTTCAAGATGAAGTACCCTTGATCTATGTTTTATATGCATGTGTGCCAGCTTCATATGTATAGATTGCTTAAAACTATTGTAGTTATCCAGGACAGACAATTCAACTGTTTACAACTTTTAATGTTAATTTAATTTATATACTATCTGATTTTTAGATATTGCAAGCAATGGCTACACATGTATGAGTTATAAGTATTAAGCAGAGTCCTCCTGCCTGCATGTGTATCTTTATCAGCTTCAAAATTGTCCAATACAGAATCTGTTATAAACTCATTTTTCTGCAAACTGTCAACCCCTTAGTTATATCTTTTTTAATATTTATAGTCATACTAAATGATAAACCAATTTAATAAGCAGGGAATTCTGAAGCATTTATCTTTCTTAATTAATAAAAACAAGATTATGGCTATCATACTATAGCTGTTATTTAATTTAGACCGATGAAAATAAAATAAGTTCAAAATAAGTTTTTAATTAAAAAACTTTTTAATCTCTTTTAAATACAGACACAACTTTTCAAATTAAATGTGCATTAAAATAAACATTTTTGTTTAGATAAAATTTTCTTTCTTTAATAATATATTAAAAATTTAGACTTTCATCAAAATTAAAACAGAAAAAATTCTCCATATAGTAGTGCCACTCAGTGCAAGCTAGAGTAATCAATGAATGCCAGAAGGCTTGTGCGTAAAATCCCTATCTAGTGCCTAACTCATCCAATATCCCCAGAGTAGTTTCTAGCTTGTGGCTTTTGTCAGTGAGGAGCCTTATATCTGAGAGCACAGCACCTAGATCTTAGGAGCTAGAAACTAGTATGGGGATATTGGATGAGTAGACACTAGATATGAATTTTATGCACAAGCCTTCTGGAATCCATTGATTACTCTGGCTTGCACTGAGTGATATTACTGCATGGAGAGTTTGCCTGTTTTAATAACAGTTATGAGCAAAAACAAGAAATGGTGATCATGTAATGTTAGTGGTTTCATCAAAATTACAAATAAACAAATAATTTAATCCTAGTATAAAAAATAGTATTTCCCAATTAATTAACAGTTAAGTCATTTTAGCCATTTTTTTAAATATCTAGCTTTTGTCTGTATTTATTTCTTATTTTAAGTTCAACTATATATGCATATACAATTTCATGTTTGCACATTTACTGTTTTATGGTCTATGAGTCACTCTGTCTCATTATTTTTCTTTTGGGGTAAAGAAAAAATTAAATAAATTCTCACAATTAAGCTTTACTTGTGAATACATAGACATAAAATAAATTGAACTGTCAAATATTGTACTCTACTTCTTTTCCAAAGACTAACTGACATTTTAATTAACCAATAGAAATAATAATAATCTGAATTGACAAGATGTGTAAAGCATTCAACTATCAAACTAAACACTATAGCGTGAACAAATCAGTAAGGCTATCTCAATTTTCAAACTTGAATAATTATCAAAATCTTTTGAATATCAAAGCTCGATCATGTGGATTGTCTGAGATTTAAAGATTGGTTTAATTAAGAATCCATTGAAAGTTAAGGTTAGATTATGTGGAACTTATATATATATATATATTACTATAATAGTTGATAATTGTCTACATACTCTGGTAGAATATATTTTATTGCATATATATTGAAAGCTAGGGTCTATTGAAAGATAAGCCTGATTACTTTCTATCTTAGAGTCTAATATATCATACTGCTACTAGAAAATATAATGGTCAGCATATGAAGTGATGGTTTATACATATACTCCGACCAGGAAATACTTATAAAATAATGCCATGAATTATTGATTTGACCCAATTATTAAAATCTTTAAACATTGAACATGTATAAGAATGGATCAAAAGATTATTTAAATTTAAGTCATTTATACTCTCTATTTTATTGGTTACTCTCTCTCTCTCTCATTTCATTCATTTATCCTTTTATAAATTTATGTAAGGTTATTACTTTCTAACCCAAATTTTGATAAAAGTCTTTAATTTAACTAATAAATATTAATCCTAATAAATCTACATGAAAATTTCATAGTCTGAATATAAATTTAAAATAATATTTGAAACTTTAAATATTTAAAACCAATCACTAACTTATTACAATAAAGATATGCACAACTTATAATCACATTGTAAACAATGAATAAATAACAATAACTAATATATATAATAAATTTATACTCAAAAATGCAACCATTTTTAAACCGTTTATAACCTTAAAACAGGCAAAACTCACTATACGTATTGCCACACACACCAAGCTATAGTAATCAATGGATGCCAGAAGGCTTGTGCATAAATTCCCCATCTAGTGCCTACTCATGAAATATCCCCAGACTAGTTTCTCACTTGTGGCCTTCATCAGTGAGAAGCCTTGGATCTGAGAGCACTGCATCTAGATCTTAGGATCTAATATAACCCTCCAGCAGCCACCTTTTATCTTCACTTAACTACAAAATTATGAGTCTTAAACTGAAAACACCTTAATGTTTTCAATCCAAGCCCATTAGCTTATATAGTCATATGGGTCTGAACTCAGTTCAGTACCCATACATTTTGGTGTCTTTGGTACTTTAATAACCATTGATTACTATAGCTTTCTGTGTGTGGCAATATGTATAGTGAACTGTTGTTAAAACAGACAAAACTCACTATACATATTGCCACACACAGCAAGCTATAGTAATCAATGGTTATTAAAAAAAACAAAGACACCAAAATGTATGGGTACTGAACTGAATTCAGACCCATATGATTATATAAGTTAGTGGGCTTAGATTGAAAACATTAAAGTATTTTCAGTTTAAGACTCATAGTTTTGTAGTTAATTGGAGATAAAAGGTGGCTGCTGGAGTGTTGCATTAGATCCTAAGATTTAGATGCAGTGCTCTCAGATCCAAGGTTCCTCACTGATGAAGGCCACAAGCCAGAAACTAGTTTGGGGATATTATATGAGTAGGCACTAGATGGGGATTTTATGCACAAGCCTTCTGGCATCCATTGATTACTATAGCTTGCTGTGTGTGGCAATACATATAGTGAGTTTTGCCTGTTTTAACAACAGTTATATATGGGCATAAGAGGTGGTAGTCATGTGATGTTTATTGGCTTAAAATTTATAACCTACATGCAAATGGAGGTTGATAGCATCCTGCTTTAGTAAAAATTTCCAACAAGTTCACAGCTAAAAACATAATGCACCTTTTAGTTTTTTAATCTAATTTATACTCAGAGCTGTGATAAATATTTCCTAGGTATAGACAGTAGATTCTTCATTCTTTTATCTTATAAAAGTTTCATGTACAACATTTGCGTTAACAATCTTTTTAAATATATATTTTTTATTAAATTGTTGTTGAGCATAAGGCATTCCATAGTATTTTGTTAAAGTATTTTAAAGATATTCTATATAAAATTCAGTTTTCATGACCAACAAGGATCCTTTTATGTTAGAATTTACAAAGAATGTAATTTTATTCCACACATTTATTAAAATTATATTTTAGTTATGGTGACTTTGAGCACTAGATCTACTGAATTCTTTGTACCACTTTTTTAGAATGTTGAATCTATTAAAATTCTAGATGAAGCAGCTTTATATTGTTTGCCCTTTTAAAACAAAGTCAGTAACAATATAATAGTCAAATGTGCATTCAGGAATTAACCTATACTTTGTTATGTATTTTACACATTCTGTAAAATATTAATTGTACATATTTTTAATGTTATTATTCTTTTTTTAATAACTAAACTTAAAATTATCTTACACCTATAAAATATTTTAATAAATTCTTATTATATTTTTTATTGCATGTATGCATAAATAGCAAATATTATACATACACATACAGGCATATACAAACATACATAACATAACACTTGCCTGTAACATAGCACATGCCTATTTGTTAGTGTTATGAGTTGTTTCCTTTCTAAAATGTATATTTTATTATCGTATTTAAATGGTTTAATCTTTTCTTGAATTGCCTCAGTTGTCCCTAAAGAGTGAAGGTTCTATGTTGTATTATATACTGCCTATCTCTCATTAACTATAATTACCTGGAATAATTATATCATTTCAATATAAATGTGAAAGTAGCAGATACAGTGTCTGAAATAAAAAGACATTATTAAGTAACATAGTAGTATTGCATTATTATAGAGATAGCAAAAATCCATCACCATTAATTGAAAGTGTAGTTAAACTATAATAGCCAAAACTTCATCTGAACTTCAAAATTCCCCCTCCCCCCAAAAAATATAAATAAATTGTGCTTTCATATATCTATCAATCATCATTACTTATTTATCTATCAAACTATTGTCAACATTTAGTAACAAAATTTTTGTATATATTATCATTGTTAATTTTTTTAATCCTTCAAGATTTTGAATAATATATATATATTCTCAGTTGAGGGCTTGGATAATCAAATCGGAACGTTGGAATTTTTATATTAAAATCTTACACGGATGAACCTGCAAAACATGTTTTATATGTATATGCGTTCTTGTTTCTAAAATATACAAGATGTACAATTCAAGCTCTAAATTGGCAGCAATTTTGAAACACTAGTAGAACTTAATCATTATCAGATCCATATGTGAGCCATCGTTTGTAATAGAATGAAAAGTATACTAAACAAAATTTAGAGAAATAATAATGGTAAACGATGACAATAAGTCTGTCTCATGAAAAGTATCAATTTAATAATATCAAAAAGAAAAAAGCCAAATAATAAAATATAAATGACAGTCATTTTTTTGTAAATGGATTTAAATTTAATATATAATGTGATGATAATCATCATTATAAAGCAGATGCCAATCATGAGAGAAAATTTGATAAAAGATCTAAAATTATAAAAATAAAAAATATAATTAAGCATATATTAATAATAAATAAAATATTGAAACCAAATGTCACATGCATATATCCATGATGAGATCAAACCATCAAACAACATTTGTATACTGCCCATAAATTAAATAGTTGTCTTAGCTCTCATTAATAAAGTGGGCAAACTTTAAACATGACCCTCCACTTTCTTAGCACTATGTACATTATTCTAAAAAGATTTATATAAAATCCACATACACATACTCCAAATTCTATTGTAATCAAAGCTAGCTTCTTGAATTATCAGGACTATGCTAAATATATGTTAACATCAATAATGTAATCTACTATTAAAAATTCACTATAATAATTTTTAATTTTAACAAACTTGTAATGTTCAATTTTAATCTGAAAAGGTAAATAAAACTATAAGAGTTTTAAATGTGCTGAGCCAATTTTTGGCAAAATATTTCCAGAATCACAGTGCTAAATGAGAATGCACAGTTAGAAATGTGCCTTTATATTAGCATGGTTAATATGTAAATTAGGCTCAATATATAAATAAAGCAATTAGATGTTCCATTTTTTCGATAATGGGATACAGAAATTTTTTATATTGATGGAATGTGGATACCTTGCAAAAGTCGAGGTTTCTTTATATTTTCTTTTTTTATCATCTCTCTCATCATGAATACAAGACTATCTTTTTCAACCATGAGCTTATTCAGGTCACATGTGTGAAAGGGATGATAGGAAAAGTAAATATAAAGAGGTTTGGGCTATTTCAAGGGAACTACATTCAATCAATAAAAAAAATTCTTATATCCCATTATCAAAAAATGGAATATCTGCATTGTTCCTACATTGGAGGGTGAAAAGATGGGACCTGTAGTAAGCTCATGATTGAAAAAGATTAACTTGTATTCATGATGAGAGGAATGATAGAAAAGGAAAATATAAAGAGGTTTGATATCCATATTCCATCAATATAAAAGATTCCCATGTCCCATTATCAAAAAATTGACCATCTAATCACTTCATGTACATATCAAGATTAATTTACATATTATGCCATGTTAATATAAAGACACAAACTGTGATTCATATTTAGCACTATCATTCTTGCAGTGATCTACTATAAACTGGGTCAGTGCATTTAAGACTTTCTTATAGTTTCATTTACCTTTTCAGATTATTTTGAACAATACAAGTTTGTTAGAATTACATAATTGTATGAAAAGAGTATGATACAACACATAATTCTTCCAGTAAAATCAAGGAATGGCTATGGGAGCTCACCATTGTCAACCTTGATTAGCAATATTTATATGGAAAAACTTGAAACCATACTCATAAAGACAACCCATATTTGCCTAAAATTTGGTTTTGCTATGTTGATGATACAATTGTTGTATGAACACATGGTGGAACACTACTACAAACTTTTTGGAAACACATCACTAACATATCCCCTTCAATTAAATTCACAGCAGAGTCAGATCAAGAACAAAAATTGGCATTCTTAGATATTCTTATGACAAGACTTTCTCATGGCAAAATCAAAATTACAGTTTACAGAAAGCCCACACACTAGAAAATACTTAGCAAATATTCATCATGCTTTCTAATTGCCAAGTGCTGAGGTTCTGAGTAGTTTTCCTTCCTTGTTTAATCATCTGGTTAAGGATAGCTAGATACCATAGCTAGTTTGGCTATAGTCAAGCTATCTGAGAGAAAATTCCTAATCTTCTTGAAAATAATTTTATATAGCCTGTATTTGAATTCAGAATCATAAACAGATGTACTCCCTCTGCACTATGAAGCCGTTCTAAAGAATTTTAAAAGCAGCTGTTTTTAAATTAATCAGTCAGACCCTGACTAGATGAAAAATTGGCAATACAGTAAAGTATAATATAAATTAAAATTTAACTAAAACTGCACCAGTTATAAAACTTGGATTTAATGAGTTAATACTCCTGACATATTATTTTATTTTAAATCGTATTCTCTTTCAGGATATTTTGTTGGATCTTTCTTGAATATTATAAGATAAGTGTGTACATATATAAAAGAATAAATATTATGGATAAAATATAATGAAACTAATAATAAAAAATAAGGTGACATTTTAGTATAGTTCTTTCTACAGAATTGTTAACGATTTGTCAAATTTAACTTCAGAAATCTGAAAGTCTGATGGTTCATCAAAACTCTTAATAATATTTCACCTTTGCCACAGTCTTCGTCATAAAAAAATAGTTGTTAATCATCAATTACTTGCAAAAGATATTAAAACTTATTTTCTAAAAAATATATTTAAAAATCTAACTATCTATTAATATAAACTTTTTGCAATCAATTATAATTGTTTCATTTGTTGTTGTTTTTTTAAAAAAAAAAAAATCAAGAGTTTTAAAACTATAACAAGAACTCCTTTTGTTTATTTTGCAAATAATTCTCATATGCTTATAAATGTAAGATAAACCATTAAAATGATGTTTTGCTGTTCAGTTTAAGGCGCGTGTTCGTGCCTCATTTCTGCCGTTTTCGAGCTTCTTGTGGACTTCCAAATAATAAACTATTCTAATCTTTTTTTTTATTGAATTTAAAATTTTAATTTCCATATTACTTTTTAAGAAATCTTACATGGGTATCAAAAGAAATTATAGCATTAAAAAATAATAATATAGTTGATATCTTAAATTAATACAGAAAAAAAAAAGACGTTATTTTTTAAAAAAATTTATTGGCATATTTCTTATTTGATAATTAGATATTATTTAATATCATCTATTTTCAGTTATGATTACCAGTATAAAAGTGCATATAAATAATGTACTGAGTCATATGGTTATCATGTGATTGTTATATTAAGAATGTAAGATTACTTTCCAGATTCTAACTTTAGAGTAATTCCATTCATTTTATCTGAAAACAAAAAAGAACATATTAAAGTCATAGTATATGATTGTCAACTATTAATCATACAATGGAATATTAATTCTTATACTTTTTTGAAGCTTATATTGCACAAAGTTTATCCTAATTCTGAATATACAATGTCCTCTTCCCAAGTTCATATATATTTGAATATCAGTTTCATAAGCTGTGTAGTGCTTCCTTCTACCATATTTATAAGTTGACTTCAAAACAAAAAAAGTAAAAATATAAACTTTTCTCTGCCTCTAACCAAGATTAGAATTTTTTTCTTGTAGTTAGCCCTGTAATTATCTGATATTGGTCAATAAATGGGAATATATTCTAGCTAGAGGATCAAACAATAATAAAAAAACACAAAACTCTCATCATCTGGCAGTCAACACTTCTGGTGAATAATGTCTTTTTCCTCAGTATTCTATGCATGATTGTTGAAGAAGCCTTTTCCTGACAATGAACTATCTAAAAACAATTACATACATATATATTAAACTAAATACATAAATTCACAATTAAATCACTGGTCAAAATTAAATTCAAAAAGATTTTTTCAAATGCAAAAAATGCAAAACAAGTATATATTATCTTATTTCCCCATAATTTCAGTTTGCATTACAATTACCTTTAATTTCAAAAAAACTGTTTTTTTAAACACTTTTCTAAAATAAGATAATCTTAACATTGTTTTCTGATTGAATTTTCAAACTTAATAATAAGTTATGAAACAATCAATTCAAAAATTATGACCTAGTCTGATTTTTAATGTTGTACATCTTTGTCAAGGACAAATTTATTTAGCATATAATTTTTTTAACAGCTTAACTATTATCAAAACCTCATAAAGAAATCTATAGAGATTTCAGCCAGGAGATAGATTTATTAGTGGCTTTATTAAGTCCTTCAATTCTTCATTTTAGCATAAATCCAATAATCATTAACTATGTGGTTCATAGTTTATATTTGCCCCCTTTAAAATGATCAGTTGCTGAAAAATTCCATTTATGAAACAAAATTAGAAGTGATCATGTATGTCTGTGTTCTAATATATATATATAATAGGTCATAAATTGTCTAGTCTTTGCAGTTTTTTTAATTCCATAATACTAATTTATATAAATATGAATAGTTCATAAAATAAATACTGAAAAAATGAACTTGTGCAATTTATTCTAAACATTATTAACTAACTTAAAAAAAGATTTCCTAGTAAATGAGTGACTAATATGCACAAACCTTGGTTCACAATTCTCATATTATAAAGTTAAATAATACATTTTATCATATTTTTGTAGGCTATAATTTAAATTCATTTGTATGCCTTACCTGAATAAAATTAATAATAATTCCAAACATAAATTAAGACACAGAATAAATATTATGCTGTCTCCATAGTACTATGTGCATAAATTACCCTGCATTATATAATGGCAGAAGTAAGTCTAACTTAATATGAATAAAAAGATATTTGGTCACTTTTGTGAAACAAAGATAATAAAAACAAATCCACAGCAACAATACAAATAATATGCAAAATAGTGGGTATTAAATGAAAAACTATAAGTTTTAACATTAATGAGATGATTAAAATGTATTATCTTTATGTATTCACAACATTAGTGTAGCTTTTACACAAGAAAGATCAAAAATATCTTTTTTTTAATGATCCTTATGTTCCTAAAAGATTTATGTATATAGTTAATAATTTTTGATTTTTGGTCATATATAATTGATTTAATAAGATAATTTTTAGTTTAGTCTTTATTTTGCCAACATATAATGCTATACAATTTATGCATAGTATAATAAAGACAGTATAATGTTTATTCTGTTTCTTTTTAATTTATCCATGGAATTATTATTTTTATTCAGGAATGGCATACAACTAAAACTTAAATTATAATCTGTAAGAATGTGATGAAAACTGATATTTAACTTTGTAGTATGATGAATGTCAATGCAAAATTTTGAATGTTAGATGGATTGTTCTCATATCTATTAGTAAATTTGTAGATTAATCAACATTTTTGAATGGGTGAATTAGACAAGATACATATATTTATCAGTAATTATTTTATGATCTGTTTTATATTTACATATACTGATATTCTTGGATAAAAACAATCTATGTACAATCAATTTACAACATGTTGGCATGTTAAAACATACATATTCACAGCATGACACTATGTAGAATCATTTCTGAATACAATTACAATACCTTCAATTGTAATATCAATATTTTTCCCTACTTAAGAAGTTGTATATTTAATTATATTCTTATACAATAACAAATATCAAGAAAAATTATTAATAATCAGGCATATCAAATACATATTTTCTCTCTGGAATAATGTATATTTATGCATACATATATATATATATGTATATATATAAAGTAATGTAATAATCACCAAGTCTATTTAATCTTAAATCACCCTATATATTTAATGTGAATAGATTTTGAAAGGTCTAATATTAATTTTAGAGAGATATTTTCTTCCTTTCAAAATTAATTTACATTAAAATATAGAGGCTTATTTAATATGGCTCTCTGACATTGTTTTGGATAATTCTATATTAAAAAGTTGTAAATCATCATTTTCCTACTGTAAAAAGTTGTTAAACATAGTAATTAGAGGAATTGATCATTGCATATAAATATAACTTAATACGAAACTAAAGTCAACATGTTGACGCTTTTTATTAAACAACATTGCATGTAATTTATATTTCAGTTCACATTGTTTGATTGAAAGCATGTGCAAATAACAAAATATTAAAGTATTATTTAAATATATCACATGATAATCAATGGTGGTTGAGTCCAGTGTTGCCATCATTTAGCACAACTTATTCTGCATCTTACATACTTAAAAGTTACATTATTAACTTTAATTCAATAATTAATATGATAGATGTTTTAGACTGTTAATACTTAAGGGGAAAAAATGGAAAGCCTGCAAAATAGCAATGATTGATATTGTTTATCATTTATCTTAAACAAACTGTAAAAAGATAGATGTATTCTTATATCATATGTATAAAGGACGTAAATTCAGTGCTAAGGAATACCTATAGTCAAAAACTAATATGAGAGTGTTCATGTAGTAATTGTCATCTATATTTTTGATTAGCTGACCTTAATCTGAATTCTAGACAAATAGATGTGATTATTGTACAATGATTAACAAAGTTTCTGAAAATATGATTCTCATCACATTAAAAAATAAAATAAAAAACCATGTAATATTTTGTTATAAATCTATAAAAGTTAATAAATAAAAATTTTATAAAAATAACTGCATAATAATATATTTTTCTAATGCTAAATAAAAATAATGTTTTTTTTTTTTTAATGTAGCTTTGTTGCTAATAAAATTGTTTATAAGTTGCATCCTTTATTATTTTATTGCTTTTATTTTGTCAATATTTTTTTTCTTCCCGATTTTATAATAAGTAAATTTCCTCTAGTTCAGTTTATTTATTAATATTATAACATCAAAAATTAAAATCGTTCACACGTGCTAACTTTCAAAAATTATGTCAAAAATTATTCTTATTATTATTATGACGATTCTGAAGACCAACAAAAAGTTCAAAATAAAATCGTAATCGGAGTAGACAAAATGTGGAATGCGTTGAAATAAAAACGAAAAACAAAAATACTTCTCCAAAATATTCTCCTTTTCCCCCTCTTAAAACACTTCCTTAAGATCATCTATCAGTATTTTTTGTTTTTCTTTTATGTCTATTATATCTTCATAATTGTTCAACTTTGAAAATCATGTCTAATTCTAATCTGAATTTTTTTTTAAATTTATTCGTGGTGCTTTTCTTATTAGCATGTTTCTATTTCTAATAATATAAAAATATCAAACGTTTTTTTCTTCGTTTTTTTTTTTCATGTAAGTTTTTATTCTATACAAAACAACAATCCAATTAGCAAATCTTTTTTTAATTCCAATTTTATTGATCCTATAATCGGTGTTCACAAAATATTAAATTCATAAAAGTTCTAAATAATAAAGTCACAGTATATGAATTAATCAATAAAATAAACTTAATTTTTTTCATTTATAAATTTTTTTAATACCTCATACTTTCTTCCATCAAAAAAATTACTTAAAAAAAACTTATTATATTTAATTGATGCAATATTTTGAAGAAGAAAAAAAAGATTCAAAATATTTTTTAAAAAAGTGTACTTTCAATACTTGAAATAGCAAAGGATAGTCTCCATCACTATCTAATAACCATAAATGAATGCAATTTTTTTATTAGCAGTTGTTTCTTTAGAAAAAGTTTTAAATAAAACTTACAGTGCGCAAACCCAAGACTGATCGTAGTCAAAACCACCTCCCGCACTTGAACTGGTTCCTTGAATTGTCTTGGCCAATAAATGCACTAGAAAGATAAATAATATTACTTATATTTTTATATAAAACATATATATATATACACATATGCACACAAAATGATTTATTGTTTATGATTACCTCTAAAAAAAAAAGATTACAGAGTTTAGACAGATTTACATACTGGATAAGGATAATAATATTTAATTGGAACTGTATTCCAATGAAATTCAATTCCTACTCTTATATAATTGTCAATATAAAAATTCTCATACTGATATTATATTGATATCTATATTTTTTATTAATAATTTTATTCAAGATAATAATAAAAAATATGAAAAAAATTTAAGCTAAACAAATAAAAATTATTTCCTTAATATAATTTTTTATTAGTTAAATCGAACGCAAACAAACAAATTTCCCAACATTAAATGATTTCATTTATTTTAGGTCAGCGCAAGATCAAGAAGAAAAATTGTCTCGCCTCGATTTTAAAAAAAAAATGAATTTATTATTGTGCGAGGCTGGTTAGCAAATCAAATGAGTTTGAAATAACATGCAACATTGGATTCAATTAATTAGACTGAGTTTTGTCTTGATTCTACTTTTATAATTTAATAACGATTAAATAAAAGTTTGTTTTCCTTTTAAGAATTTTAAATTACTTTCCAAGTCTATTTTAAACCACTTATTTAAAATTATGAACAAAAAAATAAAAATGATTTTATTTTTATCAGCTTAAAAATAGTCTAGAATGTATAGTATAAGTAGTGATATATTATTTCCAGATTTATCCATTATTTAAATATATATATATTTTACCCGCTCTTATGATCATATCTAGATATGTGAATTATAAATATACAAGTGTATATATATATATATGTAATTTTTTAAAATTATAGTAATAGTAAATAATATATAACTCATACAGAAGTTTTTTTGATTATTTAGATCACAATTATTATCAACTAAACTTAAGGAAAACATATATTACGTAATTTTCCATAGGCAAATTGTCAGATGCTGTGCTTAGACTACTGACAATCTCCATAGATGGCAAATAATGGAATGACATTCAGATATTCTGACCAAGAATATTTCCTATTGTCTTGTAGGATATGGTGCTGATTCATCAAAGACTAGATACTGTTGCCAATATAGTCTTTTCTGTCCCTCTTTCTTTTCAGTAAATAAAGTTGGTGTGAGGCCTTGTCATTATGAGTCTTTCATGTCATCAATGATCGTGCTAAAATAACTGTGACAATGGGATTGCACAGTCACATTTTTATCTTTAAATTACATACACAGCATTTCTGACTTCTATTTCCTTTTTCATTTTTTAACACAAGCCCTTGAGAACTAAGAAAGCAGTAATGGCAACAAGCTTAGTTGCTTAGAAACCTTTAATTGTGATTTATGGTTGAAGCAATAGAATCTTAATAAGTAGGATTGAAACTGGCAAAGATTATATGTTTATGCAACCCTATTTAAGATCCCCTGGGACCAAGGAAGTGGACGGGACCTATAAAATGTGGTCTGAAATGGCCTATCTCACACAGGCTGGACAGATTGTTGTTCCTGGTAGATTATTTATTACAGTGACACAAATAATAATATCAATAGCAGCAGTATACTAGGAAGCAGTGATAATACTAAAGGTAAATGTTATAAATCTATTTTTTTTTCTTAATACAGCTAAATGGAATGTGTGAAGTTTACTTGATATAAACTCTTTAAAGACCAGAACTAAGGGGCTGTGTTGATTGCTATGAGCTATCAAGATTTAAGATTGATATAGTTGAACTTAGTGAAATTTGTCTTCCAGAAAAAAAAGTTTAATAAGATGCTTATGAGTTTTTTTGGAAAGGTAGATCAGACGATGAAAGGTGAATGCATGGTATTAGATTTGCTATGAAGTCTAATTTAGTATCTTCTAATCTAGGAATTTTTCATTGTATTAATAAAAGGCTAAAGGTATTAAAACTCATCTTGCACAATAATACTAGTGATTATTATTCCAAATTTAGATTCTGAGAATTTCAGAAAAAGAAAGCTTTTATTTGTTACTAAATGGCATTAATACAGCAATACCATTAAAAAAAATTCTTTTATTTTTTTGGAGATTTTAATGCATGTATTGGTGCAAATAGAAGACTTTGACTAAAAGTTAAATGATGGTGTAAATTTAAATGGTCTTTTGTTATTAAATTTTTGCACATCATATGAATTAGCTAACACAAACACTATATTCATTTCTTGTCTTGCGTTGTTAGCCGAGAGGTATCGCAGCCGCCATGCAAGCAAGTAGTTGGTTGCAGACGGTTGTGGGTTCGCGTCCCGGCCGATGCTATGACACATGGAAAAAAAAAAAAAAAAAAACACTATATTCATACAGAAAAACCACTACAAAGAAATGTGTATGCATTCAAAATAATAACAATAGACAACCTTACAGTTAGAAATCAGAATATAAGGCATGTCATATTACATGAGCTCTTACAAATACAGATTGTTGAATGAATACTTAACACACTTCAAAATTAAAATGATACATGCATTACAATCATATTCACAAAAAAATTTATGTTTATTTTTAGAGCTATTAAACACTAAAATTGCTAATTTGGATCTTCAGGACTGGCATATTATTGAAGCATGGAATTCTCTTAGGGAGTTGTATTATAGATACAAGTAAATATATTCTTGAGTTCAAAAATCATAATTAGGTTTCTGATAATAATCTTATAACAAATTCTATTAAATCAAGTGGTGACACTCTTTTATGTGATGACAATTATTTTGGAAGAATGGAAAGAATATTTTGATTATTTTAAAATAGTGATAAAAGAATTGAGATGTCTTAATGATATATCCATTTTATATATTCAGTTAGACTGGGACAAATATAATCAGTTTAATAAAATCAAAACATTTATAATGTTAACAATATAAATGCTGCAGACACTAATAAAATACCTGAATAAGTTTTCAAATATGGTGGTGGTATGTTTGGTTCAAAAATATTGAAAGTTTTTAAGCAGTATACAGACACATACAGAGGCAATGCTTAATCATGTTTTCTATTGTTCAATTTTTTTAAAAATAAAGAGGCCATGATTTTAGTAATTTTTATGGAATATCATTATTATTCAAAGACACTTTTAAGAATTTTATTGAATAGTTTTCTTACTGTCATAAATGAAGTTTTCAGAGACTTAACATGCTTTAAGAGAATTAAGAAGCACTATAGACATGATTTTTATTGCCAGACAAATGCAAGAAAAGTATTTGAATAAAAAATGATTTATATTTTATTTTTACACCAATTTCCTCAAAGTGTTTCACTCAGTTAATCAAGCAGCTCTATGATATTTTCCAAAATAAGTTGATTTCCTACCAAAATTTATTCAGATTGTACAACTTACAACTGGTAGAAAATTCCAATTTATTTAAAATGAAAACTAGTGTTAAACAAGGATATTTACTTGCTCCAATATTTTTATGAAAAATCTTTGAAACTCTTTACAGGTGGCTTAATGAATCAGGAATCAAGATGCAATGCAAGTTTGAAGGTGGAATTTTTATTTGAATTAATTAAAAGCAAAGATAAGAACTTCATTTTTTGGATTCTGGATTTACAGTATGCTGATGATTGTGCTATTTTTGCCAGTTCAAAATATGATTTACAAAATGTAATTAATGTTTTGAATGCAACATTGAAAAACTTTGGTTTAATAATTAATATTTAAAAAATTCAAGTTCTTTATTAGCCAGTGATGGAATAAAAATTAGCATAATTTAGTTTAGGTATGGAATATAAATCAATTTAAAAGACTTTGGTAGGTTTGTAAGTAGAAATATGGACTTAGATGTTGAGATATAACACAATTTCAATGTGCTGCTGGTTTTAATGAGTTAAAGAATAAGTTATTTTATTATAGGGAAATAAATACTGCAACTAAATTACATTGTATATAAAGATGTAATTTTACTTATTTTATATATGAAAATGAGATTTAGACACCTTATTGAAATAATATGAAGCATTAGCAAAGTTTGATTTATAGATGTTCTGTTCATTTTAAAACTACAATGTCAATATCATAAAGCAATCAATATGCTCTTCAACTTGCTGATTGTAATATTATAGAATTAACTATTATAAAATTACATCTCCATTGGTTTTGGTATATAAAATAAATGAACAATGTTAAACTTCTTAAAAGGGTATTTTATGGTGAACTTGAGCGTGGTTTCATGGAGAAGATAGATTTATGTATGTTATAAGGTTTGTCTTAAAGGCATTACAAAAAGTGTGATATTGCTTCTTTTAAGAAGAATTGGCAGAGAATAGAATACATTGGAGAGCTACAATTAGACATGGTGCTAAAATATTTCAGAAAAAAACTTTTCTGTTGTACAAATTTTAAAAAAAAGTCATAGAAAAATATGACAGAAAATAGAAGACATCAGGGAACAACAATTAGATCAAAAAGAAAAGTTTTCTCTTGAATAAATTACAAAAACAGCATTGCAAAATATCAAGCAATCAGAAAAATGAAGCTGCATGCTTTATATGTGGACATATTTTTATTTCATAAATTTGGTTATATGATCACTGCAAAACCTATTTCCAAAGCAGTTTTTTTTTCTTGCTTTTCTCTTTCTCTGAGTTTAAATCACTATACACATTTACAAGTGGCTGCTAGATGTATGTAAGAATTGCTGCTTTAATTTTCTTTTTCTGCAATGTTTTTTAATAATGTGAAAGGATGAAACCTTTGTAAGCTGTGACTTAAAAATGCTTATATGACAGCCAATCAGATGTAACAATGACTACATAGGGAACTCTCAAGTCACAACACAAGACAAAGATTTTATGAGAAAAATATGGTTTCATCTTCTTCTCTACTTAAATTTCTATTTAAATAAGCCAGTCTCAAGCATTTTAATCTAAGAGCATCAAGCTTTAAACACCTTTACATTTAACTCACTAAATATTATATATAAATAAACAACGTTTTCTATAATATTTTTCTTTTGTAATTTGAATTAAAGTTAAATTTAAATTTAGAAAATTTTTCATAGTCAAAGAAACCTGAAGCAATATTTAACTGATTATTTTTAACAATTTTATATTCATTTAATCTTTTTTTTAAAAAAGAACTATTTTTACTCATTTCTACCTGATTTCGTCCACTTATATATAATTTGATAAATAATATTACGTTTTTGTTTTTTACTTGTATTATTTGGAGGTACTAAAATAAACATTGATTATATTATCAAATATTTTTTGAATAAATTTAAATTGAATACTATTTTGAAATGATATGAATATTCGTAATTTGTTAATTATATTTATTTTTATTGATATTATAAGTTTATTACAATTTTTTAATGTAAATGGAATTTATCTTTTATTATGTCAAAATGCTATATGGTTAGAGGGCCATTTTAAATATCAGAATTCATGAATCTAAAAATCATTTGTTTGATTTTTATGCTATTACTATCTCTGGTGAGGCCAAAAAAAGAGATGAGATTAATGTCTTTGGTCATTCAGGAACACTTAAAAAAGAAAGTGAAATAATATCAAACAAAACGTTGTATCAAGTATATTATTAATAGCAGTTGAATGTATATGAAGATCGTCAGTCAAATTATTTTTAAAAAAATATTTGATAATTAAAACTAGATGATGGAAATAGTCCAACATATAATTATAAGTAAAATGCCATCATAAAAACTTTCAGACAAACATTTATAATAGTTAGCTACAAATAAAATTATTTTTTACTAATAGTGGTAAATGGCCATGTTAAGTCTCATCACTGGTTAAAAGCCTATAGTGTAGTATACCGTTTGTAAAAAATGAATAGTTCAACTTCCAGAATCAGTGACAAAGAGATAAAAATATATTGCACCAACATAACAGAATGTTGTAAATAAAAAAATTTAGAGAAGAAACTTAATATATACTAATTAGTTAATAAAAAAGCATGTCTATAAGTGGTTATAATGAAACAACTACACCAAGGTAAAAGTGGTGTTTTACAAGTCAGAATCCAATCTACAAATTGAGAAAAATCAAACATTTCTATTAACTACTCTCTCAATGTCATGTTCTCAGCTGCAATATTTCTGCAACTACAACAAAGTGCTAGTATTCTTAGCAAGAACAACCCAATGCTCTCTCTTCATTTCTAAAATATTATAAAAAGCTATGTTATGCATGATTAAAATATATTTTACCTAAAGTTGTTCTATTTGTTAATATTAATTATATATTTGTTTTGTTTTGACTCAGACTTATTTTGATTGCAACTATATTCATCAACTTTAGTTTTTATCTAATGTTAAATATTTTGAGAAAATTCCAACTTTATTTAAACTTTTCAAATATGTTCAAAGTTTAGTATTAGCATACAGATTAATGAATAACAGTGCTCAAAGTGCTGTCATTCTATTCTCTTCTTCAGGTGCTGCAGGCTGATCAGTGATGGCAGTAGTAAGATATTAAATTGATGAATTTTATATTTGTGAAATACTGAATTTAAGATGAAATTTGAACTAACAAAACTGTTTCTGAGAATTGCCACAAAATAGCATAATTGATTACAGCATCACTTTAAATTCAGTATTTTATCAATGAAGAGACCTTTGGCTTCATTTTCATGCTATTTCTGTAATTAGTTAGGCCATCAATATCTAAAGAAGAGAAGATGATAATATAACCCAAAACATTGTATTATACTTTAATCTGTGTGCTGGTAATAATAATTGAATGTATCTGAAAAGTAATAATTTGAATTTTCTAAAAATATTTAACAATTAAAAAAAATTAAAAGATGAAAATAGTCCAATACATAATTCCAAATAAAATGCAATGATAACAAATATTCAGAAAAAGCAGACTTATATTAAATTTATTTTATATCAGGGTTTTTTTTTTTACTATTTTGCTCAACTACAAAAGTAGATTTGATTAATTTATAATACAAAATACAGCACTAATATTATAATAAATTCAATATTTAAATTTATTTAATGTTATCACATCAATATGTAAATATAGTTTTTTATAGTACTAATATCAGGAAATATATGTTGTTATAATTGACAAAAGTTGTATTTCTCAAGTTGAGTTTCTTGTGATCTGAACAAGCATTTTCTGAAAAAATGTAATTAAAAATAAAATATACTTTCAATATTTTTTTTCCTATAAAATTAAAAGTTTGTAATTTGGGGCTTTGTAGCTACCAGTAAATAACTTTTTATTTATTTAACAAAGATATTTTTACATAGGCATTGATTGATATTTTTTATTTTTTTAATCTTTCATATTCTATTAATTAAATTTCAGTGATATATTATTAGAACTATGCTACTGCTTTCTAAGATGCAGTCCAAATAACCAGATTTCAGTAATACTTAACTTCACAAAATTATAAAGGGAAGTCTTGTATTCATAGATGTATATTATAAAAGTTCCTAGAGGGTTACTATAATTGATGCATAATTGGATGAAATATTTTTAAAAATTAGCATATTATTACTCATGCAAAAAAATATCATTGATATATTTATACTTCATTATAATTAAAGTCTATATCAAATATTGTGTAAACTATAATAATATTTAAAATAATACCAACGATATATTTATGCAATAAATATTTTATAAATAAAGATACTAAATTATCATCAGATATATTTTATAAACTTTCAAAATTATATATACATTTATGAGAAATTAAACATTAATGCGACAGTAACGTTAAACTTTATAATTAATATCTATTTTTACAGGTATTGTTTATATTTTATTCATAATAAAAATTAAACACAAAAGCTGAAAGACGTCATGGTTACTGTGATAACCTGTCACATTCATGAACTAGGGGTTATATTTGAAAAGTTTCCAATTAACTAATTTGTAAAACTAAGCTAGCTAGCTAATTTTTTTTTTTTTTTGCGAAAATATTTTTTTTACATTTTTAGTATGTAAAAAATAGTCTTACATGATTTTATTATATTTAAAATGTAATTTATATTTTAAAATAATGATAAAAAAATATTCTTTTTAAACATCCTATATAAAATAAAAACAGTTGTTAAAAATATCTAAAATCAATTTCTTAAATTTGAAATTCCAATTTTTTGTTGTCTACTAAGAATGAGCTCAATATTTCTGGCTTCTAAAACTCATTTAAATAAAATCATTTATCAACTGAAATGAATGAAACGTCAGATGACATTGAAATAATAAAAAAAAATAAAGTTAAATTAAACTGCAATAATTGTTTAATGCATCTAAAAAAAAATTTATAAATATAAGAGTCTGAAAGATAATATCTGATACTATAAAAAATAATAAGTATTTTAAGAAAAAAAAATTCTACATTTATTTTTTTTTTTAAAAAAAAATAAATCTTCTAATTAAGATTTTTTAAAATTTTGAAGAAAATGACATTGAAGAAAAGTAAAAAGCATAATTTTTCATTTAAACTTATTAATATTAATAGAATTACAATGCAAAAATAAAAGTGGGAGAGACTATCTTTTTCTAGTCAAAAAAAGTTTTATTACCTGCAGGGAGATACAGTGAATAGCAGATAAATAAGTATAATAAATTATGCTATTAATATATTCCAAAAATAGTTATGTTATCAATATTTTGGGGATATTCCATGTTGGTACTGTCTATCAGCCATACCATCAACATTTCAGGTCTCTTTTTATGGATACGGATACAGTGAGATTGCATAAACTTTTTTCTCATTGCAGAATCCAATAATGTCCAGTTAAGATTTATTTATTGAATAAAGTTTTTTATGAAAACTTAATTACTATTTATTTCTTAATATAATGAATAGGGGGGCTACCAGATAATTTACTAAAAACCAAGGAGTACAGGGACAAAAATGGTTAAGATTCCTGGTATATAGTGAGATGTAATAATGATCTATTTGTTAGGTTTGTGATAATATGTTGAACTATTTCCATCATCTATCATTAAATGTTGAATGTTTAGAAAATTTTAAACTTTATTTAAACTTTTTAAATACAAACACTTGTAGACAATACAGGTTAATAATTACACAATGTTTTGAGTGGTAGCATTGGAGTCAAATTCACACTTTTAGATTCTTGAATATTAAATTTTAAGGCAATTCTTTAACCAAGTGAGCTATTCTTGAATGCACTCATTTGAAAATACCATCTTTTAATTCATTAATGATTATTAATAAAACTATACATTTTTATTCACTTTTTAATCTAGATTATTGAAAATGTGCATGAATAATATTCATTATTAAAATTACACATGAACATTATTCATTTCTTCGTGTTTTTTTACACATGTGTAATAACTTATATATACTATAAAACTTTTCTTATATACATATATTTAAACCATGTGCTTTAAGGCAAATAAACCTCAAGATTCACTTTTGAATCAAGATGTGAAGAGTTATGGCCAGAGCTAACCAATAATGGAGTTCAATCAAAATTTCATTTTATATAATAGAAATGTGTCTTTATCCATATGTTTTAAATGTGTTGAAGATTGAAAGTTTTGCAGTATATCTAAAAAATGTAAATCTGATTTTGGTAATGCATTTTCAGAATATGAAAGTGACAATCGTAGTTTACGTCAAAATAATAAATAAAAACAATAATTATAAATAGTTCATAAAAAGTGAAATTACAAATAAACATTAGTAATAAAGGCAACTTAAAACCTAATGAAGCAATAAATAATAACTATCATACAATTTCAGTTGTTTTAATTCTTAATTTCATAGCCATTATGATGAGAAACTTGTAGTACAAAATAATGAAACAGCCAGCAACTATAAAAATGGATGAATGTCAAAATAATAAAATTAATGCTTTGAACAATAGAACTTTACTGTATTATATATATATATATATGTGTGTGTGTGTGTATTTACTTATGAACTAGTATTACTGAAAAAGTACTATAAATGTAAATATCAAGTATGTATTAAATATCAAAGATTTTTTTTTTAATTGCATCTAGTAATTTTTTTTTAAAATATCAATCATACTATATGGTTTAAATGATAAACTTTCTATGAATCATAACATCAAAAACACACTTCAAAAACCTTTATTAAATTCAATAAATTTCTTGGCTTGTTATTAGTTACATTATCTGTACATTAATAAATATAAATGTTAGTAAGTATTAATACAAAATTTCTATTTTTGATATCACTAATGAACATATTAATAATACATTTCATTCACAGACTTTTAACAAATAACATGAAGTATAATTGAAATTAAAATATTTTGACAATTAATCTTCATAACTTTAATTCTTACAACAGAGTAGTCTAAACTACTATAGAATAATCTAAATTAATTTATTTAAACAAATAATTAAATGTCAATAGTATAAAATTAATTACTAATGATTAAATATTTCCCAGTCTTCCTTACAACTATTAATCATATATATATATATATATATATATATATATATATATATATATATATATATATATATATATATATATATATATATAGTAACATAATTAAATGAATCAAAAAAAAAAGATATTACCATACCTGATTAGTCCACAGAATGATCATAATATTTAAAATAACTTTGGATTTCTCAATATCCAAACAATATCAATAATTATAAGCAAATTATGAGCAAATTATTAATAACAAGTATTATAGCAATGTATTATGAAATCACGTGAGGTGAGTACACTAGTAATTCAATAAAATATAGCTCAGGTATACAAACAGTAATCTTACCCACTTTCATTTCTTGGTTTGATGTTAAGTGCATGTTTAAACAAATACTAAGTGAATATGGTCTAGCAGGGTGCCACTAGATTATCTGAATCTAGACACGGTTATATCTGATAACCTTTCACATGTACCGGGTTTGAATCCCTTCTTGGTACTTTATTTATAATAAAATGGAAGATTTTGCTTTTTGAGCCATATCACTAGAAGCACTAATATTTAGGTAAAAGTAAAACATCTTTAAACCAAAGTGGAGTATATTAGACATAAATCATTTCTCAGATCTTAGCATAACAAATGTGTTTCAATAGTTTTATAAGTTCACTAGCTCAGATTATATATAACTAATTTAGGATGGCAATTCACTCATCCTTGCATGAAATAGATGATGGGATGTGGTTATAATAATACTAAGAGATCACTAAATATTATAAAATCAATATTTATTTATGGCCTTTAAACAGTTAAACAGCTCATTAATTAAAACGTTGATGATGGTGATGATGATGATAATAATAACGATAATGACAAGGGTTTCAACTACAGCTCTAGGACTAAGCCTAAACATAAAACTAATTTTTATGAAGAAATTCATAATTATTGCTTAATTTTAGCATATTTACTTATATCTTAAATAACTAATTTTCAACCATTGATGATGATGAATAATCACACTTAACAAAGACTACACTTAATGAAATATATACGCCTCGTTTAATAAAACAAACTACTATTTATTACTACATTTCTAACATATACATAAAAATTTCTAGATAAATATGAAAATTGACATGAATAATAATAATAATAATTGATTATATTACAATCCTCAGATTAATTTCACGTTCTTCCCCCTTTCCCTTCAAATGTATTTTGTATTAAGTTGGACGTCACATTGACCATGATTTTCACTCCATGAGAAAAGTATTTAAAAAAAAATATTATCTGCTCATTAGCACACATACTTTAAAAATCCAACATGTAAATAGAATGTAAAAAAAAATGTTAGTAAAATTGAAAGAGCAAGTTTTAGAAAAGAGTTTTAAATTATTTTCTCCCCCTCCCTTCCAAGTGCTGAAATCTATACTGAACTTGAAACAAAATAATCTAATATTCTAATACTACTCATTATTTCACATTCACTCCCAATTATACACATATAAAAATATTATTATGTATGTGCGTGTTTTATCCCATAATAACAAAATATTATTAAAAACCAAAATAATAATAATATATCAGTTAAAACTAAAATCATAACACCATAAAAAAAAATTGTTTTACACATTAATATTGTAAAATTAATAAACAAATAATTTTCATACATTCAAGGTCATTTATGAAGCTCAAAGTTATTTTTAGTAAGACATTCTTGTTTTTAATTGATCTGAATAGTCTTTAAAAGTTCTTTAAATAAAATATACCACTTTATTGCTAAAATGTTTATTAAGACTGATATCATAAAGAAAATAGATATAAAAAGTCATATTACCGATCTTTTGTTTGTGGCGAATTTCCAAGGGTTCAAACTTGTCTTGTATAATGTCTATATTTCTGCAGCTACTATTTCCGTTTTATGTGGGAACAATCTCTTTCTTGAGGTGTATAACTACTTGATGATGATGACTCTATTGAGGTTATTTGCTTTAGTGGACAATTTGGAAATCATTATATTAATTTTTCTTCTCTTCCTGTCAAGCATGTGGATGAAATACAGCAGTTGTTTTCCCATTTGTAAATTTTCTTGAGTTTAAAATCAGTTGTTGTAACAATTAATTGGACTTGATGATTAATATTTATCAGTAGATTAATTCATCTTCTTTGAATGCAGGTGAATGCTTTCTTCCTTCTATTAAAACATCTTATTTCTCTGGTCAGTTGAAAGGTGTAGAATATTATTTTAGACACATCTTTTCTTTCCTATGTGATGTGCAGCTTCCCCAGATGGTCCGGAACTGATGGGACATACATATAATTTTTCTAGCCAGACATTTCTTATATTTTCAGCATTCAATTGGATAGTTTAATAATCTGAATCATAAACAATAATCTTAATAATAATTCAAGACAGCTTTTTATATCCAATTTTTAACTAACTTAACTAATCAGAGATAGCATCACTTGCTATTTTTGGACAAATTTGTTTTAATTAGATCTCTAATTTATTTTCAACTATATTATTTTTCAACTGAAAAGTTTAATCCTTTTTCCAGACACTTTTGTTTTAAAAAAAAAAAATAGACTCAATCCTTATTTCCTTTCTTTTCTTTTTTTTTCTTTCTTTTTTAACATCCAGGTAACACTTCAAATCTTTGAGCTTCCTTCTTTAGATCTTGAGATAAGACAATTTCAAAATTAGAGATCTGACCCATTATAAGCTTCCAAAGTGAAAAACAATTATTTACAAAAAAAAATTGCTACAAAGATCGATATCTGATTAAACAGATTTCCTCTTTTAACAAAAAATTGTACAAAAAAAATAATTTGACAGATTTAATACTTCCTTTTCTTTCAATATTTAGGAAATGTAAATTTTTGTATGTAATGTACACACATCCTTCATTCTTTCAAATCATTCATAAACTAACCTTAAATAATATGATTGCTAGCTTAGTAATTATAACCCAATTATTTAATTAAGTCTGTAACTTTTAAATCCCAATTATAATTAAAGAAAAACAAAATAAAAGCATAGAATAAAATATTAGAATTGATCAAGCATAGGTTAGTTTTAAAGAAAGTTAAAATGTTTAATATTTGAAATATAAAACAATTAAATAATTTACACATACATTGCCTATATGTATGCATTATAACTTTGCTTTTTAAAGAAAATTAAATATTAAATAGTTTAAATGTGTGTATTACCTTTCTATCAACACACAAACAAGTAAAGCATGTAATTGTTGACCCATTCTTTCTCTGTTTAAAGCTTTTAGAACTGGACCTTGTAGGGTTTGAACTTGGATGCCCTACAGCTTCATTTATGATTATATAAAAATGTGATGATGATTTTTGGTTTACCTTTTCTACATGCACATTACTATAAATTTAGCTAGTGACTAAATTGTAATGGCACAAATATATATATATATATATATATATATATATATATATATATATATATATATATATATATATATATATATATATATATATATATATATATATATATATATATATATATATAGGGAATACTAACATTCATCCAGGAGAAGAAATAGAAAGTGTGAAAAATTCTCTTAAATCAGAGTATAATATATTTATCTATTAAATAATATAAGAATTCTATCTTATAGCAACCTATTCATTCAACAAATCTGAAGAAGTTACTATGGTCTTGCACATTGCACAGCACATATTATTATCTACTTTTAGTACAATTATTCTTTATGATAACTTGTATTGTGTTCATAGCACTCTGACTGCTTTTTTTGTTATATCCACCTGCTATAGTTATCATAGATAGACTTACAGTCTTCAATAATTGTTTTATTAGTTTGATCTGCTGTTTATATTCCTACATCTATATATCTCCTGCATGATTTAGCCTATACTTTTATCTACTTGCATGGGCTTAACTCACAATTTCCCATATTTTTATAATCAAATGAACTGTTATCTATGAAATTAAATTAGTAATAAAAAATAACTTCAACACCATTATAGCTACTGTTTACTTTCTTAACACATCAAAACATTTTAAATATTAGTTTGGTTTTAATTTTAAAATATTCTAAATAATATCTGCAAACAGCAAGTTTATTGATTTAATTAAAAGCTTAAGTCACATTTTGATGACATCAACTACATCTTTATTTTAAAATTATAAGTTTTTATGTTCTTGAATAATAAGTTGAAGACAATACTTTCTTTATTTTATTAACAAAATAATTTCTCACTTTAAACTGTGTAAAAATATTCCAAATTTTTAAAAACTTTTTAAAGTCATGTTATATTCAATCACATGTTACTTCTGCTCAGATTTTTTTTTTGCTATTGATGAAATTGTAAATTATGAAAACCATTGGATTCTATTAGTATTTCTCCAGTGATTAAAACATTGAATATTGTCATATGTTGAAGAATATTTATAAAAATACAACAGTGACAATTAAATTACATAATGATACTAAAAAGATTAACATTAAAAAGGGTGTATGACAGCATGACTTCATATCTCCAAAACCTTTTACAGCAGTTTTGCAAGATGTATTTTGTGAATTAAACTGGAAAGCTAATGAAATAAAATCTAGATATTTTTCAGATAATGCAGTTGTTTTTTTCCAAATTATGCTTTAGAGCTTCAGGAAATGTTGCAAGAGTTATCAGATTAAAAATTAAAAAAATATAAATAAAGGTAAATGTTAAAAAAAGTAAGTAATATTCAATGGATTTTCTCAAAAGATATAAATAAAGATTGATAATGATGAGTTAGAAGAAATTAAAAACTACAAATTATTACAGATGGAAATATAATGGATGAAATTAATCATAGAATTAAACTTGGTTGGAGTGTTTTTGGTAGAAATAACTTGATAATAAAAGTAAATATGCCTAGGTGTTTAAAAAGAAAGGCTTTTAATAAATGTGATTACAGTTCTTACTTATGGATCTGAGATTTGGACACTTAACAGAAGAGCAATACAAAAACTTCAGATCACTCAAAAAAGAGTAAAGAGATGCATGTTAAAAATAATAAGAAGATAGTCAAAACAAAATACATAGGTGGCATCAAGCAGGGGTTACTGACATCATTGAATGATTAAAAAACAATTGGAGTAGAATGATATATTATTAGAAGAGGTGATAATAGATGGACAGTTAAAATCTTAAACTGGATTCCAAGAGATTGTAAAAGACCTAAAAAGAGACTACATGTGAGATGGATGGATGAAATAAGGAAGTGTGCTGGGGTGAGGTAGAGAAAAAAGGCTAGAGATCAGAGATGATGGACTGACAGTGGATTGATAATGAGTAAAAATGATGATTGCAGTGAATGTTTATAAATCTTGGTACTACACTGTAATTTAATTTTCATTTTCATTTCAACAAATTATTTTACTAAATCTTTTGTTTTAAAAAATACCTTTCAATAACATTATTTTCATTTTAAAATTATTCATTTTTAAAAAATAATATTCTACTAAAATTATCTAAGTATGCATTTCAAATCATTTTTCAAAAATAAAAAGACATTATTTTTGCTAAAGCAAGCATATAATAAGACTTGGTTGCTTATCATATAGATTTTAATGCAGCTTTTATTTTTGTGAATTATGATAATTTATTCTCTAGATTTAATTATTTACCACCACAACAATAATACATAGTTCTTAGTTATTTGCAGTTATTTTACTTTTATAACTATTTAGTTAAAAAAAAATTTGCAAGCTTCTCTCTAATATATATATATATATATATATATATATATATATATATATATATATATATATATATATATATATATATATTCTAACCTTGCTCTCATGCATCCTCACTTCCAGATAATATATGATATAAAATAAAACGGGTTCTATCTCAGTTAATAATTAATAACTAAAATATTCAGCATTGAAATTAAAATGTTTCACTAGCTCAAATTTAAAATACGAATAAGGTTCAGTTTATAAAAATAAATTAAATAAATATTTAATATTTTCATGAGACTTGAAGTGAAAATACAGGTGACAAGATAGATTACATTGAGCCAATATCCTACAGGATACTACCTCAATGGCATAAGAACACTATCCCCCCCCCCCTTTATTACTATTTCAAATAACAAACTCATAGTATTCTTACGACTTTAATAACTTCTACTCACTAAGATTAAACTAATAATTAAGTCCTAATCTTCTATTTAATAATAATCTAGCTCAAATAAAATAATCTCAGGTTCATAAAGTTTATTCTAAGTTAATTTTAAAAATATGGTAGTAAAATATGAGAAGGGATTTTATGTCATAATCTACTACACTGAAACTAATAATAATAAATAACAGTAATAATATTCTTCATTGTTTAACTAATTCTGTATATCTTTTCTTTTTACTATAATTTTATTACCAAAATAAAATAATGAAATAATATAATATAATCTTTTACCTTCATGAATATAATAAATAAATACGTGGTAGCATTTTAATAATCTGATAAACAAAATATGTGTGGCAACTGATAGCATATAATTTAATATAATATTGTGATAACTGATTTATGACCAATAAAATAATGTAAGATTATGATTATTTAATTATAATGAATACCAATAAAATATTTAAAATTCTTAAAATAATTCTCTATTTATCTTTTTGTGCAAAATTATATATTTGTTTCGATTATTATGCATATATCGTGATTTCATGCAGCGATGTGGAGAAATAAATAACTCGGACACAAAATTTTTGAAATAACAAAATTTAACAAAGTTTATTACTAACAACAAATAAATAAACAATTTATTTACACTATTTACAGTGGATATCCTTAACTTTTTTACTTTACAGTTTGATCTACCGGGTTATAAAAAAATAATTTATATTTCAATTATATTTTTATTTAGATTTAGGACAAAATTAAAAAAAAAATGTTACTATTTGGTTTCTCATTATGGTTAACTTATTACAAATATATTTATCTACTTTATTAGCAACAGCATTTTATCCTTAATATTATTAAACTATCCTATTTTAAAAATTCATACTTAGAAAAACATTCTATAGAAAACAAAATTTTATAATGAGTATGGATTTCTCAAAATATTAAAAAAAATTTCATCTTGCAAAGTCAAAGATGTTACACAAAATATTATCCAAAATTCAGTACTAGATTTTAGTATTTATCACACAATGTTTACTAATCATAATATATTCTTCTTTAAGCCTTACTTTAGTATGATATAAGTGTAATCATTAATATATTTCTGTTAATCAATAAACAAAAAAATATACTATGCATATTGTTTACATAATTTACTTTGTACTATTGTATCTTAAAAAATATGCAATACTTATTTTTCTCTTAAAAAAAATAATACTAAAGCATTTAAAATTATTATCACTTTAAAGAAAATATCTTTGTTTAGATACTTTATTTTAAAAAAGTTTATATTTCATTTCCGAAATAAAATTCAAAATATATTCTATGATTCTTTTCTTTCCTTAGGATACTTTGGATCTTCAATTTTAAGTTATAACGTCCTATTCCTTCTAAGTAAATAAACCAATCTTATACAAAACGATAGCATAACCTAAGTTCTAAATTATTTATCATTTCTCTTAAACATATCTTACTGAACGATGCAGTTACATGAAATAAAGATAGCGAAAACAGATGCATAGGATTAAGGAAGAAAGCTAGAGTATTACTCTTAACATATCTCAAAATCATGGCACAGTGCGAAGAGGTATGACATTTACCTGCCTAATATCCTCTAGTATAGGGACGATGTTAAAGCTATTTCTTCAGCTTTATTAGAACATCAAATATTTAAAGAAATATAAACACTGTCCAAATAAAATGTGTATCAGTCATAGGGCTTTGTTAACTATGCTGACATTCACATAAAGACTAAATATTATTTCCATTCCTTATAACATCCTATTTCTTAAAACATCATCTTGGTTTCCTGTTCACTAAGTACTTCCAAGCCACTATCTCAACATTATTTCTCAAGATTTTCCACATCTTACATCGATAAATAACTATCTGCATTTACAAAACAATAAATAAAATTCATTAATAGTTAAACAATCTTACGATTCCATAAGAAAAGTTGCTTACTTCATTACTCTGTATGTTTAATCATATACAATCTACTTAGACAATATTTGAATATCCTATAACATGAAAATTTTAAAAGAATCACATAATTATTTGTTATGTTGGATTATATCACTAATAAAAAAAAAAAATCGTCGTATGCATATTTTCAAATCAATCCTATCTCATAATGTTTTTTTAAAATGTTGTATGAAATGCGTACATATAAGTAAAAAAAAAAAACTTTCACACTTCATTCTTCCAATTTATGGATGATCTAAAGAAAACAAAAAATATATACATTATAAATTATCAATAGTTATTATTATTACCAATAACCTTTATCTAGTCATCGTGTTCAGTAGGCTTCCTTTGTCCACTTGAGCATTGCAGATATAAAAAAAAATTCACACCCATACACTTTATATTAAAATATTTTTAGCTAAATTATTAGATTGTTATATTATAAAATTTTAATATTAATAAATTAATGTTTTTATGTTTTTCCTAATCTTATATAAAAAATTAGATTTAAACTAGGTTAACAAAATAAAAGGAATCAAAACTATATTTACATATTTTCTTGACAATAGTTCCTGATAAGTCCAAAATGCTTATTATTTTCTCTAGAGTTTTCCAAAAATGTTCTCCTCCAAGCGCGTTAAAGTTTAAAATAAAAATAATTATTAATCCATTTAATAAAATTTATAGAAAATAATCCTTGGTTTTAGTATTTAGGATGATAATTATTAAATCATAATATTAATTAATCCCATGAAGCTTCTTAATCTTCTCTACCAATATTCTCTGCTTATCTGATGCATCAATCCATCTAATTTAACTTTAAAATATTCAATAAACTTTTAAGTACTATTTGTATTTCCATGGATCCATTTTTTTTATTCATCTATGTGTTCACTTTTTATCTATGTTTCCTTCTTGATACATTTAAACTTTCATTTGGTATTTTTTATAAATCTCTTTTAAAATAAAAACTTCAAGTACTTTTGAACAAATCTTTTCCAAATACATTTTAAATAATTCTAAGAACGGATATTTTAATATCAAAAATGCTTCTATAACATAATCTCCTGTTCTTTTTTCTTAAATTTTGCACTCGAAAATATTTTTTAAAAAAATGTTACCTTTAGAAAGGATATAACATTTTACTCCTTTGAATATCATATTATATAAAATAATTCATGCAATATATAATTATCTTATTACCATTTAAAAATAAATCTTGAATAAGCTTATACATAATACGTTTCAATACATTTTTTAGACTCCGTATAATGTCCGAGCTGTGGTTTTTATGTACCAGAACAGTTCTTTGGTGAAATATTAATAAAGCTGTATCAATAAATATTCCAAACATTTTTACAGTATTACAATTTCTATCCATTTTATTCCACAGTATATCCATTTTTATTGCGTAGTCTAGGTTAAATTTTTAGATAAAATACTACTGATAAAGGAACTTTAAAAAATTTAACAAAGCATGTTAAACGAAATTATTAAAATATTTTTTTAGTTTACACTCTCTTTTTTGCAAGTTATTTTTAAAATATTAATTAGTTTTTGCAAATAAATTATGAGAGAGCACTAAAATTGACTAAAATAATAATTTTAAAATACTATCTCTTTGATAGCTATAATTTACCTTTCTCCAGTTTCAATACATTATTAATCTCCCCCTATACCCCCGTGCAATTCATATTTATAGTCTGTAAGAATACCTATTCCTATTGGTTAATTCTTACTTTAGCTTGAGAACAAATTTACATATTTTCAATTTCAAGTAGAATTGAATTTCAAAATTAGAAATTATGACATAATAAAATTTAAAAAATATTATTTAAAATATTACTTTTAAATAAATTATTATTTTATTAAAACTATTTAAACATTTAAAATAACTTTTAAAATAACATTTAATAACTTATTCCATTTCTTAATATTCAATTTATCTATTTTTATTTAAATAAAATATTTAATTTTTATTATATCTGTATTCGTCTTTATTACATTACTTAAAACATTACATACGATAGTTAACTTAATGTTTAATACTATTTACTTTTATGATAGGCAATAATTCTATCCAATTCTATAATATAACTTTTAAAATATTTTAAACTTTGTTATTATTTCAAACAAGCGTGTGTGTGAATGTATATAGTATACAAATCACATGATTAATAACTTTGACAGACGATTTTCAATCTATTTCTCTGCCCAGATTAATAAAATTGATACACTTATTATATTATATAAAATAATTATAAAAAATTTGGAAGAATAATTTTAAAAATATAGAATTAAATACAATTCTCACCATCATAAAGTTTATTTTTAAAATATATTATATTAATTTTGACTATTACATATGATTATAAATTTAAACATAGCATTTATTAACTATAAATTTTAAACTATTAAAATCAAATTTATTAAATATACTTTTAATTTTTATAGCTGTGTTATTTAATATGGCCAGCTTTTACAACCATATGAAACAATATTTTGAACTTTACTTAACTACTTTTTAAATAATTCGCTATAATTTTATATACCACGTATTTTCTTTAGCTTTAAATTGTACTTTAAAGATATAATTGACTTAATACAATTACCATATTAAAAGAACATATTCTAAATTTAAATTTTTTTAGTAATAGACTGTTATGAATTATTACCGACCTATAGAAAAGGGCACAATATATATATATTGTGAATATTCAGATTAATGATCAAGGTATTTAAAAAAAATATAAAGAAGTTTGTTGATCTTGCTTGATTTTTCTTTTGCTTGATAGATAGATAGATAGATAATGGAAGATCTTGTAAATATAGATTTAAATTGATCACCATGGCAACCTAAAGCTTTTAAATAGAATTTTTTACTGTTGAGTCTTGCTTTAAAATACAAAATTCACTATAATCAAACTCAGGAAAAACATATAGGTAAATAAATAAATTTTGAAAACAATTCAGTACAATATAAGTTTACTTAAATAGGATCGATATTATCTTACATATTTCATGTATATTAATGCAGTCACCATAGTAACATTATTACATATAATTCAATGTTTTTATGTTATGTATATTTGTTTATAAATTAATTTAAAAAAATATTATTATTAAAAAAATATATATGTGTAAATTATTTGTGTTTATAAAGGGAATAAAGGTTGTGATATCAATTTTGTATTTTGGTTTACAAATAATATGAAAAATCTAATCGAATTTGGATTTAATTTTCATGTATCTTTTTCTCCAAACTTACATTACAAACCATGGGAAAACTGCTGTAAAGAAATTGTTTGGTATCAAGGTTTATTTGAGTAGTATTTTGTTATGTCACCAGAACGTCAGAAAGAGAACGTATAAAAAGCCATAAAAGACTAGAAGAGTAAGCTATCATCTTTTTGTGATTGCCAAGAACAGACTTATTTTCTATGTTCTTATAAATAAAAGTTCTTCAATATTTTTTTTTTAGCTGTTAAACCATAAAGCATGAAAAAATAACTTAAATTATCTGCCCGTTCAATCATTTGAAGGGCAGTTGTAAAGAATTTCCAAGAGAAATGATAACAATATGTAAAAAAAAAGAGGAAACCTATTGTAACAGTCAGAAAACGTGTGACTCGTAAACATAGTGCAGAATTCGACCACCATACAGAACAGCAGCACCATCGAGTAGCGAAGCCACCCGTGGTACTGAGTTCGAATATAGTTTATCGGTTCCACAATACAATCCACGAAACAACGCATCTGATGCGACATTAGTAAATATTTCCTTAGGCATGGTGGTCAGGGATATGCAAGAGACTCATGATTTTATTCTTGAGTTAGCCAATAATCAAACTAATATTAATTAAATATTCATATTTACATAATCGAGGAAATATTATATAGAATGGGTATCGAATAAATGAAACGTAACTGCAGACGTATAGTTCAAAATTATTTATTCACACATTTTAATAAAACATTTACTAATAATATTTTATGGACTAACAGCTTCAGTAGCGGGATTTGCAACATGATTATATTTCAAAGAATACATTATTTATTTGTTTACAAAAGGAATTCATTTAGTTGGAGGCGTAATCTAGCTACCTAAAATTCTCGGGTAAGTATTTCCAATGCATGCCTGGAGGGATTTATACCTTTGCAATGCAAGAGTCTAAAGTATGGGTTATAAGAATAATGGCAGACATATTTATTTAATTAAAATATTTATTTATAACTAAGGGCAAATATTTATTTGAGAGTGAATTATGAAGATAATGTAGAGGCGGAGTGATATATAGAATAATAAAATTAAGTAAAGGAACATGTGGTACGCTTTAGAAAGGTGATATGGAATGGCAGTATATTGAAACTGCAATGCCGTGAATGAGTTTATAAGACTGTCAGGCTGGTCTCTGCCTCGGCCCGATGAAGTAAGGTGTCACATAAGCATAACCAGGGACAAGTGGTATGTGTCGCAATTTGCCGGCTGGCTGCATGACATTGTCAAATCCTACGGGAGCACCCATTATGCCCGCTTGTGTAGGACGACTGGGGTTAATTTCAACCCTGAAGAATCCGGAAATTTCATGGCGGAATGGGTCATTGCGTCTCTAAAACATAACACATGTATACTGTATAAATGATTATGATGAGATTTAAATAGATTTCTGACTCGGCTATACATTACCAACATTTACTAAAGAACTCTGGCGACTCTCAAAGAAATGTGATTTTCTAGAATTATTCATTAGATTTAATAAATACAAAACATATATAAACTGGGAGTTATTACAACTAATATGCCAGCCATTTGCGAAGTAGTAGACCCTGCATTACAATAAATGATGCACTGAATGTGTGTCGATTTATATGAAAGTGAAGTTATTAAGGAAAGTAAATATTAATGAAAATTTGACACGCATTCATTGTTTCAAGTGATCATAGATTTAAACTTTGAAAATTGAGACAATTATGAGCATGCAATAATTAAATAATAAATATAGATAAAATGTAGATTTTAAAAATACGCACCCAAGATAAAATGAGGGAAGCTAGATTAGTAGAGAAATTTACACATTAAGTTAATTATTCAGTTTTAGTTATACATATGGTAGTTTTTACATTTTATAATTTAGATAAGTAGTATGAAGACTAGCTATAGCATATTATTAGAGTACTCTAGAGTTTGAACACAGACAGGTACCTGTTTTATAAGAAGTTTTCTGATTCCAGTAGTTTAGCAGCAAAAGGTTCACGATTGGCAATTCTTTCTTGTATTTAGATATTTCATTTCATTTCACAGCAGTAGCAGCTTTTTCATTTATTTCTGGCAGCAGATCTTCATGGTGAATTTATGATGGGCAATGGAAAGTTCGGCATCCGATAGGCCATCTCCCGATGGAGAATAATCTAGGTGCTTTACTCGGTCATACCTTGGCAGGAACAAATTATTTTATATTTTGGAGACTCTCAGTGATCGAGAGCAAAGCTAAAGTTTAAGTGCATGTCTCCAGAAAGTCTAAGATGGCCTCTTTTCTTATCTTGATCTCTCACATTTTTGTTAAGATATTTTTAGGTTCTACTTAATCTGCCCTGAGGATAATCAATGCATTTTGTTGGTTTTTAATTAAAAAAAGCTGCTGTTCTATTGTTTACATTTTACGTTTACTAATTACATTTTGGGGAATTTTCTTTAATTAATCTATTATCTATCACTGACCGATGCTTTTAAATTTCAAAGACAAAAAGGGAACATAAGATTATTTTAACTTTTAATTAAATATTACATCAGATTTTTTTAGAATTATTATTAAACGAAATTTAAACAAAGCAATAAATACGAACTTTATAATCCAAAATAAATGATTAAAATTATACAAAATTATATAACTAAAAGAAATCTAAATTATATTATTTTATCCCTATTTATTGCCTTTAATTTGAGATCGAAATGTGTGCATGTTTATGCTGAATTCTACATATTTTTATACATTTTTAATATTGCTACACACACAATTCGATACCAAAAAGTTTAAATTTGGGCAGGATAGAGACACGACAGAAAAAGGTGAAACTTAAGATTCGAATACGAATCTTACTGTTTCACTATGAAAAAAAAAAATGCTTTATATAAAATCGGCTATTTTAGTTTTAAAAATAAAGATATTTTTATTTTAAAGTTTGGCATATAACTACCTTTGGATTTGGATAAATATCGTGCCACAAGCTAAGAAACATTCAGTATCAACTGGATTAATTTGCATCATAAAAAGGCTAATTAAATTGCACTCTCCTCTCTGGAAAGGAAAAGGGACTGTTAGTGAAGCATTATAAAGTTCGACTTATCTTTTCTAAGAAATAAACTTCTATTTGCGTGGAAACTGAGGATAAGTAAATTGCAATGGACAAATAAATAGTGAAAACGGACAGACTATTATATATGGTATGATTTTTTTTTAAATATATAACAATGTGCACATATTAATTTTTTTTTACATATATTTAAAAAGGATGATTTGTATTTTATTTAAATTATCTTTAAGAGTAATAGAATTTATTGAATAAAAATGATTGGAGAGATTCCTTATTAATCATTTGAACTTTTTGTCTAAATATATATATATATATATTAACACAATTCGATGTTGTTGTTTTTTTTAGTATATGATTTGATGGTTGCATGTATAAAATTTAGTTTAAAATATCGAACAGACAAGGGATTCAAATGTATCGTATTATTTCATATTCATTTTGATAAACCAATAGGCTTCGATCTCATCCTATTTCATATCTTTGGTATCTGTTATATATATTTTTTAGTACGATATCCAAAAGTCTCTCCATTCATTCATTCATTTTTTTATGTCGTTATTGTTTTCGCAGCACATTTTAGAGATACACATAGTAATTTTATCATTTTTATTTATTCAATCAATCTGAAATATAAATTAATTTTCTGTGTATTTTGTTATTAATCTTGCCAATTTTATTTCATATAATCAAATAAATTGAGTGATTCAAATTTCAAGACTCCCTTAATTTTTTTTTTAATTATTTGGATTGCATGAGATGATGTAGCTATTTAAATTACAAGGTTCAAACTCAGCTTGGTAAGTGAGCTAGAATATATGATATGGTATGTTTTGCATATTAGCATTTTATTTTATTCCCATATGAATTTTATATTTATATTTGCATACGAATATTATATATATTATCATTTATCTTAGTTAATATTACAAAGTCAATCATTTCTATGTTTGTCTGATTCCGTCATAAAAATCTAAATAGAGTCATAAAAATCTAAATAGATCGTACTTTATCGTTGGTTCAGAATAACTCGTCTTAGATATTTTTTTTAACTTCTCTAAAATAAAGAGTACAAACTTCATTGAATAGTTTAATTGAATATTATCTTTAAATTGGTATGAATCTAAATTATAATCATATATTTTAATTATTGCCAACCAATTTTATATTCAATTGTTTAAAGATTCAAATAAATAATATTAATACTCATAGGTGAATAAACATCCAATAGAAACTTAATATATCTTCAATGTAATGTGGTTGGGCATTGTAGAGTTAAAAATGAGCTAATAGAGTGTTGATAATAAATTCTAGTGAAGTATTCTATTTTAACATATAAACAAGCTTATAATTAGGTATCACTTTATGGGAAGATATGAATAAATTATTTATATATTACTTTATAGCTTCTTAGTAAACTAGACGTAGATTAATTTATTTAAACATTTAAAGGAGTGCATAAATTTTCAAAGTGTTTATAAAATGATATAAAAACTAGTTGATTTCAATAGAAAATCATTAATTAAAGATTGGAATAGAAAGAATTGTGTATCGCTTATTGACACGAATGTTTATACTTTCTATTTAGCGTTTATTAAACTAGATATATATTTGAGTCAAGTATTATTTTGTTTTGATATTTAAATAGTGTCTATATGTAAAAATGTTTTGTAAAATACAATTATAGGTATTTAGAAGCTTATCCGTTAAGATAAAATGCAGCATCATTAAATAATGAAGTAGATTTAACTTACTACAATAATAATAGGTTAATAAAATATATATTGGAATCTGCTTTAGTTATTAATTGGATTTGATTTTCACTAGATTGCTAATCAAGTAGTTAGTTAGCCTAATCATATATTATTGTTTAGGGCGATGATATGCTAGTTCATTGCTCAGTGCAGTGTACTTTGTAATGTGATAGATTTGTTGATGTCTGGAGCAGATAATCTCATTATTCTTTCGTTTCACATATAGCTTAAACAAATTAGACTTTAAGAGAGATTATTTGTGCTTTGTGATGGTTTATTACATAATGGCGACCTGATTGAGCTAGACTAGATCAAATTAAATTAGATTTTAGATTTTTCATCAGATCAGATTAATCATTCTACCCATCACGGCATTCATCAAATTCCATCAGTTACAAAATGGCGCGCCAACTCAGGCCGAAATAACCAATTAAAGACCAAAGTTTGAGTCTCATATAGATGCTAAAACATGGTATTATGTTTGTATGCATTGGTGGAGTTATATAGCTGATTATATTATATCATAGGTTTAAATAAGATATTAGGATATTTGTTGTTGTCGTTCTTTGTGGATCTTATTAGCAGCTGTAGGATTGAATGGGTAGATATGTTTTATGTAAGAATAAATAAAAGTAAAGTATTTAGCAATTTATTAAAAAGGAAAAATAAAATAGAGATATTATATTTGACATAAATAGTAAATAAAAATGGAAAGCAATAAGACAGAAGCATTATCCAAACCTGAAGAGATCTGTATCCAATTCTGAAAGAATTGATGGACCGGATGGGTGATATGAATAGAGAAATAAATAATAAATTTAGTGATATGAGTAGAGATAATAATAAATTAAGAGAAGATATAAGTGGTGATATAAATAACAAATTTAGTGCTATGAATAATAAATTTGACAGTATGAACAATAAATTGAGTGATATTATTAGAGAGAATAAAGAACTTAGAGAGGAGGTAAATATTAAAATTGACTTATGCAAAATTGAGTTAAATGCTACTAATGCTAAGTTTGATGAATTTAAGTATAACTTAGATGCTTGGTTGAAAGAATCTAATAATAAATATAATTGTAGGTTTAATGAATTGAGTGACCATATAGAGAAGTCACAAGAACACATAGATGTCAGGCTTAACATTTTAGAAGCCGAAGTTAAAAGCTGTAAAATTGAATATCAAAGTTTAGAGGAAAGATGTTTTAAAATTAAACAAACTTATGTAGATACCCAGAAAGCAATCACATTGGAAATAAGTGATATCAAAAGAGGGCTAAGAGATATTCAGACTAATATGAAGGTAAAATGTAACGAAGCAAAAATAGTAAATTACAAAACATTAGAACAGGTGTCTTTAGAAAAAGTAAAGATGATTAAAAGATTTGAAAAGGTAAAAATAGATTGTTCTGATGATTTAGTAAAAAGAAAGTATATTGATAAACAGAATCATTTAGATAAGCTTTCAAATGTTGTGCTGTTGCAACCAAATAAAAACATAAAGACAGGTTAGTCAGAAAATGATAGATGAAGTATGGTTGATAAATATATTTGAATCCAAAGAAATTGAAAATTTAAAAGGTAACTTTGGGAACCAACACGTAACACAAAGATTTAAAAAAATGTATCATAATGCAAAGGAAAGGTGGAAAATAAGTATGGAAGAAGTTATGTCCATAAGAATGCAGGAAGATAATATTTATTATAGGAAATATGTTAAACAGTCATTCCAAGGAGAATTTTATGGTAATACAGTAAAAGGAAAGGAAGGTAAATTCTCTGAAACTTGTTGTAAGAGTATGTTTCTTGAGAAAACTTATAGTAAGTATAACTATACATTAGATGATAATGTTCATAGTAACTTTCTCTGTTATTTTGTTAAGAATTATTGAGAGTAGTCGAGAAGTACATGGAGAGAGGAAAAGACTAATACTGATTTGATAAATTTAGATGGCATGATTTGATTTGACTAATGGTTTAACGAATTTGTATATGACTGGAAAATAAAGGATTTATATAAGAACATATTTATTTGAAGTAGATTATGATAATGATTTAACAAAGGCTGGCCAGAATTTGAGAGAGATGGGACAGAAAAGAATTACCCAAGCCTCTCATAAGCCTTGTGTATTTAAAGTAGGAGATTTTGTATTTGTAAGAACTCCCCAAATCAGTGACCTGCAGAATTATAAGTTCAAAAAGTTTTTGAATGTATATGAGGGACCATTCCAAATAAAAAGAAAAGTGGGGGAGAATGCATTTCTCATAGAAACCCCTGAAGGTGAAAAAGGTACCTTCAATGCCCGAAGCTTAAAGCCAGTAGCACCACCCAATTAAATAAAAATATATTCATTAAAGTAATTTTATTATTTCATCTCATGATATTTATTATTATGACCAAAAGTCATTAGTAATAGTGTAGATACACATATGAAAGACTAAAAAAAAAAATAGAGTGAAAAATATTTATAGTCAAAGTACTTTTGAAGATTTTCATTGTATAGTATACAAATGCTATTTAATATTAGACCTTGTAAAATTGACTAATGGTGATGAATGGATGATTTAATGCATTGGAGATATAGAGTGAAGGATTTTAATGTCTGTGCTAACTGTAAATTGTAAATATTTGTATGGTTAAGTCTTTTCTTTGACGAAGTTGGCAGAACTATAAATGTGTGTTGTGGCTCATAACTCTATATAAAATTATATTGAAGTCTGAAGTCAACAGATGTCCCAGATTTATTATGAAGTAGCAGGTAGAAAGAAATTCTTGATGGCAGGGTTTATACTTTGATATGAGTTCTGATTTTAAAGAGAAATGTTTAGTAGTTTCCCTAACCTGTAGAAAATAAAGCTATTCAAACATAAAGGTTCCTGATTAGCATCCATGATGGGCACAACTTAATTCACAAAGTAGTTGCCAGATCCTCCAGAAATTAAAATTAGATTTGATTAACATTTAATCAGTTTATTTTAGTATTAGAAGTGATGTAAAATTGAGATATCTCTGTTGTTTTGAATCTCCAGCTCATTGTAGAAGTTAATTCTCATTTATTTAGTTTATGTTATAAGAAAAATAACTTTAAAGCTAAGATTTTCAATGTCCAAGACAGGACTTGAATAAATATAAGATATTAGTTAATTAAAATTATATTCTCATTTTATGACAATATTGAATGTTTAATTTTTAGGCCCATAGTAGTGTCACTGAAATGAACTACAGATATGTCTAAAAAAATAAATAAATAAATAAATAAAAGCTATTGTTAAGTTTTAAGAAAATAAAACATATGAATATATATATATATATTTTAACAATGAGAGAAAAGTATATGATTATTAGAGAGTAACTAATAATATTTGGCTTATAAATGAATTTTGTTCTGTAATATCTTTGGCTTGCATGAAAGAAATACTAAATGATTTTCTCATTTGACTCTAACTTTAGAGCATTGTTGTCAAGAAAGTTGCAGAGAAAAATGTAAAGATGTAATAATTTAATTGTGAAATCCAATATAAATTTTTGTTGAAAAAAAAAACCTAGAGATGTGATTATACTACATAAATGGTAGATATGAAAAAAATGCATGTAGGTATACCAAGAAGATAAGGATAAAAGGAATAAATGAATTCCACATTGCTTTGATGAGAATAAGATATTTGAAATTTTTGACTAACATTTTAAATGATAATAAAATCAAGACAGATAGAAAGGATAAATGTTTATCTATGTTGAAGTTAAAATGTTTAGTGATTATAGAGAAAAGAAAAAGTGTCTTTTTTTTTCTCTGTAGAGGGGAGATATTGTGAATATTCAGATTAATGATCAAGGTATTTAAAAAAAAAATAAAGAAGTTTGTTGATCTTGCTTGATTTTTCTTTTGCTTGATAGATAGATAATGGAAGATCTTGGAAATATAGATTTAAATTGATCACCATGGCAACCTAAAGCTTTTAAATAGAATTGTTTACTGTTGAGTCTTGCTTTAAAATACAAAATTCACTATAATCAAACTCAGGAAAAACATATAGGTAAATAAATAAATTTTGAAAACAATTCAGTACAATATAAGTTTACTTAAATAGGATCGATATTATTTTACATATTTTATTTTTCTGTCAATGCAGTCACTATAGTAACATTATTACATATAATTCAATGTTTTTATGTTATGTATATTTGTTTATAAATTAATTTTAAAAAAATATTATTATTAAAAAAATATATATGTGTAAATTATTTGTGTTTATAAAGTGAATAAAGGTTGTGATATCAATTTTGTATTTTGGTTTACAAATAATATGAAAAATCTAATCGAATTTGGATTTAATTTTCATGTATCTTTTTCTCCAAACTTACATTACAAACCATGGGAAAATTGCTGTAAAGAAATTGTTTGGCATCAAGGTTTATTTGAGTAGTATTCAGTGGTTGTTATGACACCAGAACGTGGAAAGAGAACGTATAAAAAGCCACAAAAGACTAGAAGAGTAAGCTATCATCTTTTTGTGATTGCCAAGAACTGAATGTTCTTATAAATAAAAGTTCTTCAATATTTTTTTTTAGCTGTTAAACCATAAAGCATGGAAAAATAACTTAAATTATCTGCCCGTTCAATCATTTGAAGGGCAGTTGTGAACAATTTCCAAGAGAAACGATAACAAGATGTAAAAAAAAAGAGGAAACCTATGAAAAAAAATGCTTTATATAAAATCGGCTATTTTAGTTTTAAAAATAAAGATTTTTTATTTTAAAGTTTGGCGTATAACTACGTTGGATTTGGATAAATATCATGCCACAAGCTAAGAAACATTCAGTATCAACTGGATTAATTTGCATCATAAAAAGGCTAATTAAATTGCACTCTCCTCTCTGGAAAGGAAAAGGAACTGTTAGTGAAGCATTATAAAGTTCGACTTATCTTTTCTGAGAAATAAACTTCTATTTGCAGCGTGGAAACTGAGGATAAGTAAATTGCAATGGACAAATAAATAGTGAAAAGGACAGACTATTATATATGGTATGATTTTTTTTTAATATATAAAAATGTGCACATATTAATTTTTTTTACATATATTTAAAAAGGATGATTTGTATTTTATTTAAATTATCTTTAAGAGTAATAGAATTTATTGAATAAAAATGATTGGAGAGATTCCTTATTAATCATTTGAACTTTTTGTCTAAATATATATATATATTAACACAATTCGATGTTGTTGTTGTTGTTTTTTTAGTATATGATTTGATGGTTGCAAGTATAAAATTTAGTTTAAAATATCGAACAGACAAGAGATTCAAATGTATCCTATTATTTCATATTCATTTATCACTTATTATTTTGATAAACCAATAGGCTTCGATCTCATCCTATTTCATATCTTTGGTATCTGTTATATATATATTTTTAGTAAAATATCCAAAAATCTCTCCATTCATTCATTCATTTTTTTTATGTCGTTATTGTTTTCGCAGCATATTTTAGAGATACACATAGTAATTTTATCATTTTTATTTATTAAATCAATCTGAAATATAAATTAATTTCCTACGTATTTTGTTATTAATCTTGCCAATTTTCTTTCATATAATCAAATAAATTGAGTGATTCAAATTTCAAGACTCCCTTAATTTTTTTTTAATTATTTGGATTGCATGAGATGATGTAGCTATTTAAATGACAAGGTTCAAACTCAGCTTGGTAAGTGAGCTAGAATATAAGATATGGTATGTTTTGCATATTAGCATTTTATTTTATTCCCATATGAATTTTATATTTATATTTGCATTCGAATATTATATATATTATCATTTATCTTAGTTAATATTACAAAGTCAATCATTTCTATGTTTGTCTGATTCCGTCATAAAAATCTAAATAGATCGTACTTTATCGTTGGTTCAGAATAACTCGTCTTAGATATTTTTTTTAACTTCTCTAAAATAAAGAGTACAAACTTTATTGAATAGTTTAATTGAAAATTATCTTTAAATTGGTATGAATCTAAATTATAATCATATATTTTAATTATTGCCAACCAATTTTATATTCAATTGTTTAAAGATTCAAATAAATAATATTAATACTCATAGGTGAATAAACATCCAATAGAAACTTAATATATCTTTTATGTAATGTGGTTGGGCATTGTAGAGTTAGAAATGAGCTAATAGAGTGTTGATAATAAATTCTAGTGAAGTATTCTATTTTAACATATAAACAAGCAATAATTAGGTATCACTTTATGGGAAGATATGAATAAATTATTTATATATTACTTTATAGCTTCTTAGTAAACTAAACGTAGATTAATTTATTTAAACATTTAAAGGAGTGCATAAATTTTCAAAGTGTTTATAAAATGATTTAAAAACTAGTTGATTTCAATAGAAAATCATTAATTAAAGATTGGAGTTGAAAGAATTGTGTATCGCTTATTGACACGAATGTTTATACTTTCTATTTAGCGTTTATTAAACTAGATATATATTTGAGTCAAGTATTATTTTGTTTTGATATTTAAATAGTGTCTATATGTAAAAATGTTTTGTAGAATACAATTATAGGTATTTAGAAGCTTATCCGTTAAGATAAAATGCAGCATCATTAAATAATGAAGTAGATTTAACTTACTACAATAATAATAGGTTAATAAAATATATATTGGAATCTGCTTTAGTTATTAATTGGATTTGATTTTCACTAGATTGCTAATCAAGTAGTTAGTTAGCCTAATCATTAGGGCGATGATATGCTAGTTCATTGCTCAGTGCAGTGTACTTTGTAATGTGATGGATTTGTTGATGTCTGGAGCAGATAATCTCATTATTCTTTCGTTTCACATATAGCTTAAACAAATTAGACTTTAAGAGAGATTATTTGTGCTTTGTGATGGTTTATTACATAAGGGCGACCCGATTGAGCTAGACTAGATCAAATTAAATTAGATTTTAGTTTTTTCATCAGATCAGATTAATCATTCTACCCATCACCGGCATTCATCAAATTCCATCAGTTACAATATATATATATACCCATTAGACATATTTCTCAAAGTTGACTATTTGCTTCATTATTATTTGTAATCTGTTTGGATCTGCTAACCAAGCAATTGGTATAAATCAGAGAATGTCAATTTCCATCCTATCTTGATATCATTTCTGATTGTTCTTTTTTCCTAAGAATATTTTATCAATGTGATAATATATGGAATATTTCCATCATCTATAATTAAATGCTGAATGTAGCTCAGTTGGTTAGAATAATAATGCCATAAAATTTCAATATTCAAAAATCTAAAGGTGTAAGTTTGACTCTTATGCTAGCATTGTCACTGGTCAGGCCGGAAACACCTAAAGATATGAAAATACATATAATCACAAAATTAAAAGTAAACCCTATATTATCCAACTTCATATATAAAATAGAAACAATGCATACCGCTAGCTAGAATCTATGTAAAAATTCCCCTGCTATATTATAAATACTTCTCCTTCTTTTTCAGTGTAGTGCTAAAAGTCGAGCTTCCCCCTTAATTATATTATTCCAGCTACATTTCCCCTTTAAATAAAAAAAGCTCTAATTTTAGCATTACATTGAAAAGGAAATAGTATAGTGTTAAAATTCGAGCTTTCTTTATTTAAAGGTGACTGGAATGATATAGCTATGTGGCATTTCAAATAACTTCATATATATATATATTCAGTAGTCACGTGACAGCATATATTCATAATGTAAGTTTATATGTGTGTGATACTTTTTATTTATTTCATTCATTTGAACTATTTTTTTAACTTATTATAAAAGTTTTTATACTGCGATAATTAATTATAAACATTTAATCCAAATCAATGTTTTTTAGCCTAAAATCAATACAAAATGAGAATTATGTTCCTAATGTAAAAAAATATGTTTTAGTTTAAAGCTATAGGTGACCTTAAATGTTATTAAAAATATATATGTACTGTGGCAAATATGTTGCAGCAATATATATTTATATACATGTATTGTGTATATATCTATACCAATTTCAATCAAATAAAAAAATTAAGTATATATGAAAAAAAAAAATTATTTTCTGAATATACTGCTGCAGTCATATACTATATAATTTGAAATCATAATTTTAATATTCTCCCCCCAAAACATTATTTTTTTGCATAATACTATTAATTTAGTAGCAGAAATAAATAACTAAAAATTAAAATAAACATCACATGACCAGCTCTTATGCTTGTGTATAACTGTTGTTAAAACAGGCAAAACTCACTATATATATTGCCACACACAGCAAGCTAGAGTAATCAATGGATGCCAGAAGGTTGTAATTAAATGGAGATAAAAGGTAGTTGCTGGAGGGTTGCATTAAATCCTAAGATCTAGATGCAGTCCTCTCAGATCCAAGGCTCCTCACTGACGAAGGCCATAAGCCAGAAACTAGTCTGGGGATATTGGATGAGTAGGCACTAGATGGGGATTTTATGCAGAAGCCTTCTGGAATGCATTGATTACTCCAGCTTGCTGTGTGTGGCAATACATATAGTGATTTTTTGCCTGTTTAAAAAATTAAAATGTTATAAAATTACTGTATATTTATTATAATGCCAATGTTTTTTTTCTATATGAAAGTCTTAAGTTTTTATACTGTTTGCTGCAATTCCATTGGAATGAAGTCATGTTGTGCAAACCATCATATATTAATCAATGAATAATTTCATTATGCAGAAATGAGATGAAACTTTCTGCCAAACCTATTAGTTGGTTTCAAATTCTATTCAGATAAAACTTAATTTTTTTTTTCAAATTTTAATTTTATATTGGAATTTTTCTTTTAGATAGCCTGCACATAGCAATCCAACTAATTATATTATCATGCATTTAAAGTGGTATCTATATACTTTTAAGTAAAGAGTAAAATAAAAGTGAAAAACACTTAAATCCTCACTATCTAGCAATTGACAAGCTGTTTTCATTATTTCTTTATAAAGAACATTGAATAGACATCTGTTCTGTATTTGCTTAAAGGCTGCTTTAACTATATATTAAAATACTGTTGCAAATTATGAACTAAGAATGAATCATGCTATATAGCAGGGATGGCCAAACTTTTAGGCATGGGGGGCAACTTTTTTGGTGAAAGTGAAACTGAGGGTGACTGTTTTTTTCAGGGCTTCGATCCAAAAACCAGAAAAGTGTTGCACTTTCTCTCAACCATTTTTGGTCACATTTTCACTATTTTATACTTATTTTAACATAAATTCATAGTTTTATCAGTATTTTAATTTTAAAAAAAAATCCACTATTGGCAGCATTCAAAAAATCAATTTCTGATTGTGGTCTATTGTATATAGTCCATCTCTTTTTTTTTTATAAAGTGACACAAATCATTGACTGTCAACTTTGGCTATTGTTTTCCAGACATTTCAAACTGTCAAAGTCAGAAAACCAAAATGTTTTATGCCTTTGTAATAGATTTTGAATGTAAATAAATATATTTCTCATAATCTTTTACATTCATAATTAATTTTTATATTAATTTACCTAGATATAAATGCTGATTCAATTTTTAAATTTTACAAGAAAAATAATCAAGGGAAAGTGAATAGCACTTGACTGCTACTCAAGATAAGTGAATAAAGTTGACTGCTATTCATATATCAATGATATTTGATGATAACTAACAAAATGCAACTATTTTTCCATAAATATTTATGGACATTATGATTACTTTTTACATTGCATTGACTAATAATGTGGCTAGATTTAGATTTTTATTTAAAATATTTAATTTTAGATGAAGAAAAGACAACTAAAGTGAATAATCAACTATCATAATTTCTAAGATCCGAGAAATCATGTAATGATTGGTTGAAATATAATTTTTTTGTTTTACTGCTGGCTATTTTTAATGTGTTTTTCTTATATTTTTCTTCAGTTATTAACATTATTTTAAATTTTTTGTTACATTTAACCAATATCAATGTAAAATAATTTAATTTTTAGAAGCTAAAATAAAACAATTTTGATTATTGTACATTAACCCTTTCAAGGTCTGCATTTTCTGACATTTTTCTTTGTCTCACACATCAATGTAAAATATATGATAAAATGATTATTACTTATCTGAAAATAATAAATTTGACTTCATTTGATAGATATTTTTGTTTACTACTGAAATAAATTTTAAATATTCTTATTTTGTTTCTATAAATATTAAAGAAATGAGATTGTAACAAAACAAAGTGATTAGACATCATTGTTTCTAGTAAGATTATTTTCAGTTTATAAAACCAATGAAATATTTCTTAATTAATATTACTTTTAAACATCTGAATGAATAATTATTTATTTCTCTTATATTTAATAAATTATGCTTTAAAAGTTTAAATTTTTGAATATTCATTGCAAAATTGCGATATTTTCATATTTTTAAATATAAATAAATTGCTTATGTAAAAACTAAGCCTGTAAATTGCTTCAGGCCATTCTTAAATTCATTACTAATATAACATTATATTTTTGAAAATAAAGTATTTCAAGTCAAAATAAGTTATTAATAATTTATATTTCTTGATATCTAATAAATATACTGTAAATTATTTTTTTTAAAAAAATCTAAAAGCATAATAAATTTGCAAATAAACAAGTTTTTGTTCATTGGAACTATTTAATTTAAACAATGTCAGAAAATGTGGAATCTTTTACAGCCTTGGCAACAGACAATGACTGAACATGTCAGGGTGGGGTTTATGTTTATAGTAAGAGTGTGAATTTTGAATTTCCCACCTTCTACTGCAAATTTTTCAGCGAAAATTTATTATAATAAAATATATTGCTTTACACACATTTTAACATATAATACTTATGAAAAAATTCACTAGGGGGAGAATTAGTCAAAAGTCAAAATTCTGACATCCCACTAAATTGAAATGTTAATATAGTTTAGAAAGGAAACTGGCTAGATCCATATTTAAAGAATCAAATCACTCAATTTTTACTCAATCTGGCCATATTATTTCAGCTCCCTCTAGTATTAAAATTTGTCCATATTGCTTTATAAAATATTTATTAAATTGTAATTTAAAATTACACCTGGGTCTTGTTTTATGCAGTAGATAGGTTCCTCAGAAAACATGCACAAAAGAAATTGCACAAAAATAGACTTATCTCACCTTAAAAAATGGGGGATAGGTTACTATAATTTTTTAAAATCGCATAAAAGCAAAGCAATAATGTAAAATTACTTTAAAATTCGCATAAAAAAAAATAAGAAAATAAAATATGACTAATAAAAAATTTCAAATTGGAAAAAAATTGATACAATACTAACTTTTTTTACTTTTTTTATTAACTACAGTATTTAATTTCATTCAAAACAATATATTTTTATGCATAATTTACATTTTTTTCATACAGTATGGTATTTTAATCATTATCATTATTTAAGACATCAGATTTGTCATGATGTGATATGATGTAAGGTACAGTAACTTCTCCTTAAACGAAGTCAAGAGGAAATACAACTAAAATGTTTTCCAATCACTGTTAATCTTCCCAATTCACTAAGTGATCTAAAATTGAAATTGTTGTTTACAAAGAAATTCATTTTCTTGGTCTCCATTAGGGTAAACTAAAAGTTTAAAATAAAAATAAGAACTTAGACTTACGATAATAAAACAACACCGACTCACCACTGTTGGGAAAATCTAATTAAAACTAACAATTAAAAATTAAATTCTTATTTTTATCTTTAATTTTTGAATTTTCAATTCCATTTAAAAATCAAATTTCATTGATTCACATCACATTAATTTCAGATCACGTTACGTAATTTTTAAATTGTTAATTACAATTAAAAATCAGATTTTAATTGTCAAATTTAATTGTGCCCACTGCTGTTACTCACCTTTTAAAAATAAACTTGCAGACACTAAATGATTAATTGATTACGTACTCTTTTTATAAAAAGCAAAAATAGAACGTGATTTAAAATGCAAAAACAACAACATACATAGTATTTTTCATCTATAACATTTGAACAGATTTACATTATAGTCTTGTAAAAATTATTACTTGCAGATACTAAATGATTAATTGATTATGTACTCTTATTTAAAAAGCAAAAATACAATGTGATTTAAAATGCAAAAACAACATATATAGTATAGGCATCTATAACATTTGAGCAGATTTACATAATAATCTTGTAAAATTTAATGTGTGTACATAAAATGGGGAAATCCTGATTTTAAGTGAATTATGAACTTCTTTATTGTATAAAATCTATTACAGTACTATTATAAAGCACTGAAAATATTGAAATTATTAGATGGAAGTCAAACTTCGATAATGCGCTATTACTTTAAATATAATGTGAGTGTGCAAAATTTATAATATTTAAGGTAATAGCGCATTATCAGAGCTCAACTTCTGATCTAATAATTTTTATCGCATAAAAGAAAACCACATACAAAGATATTAAGAATAAACATGAATCACATAACTTCAAAAGTGCATTAAATAAATCTGCGTAAAACGAGACCCTGGTGTACTTATAAATAATTATTTTCTAGAGCTGGTCCTGAATTTTAAAAAAAATTCAAGAAAAAAAAATTTTTTTAGAATTGTATTAAAATAAATTAGATGCAACTTTTACAAAAAAAAAATATGCTGTCGACTTCCAGAGACCTTGTAGTTGGACCCCCCTGCTATATAGATATAATTCAGAAAAAAAAACACTGAATAAAAAGCCACACAAATGCACTTACACACATGTATGTATTGACAAATACTGTATCTCTATGTATAATATTAGCTCTATCCTGACCCTCATATATTAACAGTTAGAACATTTTATAATAACGTATGTTTGTTTGCTATATTGAAGTAAAATATTTTTTTCTAGTTAAAATTATTCCCGTTTTTATATACATCTCTGGAAATACTATGCTGCAACAATTACTTGCGTTAATAAAGAAAATAAATTGTGATTGATAAAAAAAAAAAAACTATTCTATAACCTTTTTTTTTTAATTAAAAAAAAAACATTAATTTTTAAAATACTGTATAGTAAATTAAACTTTTCAAAACAGCTGCCTTTAAATAGATTAATTTATCTATTAATTTGTTTTGTAAAACAAAAAAAAAATTACTTTTTTATTTGCAAATAAATATTGTGGGGAATTGTGTAGTAGCAATTCTTTTAATTAAAAAAAAATCTAATAAACAATTATGAAATAAAATTCATCATATATATTACTAAATAAATACATAAATATATAAAAGGAGAATACTAGCCGCAATAGAAGATAATCAATAATATTTAAAATTTCAGGTTTTTTTTAATCAAAAAGTTTATTAATTAACATAATTGATTTAATCCTCCATTTAAATACATTTAACAAGTCATTTCCACATTATATTTAACACAATGATTTCTATGTAAATACTGAGTAAATGATAATAATAAAAGACTATATATATATTGTGCACTTTTTATTAGCTCAGACTATTCTAAAATAGGATTTTGGTGTATAATTTTAAATTTTACAAATCCAATAATATTTGCTTATTAAAAGAAGACAGTAATGACATATTAGATCATAGGATTTAAACTCGGTTTTAGCTAATGGAAATTTATAAATGATCTTAACTCAAGATACACATAGATAATAACCATAGAGTCATATATATGCAGATGGATGAACAATTAATATCATTTAGTATTTAAAATCAGTGAAGTTTAACTTGTAATTTTGTAAACAGAATGCATCACAGATGCTAATAATTATTGTTTGTGAGCATTTGATTTTAAAAATAGAAATTATTTATCTTCAAATCTTGCTATATTCAAAAGTAAATAAATAAGGTTTAATTTTACAAAATACTGATTTAAAATTAAAACAGTAAATTCTATCTTTATTGAATTTCTAAAAATATTGTATTTCAATATTTTTTAAAAATGAAAAATCGGTCATTTTAAAATAATAAACCAAAAACTTTCAAAATAAGTGATTGTTTCATAGAAAAAAGTGGGAAAATATTAGCCAATCAAAGAGTTTCAAACAATCTTGGAATATGAAATTCAAGAGGGGGGAAGCTTCTTGATCGTAAAGGATAAGTAACTAAGTTTTTTTTTTTGGCTTGGTGATATTGTTTTTTTTTTTAAAAAAAAAATTGGATTAGAAATTCCTAAAATCTTATTATTTGCAACTCTACATCAATATATATGGATAATTATAAGCTCTGTTGTTAAAATAATGGAATAAATTAATCGTTTTTCTACTGGGCAAGTCAATAATCAGAATTCCCAATAATCTCTTGAAAATTAATAAATATTGAAGAAATAGTCGGAGATGAATAATCAATGAATATATTCACTGAAAAGTAATAATAATTGTGCCATAGGGAAAATGAACTGCAGTAATACACAAAAGGAAATAAATAGACACAGTAAATATCCAGTAAGGATATATAAAAGAATAGTAAATCTCTTGGAAACAGAACTAAATTAGTAATAAATGAAAAGTGTTCATTGTTATTCTGGATGTATATAAAATCTTAATTACAATGTGAGATAGAATTATTTATTTGGAGCCAAAAACGTTGCACGACACATTTTTAATTGAAATCATAAGTGTGCCTTTTACTATAGAGAGAAATATATATAATCTAAAATGAATAATGCAAGCCACAAATAAATTTTTATTACTAAGCAAGGGACAAAACGAAGGATCATTGTTGCAGTAACTCAAATACCTCGCGCTAATCTTAGGATAAACAGAATCTTCAGAAAATAAGGAAAAATAAAAACGTTATGATAAGTTTATGGAGTGTGGAACAACTAGAAGATTTAAAATTGTTTTTGTACTTTAGCTGAGAGTTAAAAGAGAACTTCTTTCTAATGTTGGTATTTATATTTTTAATCTACGATTTGTTAGTATAATGGGGGGGGGGGGAGAGAACTAAATCATTTAATAAGGAATTAATTCAAGTGTTGTTATATTAATAGTTATTTAATAATTCGGTTAAGTTTAAAGATTATGAATCCTTTAAGTAAACAAATATACTCGATATTTTAGTATGAAAGGGTATTTAAAATGATATATACATATTCCAAAGAGCAGGTTATATTTACATGTACAAATGGATAAACTAAAAAACAATGATTTTGTTCTTATGTGAAAGATAAAAGTAGTAATTTTGTTTGCTTACCAACCTCCAGAATTATGACCCTATGTTCTCATTTATTGTTTTGTATTGTTACTTAATCATCAAGTACTATTATTATGTAGAGATTGAACTGATGGACCATAAATGAAAAAAAAAAAGATTGTATAATAAACTGAATGTGTGCTATATAGTTCACATACATAGGGATAAATATCTCAACATATAATGGGAAATCATTAGTTTTGTTTAATAATAATACTCCAAAGATTAATTTTCTGTTGTTATTATAATATATGTATATCATTTTGTTATTAATTATTTTAAATTTGATATTAATGGAAATGTTTATTATCATTTGTAATGAATATTATTAAAATTATTGTTTTAAAAGTTTTATTAAATTCTAATTGCTGCATTTTTTTTCTGGGCTCATTTTCACCACATCACAAACTCAAAATACACTGTCAAAATTAAAATGAAAAGTCAATTCAACTTAAAGCAAATCTAACAGTTTAATAAGCATAAATCTCTTAGTAAAGATTGTTTTTACTTGTTACATGCTGCCTTGATCCCATAGGTCATTGATGACATTGCCAATTATTAAAGTGTATTTATTAATATAAAATTAAATGATACATTAATTATCAGTGAAAGTATTAGTGTTAATCACAGTTTAGTTAATAATATTATTTTAATATTCAGTATTAAAGAACATACATATATAGCTTGATTATGAATTGAAATTATAAGCCTTTCTTAATTTGTACACTATCCATGGAAATCTGTAAAATCCCTCTTGATATTTCATGGGTAGTATGAAGAATCAATAAATCAATGATTTTCCTGAAATCTCCTTATTGTAAAGTTATTCTTGTGATTATTGCCAATCTTAATTATTAAACATAATATGAATCAAAGTTTATTTGTAATTATCTAACAGATTAATTTAATGAGTGATTGAAGTAAAACTTAATAGTTTATAAATATAAAATAATATATTAGATATTATTGTTAGCCATGAGAGTGTGTAGATACTTAATAAGGAGGAGTATCTGGGTATTCTTATGCCATTGAACAAATATTTTGTATTTGTTTAATGTTAAGGGGATGTGATCTGTTTATGGGGAAACAAGTCTCACGTTAATTATATTTAAAATACATCTTATTTTAGAAATATTTACTCATGTCAAAGTAACTTGGGATAAATGCTAATCTTATCTAAATTCAATTGTTATAGTTAAAGAAAATGGTAGGGATATAATAAGTTTGTTAATAGAACCTAACCAGAATCCAAGTAGGGCCTAATATAAGGGTCTTGGAAACTCTGCTTAGGGTCATACCACCTATAGACAGGCCACAGTATATATACAAATGACATATAAGGAAATCTCATTCAACCATTATTTTGCATGATAATAAAGAAAATAAAGATGTCTTGTTTAAGTGCCAACTTATTTTGTTTCACAACTATATTAATTATTAAACGTTTTTATAATGCATCAAAATAACTTCAAACCAATATAGGTACAAAACAGATCATTAAAAAATATATATAAACTTCTGTTATTGAGTCATATATTAAAAGAAATTAACACTATAATAATGGTCCCATTTAAGGATTATATTCAAAAGATAAATTATTTATTTATATTGAACAACAGAGTGTGCATAAGAAGATAAGGGTGTAGAAGAAAAGCATTTGTTATGACATAGCTTTAAAAATGTTTTGTATTGTGGATCTTTTCAAGTAATTGTGGATTTTATCCTAAATCTCAATGTTAATAAGTGAGCCCATGAAACCTAAACAGTGGAAATATGCAGATGTAATAAATTAATGATATGCAGCTATTTTGTATAATCTATGTATTTTCAACATAAATAAGTTTAAGTACAATATATATATAAAATTATTTCAAACAGTTTTTTTTTTGTACAATAAATAAAATAAATAAATAATAGCTAAAATTTTTAATTTAAAAATGTTGAGTCTTTTGCATAAGTTATGATATTTTAAATCCGACAAGCTCAAAATCTGAGCTAAAATTCTTGAATTTTTTTCAGGCTCTTATCAAAGATAAGCTCACAATTTACCAACATACTACCAAGTAATTATTGGTAATCTCTAGCGATTCTTAACTAGAGATTAAAATAAAAATAAAAAAATATTAAACTCTCACTAATCAGAGATTGTCAAGCATGGTAAATATGATTTTCTTCTCCATTGTTTCTTAAATAAAGCTTCTGGAGAGAATTCTGTCCTGCAATTGACTATTTATAGGCTATTTTATTTAGTATTTTTTTACTATTTATTATTTTCTATTAACATGATTGTACTTAGCATAAAGTTAGTAGTATTTACCAATTATCTCATTAGGCCAAAAATTTGGTGTTTGAGTCTAAAATAAAAAAGAAATAAAGAATTTTCAGGTTTCAAGCTTCAAATTTTTTTAAGCAATTAGCCCATAGTCATTCTAATTTGTAATCCAATTTTTATCTATACATTTTTAAAATAGACTAAATGAGGAAAATGTAAACTCACAAACTTGGCATTTGATTATCTTGATGAATAGCATCTCCTCCCTTCTTCACTGTTTCTTTTAAAAGAGATGCTGGGAAATATTTTTCTGGCACTGGACTTTTCTAAAATTGTTACTGTTGTATTGACTGTTTTAAATGATAATTATATTTCATTTTATTATAAGTTATTTTTTTGGATTATATAGAAATGTTTTCTTCATTGCACTGAAAAGGATATATATTCATAGTATCAGATGACTTTTCTATTATTTTATTATTAAGTATTTTGTTTAATGTGTGTGTGTGTGTATGTGAATTTTCAGTTTCTACTTATTAATAGCTTAAATTGAATATTTAAAAATTTCATACTATCTAGTATAGCTATTTCTTTTACATTTTTGACTTCATAGCTAAAACAGTTTTGAAATATTAAAAAATAAATGTTGTTTTTTTTTTAATTTTGAATTCAATTAATAATCTTTCCAGATTTAGAATGGCACAGATTTTGGAAAATATTCAATTTAAACTAGAAGTTCTTGTATGTTTATATTTATATGATTGTATTATAATCATTTAGAAATAACTTTGTTTTTTTTATTTTGAATGTTCCATTTGTGATATGTAATAAAAAAAGGCAATAACTAATGGAAACTATACTGTTAACTTAGTCTATATAATTAGCATTGGTGATTTTAAGTTGAAAACGAATTGGTATTTTTTATTGTTAAAAAGCCATTTAAATTTTGTATACATAAATAAATTTAACAGTCATTGATCATAATAATTTTAATAACTATTAAGCTTTAAATTTTTTAACTTGAATTTTTAGGAATGTTATGTTCCTGAGGTATGAAATTTTCTGAAAAAATATAGTTAGAATATAATAAATCTATTCTTTATATTACTAAACAGAAATATTCTGAAAGGTTCTGTCACAATTATTGTATTATTGATAACTTGATTACAAGTAAACATGGAATTTTATGCTTGAAACAATAATAAACTGACTATGGAGTTTCATAAGCAGTAATGGGATTTATAGGCAGAATCATAACAGCTAACAAAAAGCCTTAGAATGATTGGCAAATTATATTGCAAAGAATATATACACACTCACTTATTGTTGTCATTAGATCTTTTTTGATGTATGGAAAATAATACATAAGGTTTAAAGAAGATCATTATTTCAATGCTATACAGCTATAATAACACTCTTTTACATGATGCCAATAATATTTTGAATAAGTGGAGAATGCAATTTGATCTCCTTTTGAATAATGATGCAAGAATTCAGATAATGACTTTTAATGATATATACATTCTACCTACCCACCAGTTTTAGTGCAATTAAAACACTTCTTTGTAATCTTAAAAATGAAAGTCTTTAGGTTTTGCTGAGATATCTGAACAAGTTTTAAAGTATAATGGTAATATGTTAGCTTCAAAATACATTGGAATTTTTTGGGAATATATAGATTCATAATCCTTTTGTTGTAATTATAAATTTTATTTAAACGCACATTGATTACAAAAGTAATATTTACTAAGGCTGTAAACCTCAAGAATATGTGCATGAAAATGCAAAGGTAGGGACCTCTACAGGTCTTAACCACAAGCTTATGCTTTGGAAGAAAAGAGGGGAACCTTCTTTACTTCGATCTACTTTCTATATGAATAGATAAAGCTGAATCGGTGAGATCTAAGAGCATGAAACTATTCAATACTTCACTGATTAATTCAAAAATTCCTACTACACATTAATACTCATGAAATCTTTCAATTTACAATGAGTCAATGGAAAGATCTAATAGTTAGAAATCTATTATGATAATTTAAAGTTGTAATTATAAATTACAGATCTAACTGCTTCAGCTTCACCTATTCATATAGAAAGTACATCAAAGTAAAGAAGATTCCCCTCTTTTTCTCCAAAGCATAAGCTTGTGGTTAAAACCTGTAGAGGTCCTTACCATTTGCATTTTCACAGGCATATTCTTGAGGTTTACAGCCTTAGTAAATATTACTTATGTAATCAATGTGCATTTAAATAAATTTATAATTACAACTTTAAATTCTCATAATAGATTTCTAACTATAAGATCTTTGCATTCACTTGTTGTAAATTGAAAGATTTCATGAGTATTAATGTGTAATAGGAATTGTGGACTTAATCATTGGAGTATTGAATAGTTTCATGCTCTTAGATCTAACCGCTTCAGCTTCACTTATTCTTATAGAAAGTAGGTCAAAGTAAAGAAGGTTCCCCTCTTTTCTTCAAAGCATAAGCTTGTGGTTAAGACCTGTAGAGGTTCCTAACTTCACATTTTAATGTGCATATTCTTGAGGTTTAAAATCCTTTTGTTCTAATTTATAAAAATAGAAAGAATAGATAAGATTGTGGTAACTATAAAAAGATATTATCATCATCCATTAATTTTAGTGAATAAATTGCTTCCAGTCTCAAATGAATGATTACCATAGTCTCAATATAGTTTTACAAAATTAAAAAAGTGCAATAGACATTTTTTATTATTAGGAAGATAAAGAAGTGACATATACATTGCTTTTATTGATTTGGTCAAGATAATTTGAATATATTATTTGTTTCTAAAATAAAAAGATAGAATTTAAATTTTTGAGATGTAACACAGACTCCAGTATGTTGTTTTTTGTATTTATTAAATTAAAAAAATAAGTTATTAAACTATCAAACATCTCATGATCACCATTCTTTATGCTTACACAAACTGTTTTTCACAGAGGCAAAACTCTCTATATAGTAACGTCAATCAGCGCAAGCCAAAGTAATTAATGGATGTATCCATTGATTATTCTGGCTTGCACTGAGTGGTGCTAGTGTGTGGAGAGTTTTGCCTCTGTAGAAGATAAGTTATGATATAACTATTGTAACTAACTTAATTGTATATATAGTTATTTAATCAATTCATTGTGTGGAAGTGATACTTGGACTCTTATCAATGAATATAATATTTTTATTCTTCTCCTTTACTTTCTTTGCATTTCTTTATATACTCATATATATTGCTTATAATAAATAACTCCTCTCATATACACTTTAATGCAAATTTTTTTTTGTTAAAACTTTTATTTTCCTGACAGTTTCAACTGTCCAGCAGTCTTCATCAGAGCATTCTCAATTTGCTCTACCTTTTAAAAGGAAGTTGAGAATGCTCTGATGAAGACTTCTGGACAGTTCAAACTGTCAGGAAAATAAAAAAGTTTTATTAAACAATTTTTTTCTATTAAAGTGTATATGAGAGGAGTTATTATAAGCAATATATATGAACATAATATTGTTAGAAAATTGTTCATTTATAAATACTCCCTAAAATTTTAAAATAAATAATATCTAAATAAGTTACATATCAACAAATGTCCCATTATTTTAATTAAAAAAAGCTCAGTAATATTTGTTGTCTCTTCATTATAATACTTATGAAAACAATACTAACAGAGCATTATATGTACAGTATCATCAAAATTTTATTTTTTACAATACATTTTTCATAATTATTATATAATTTATAATGGAGAGCAGCCTAATTTTTGCTTTAGGTTGTGCTGAAATTTAACAGAAATACACTATCATGTATTTATATGTATGGGTGTATAGCTGTCTATATTTATAGGAACAGTTGGCTTACTTAGAAATATAAAAGATTTTTATTTTTAAGGCACTACTCATTTTCATAAAAATCATTCTGTTTACTTCCAGTCAAACCTCAATGAGAAAGTTTGAACTTAATCAAAAGAATAAAAAACTAATTTAAAGATATAGTCAGAAAATAAAATCAACTTCAAATTTAATATAATAATAAATTTAATAATATAAACATATAAGTTAATTATTTACATAATAAATAAAAAATATTAATAATTTATAAAACGCCTACTCATTACTTAAGTAATATATATTAAGGCTATAACTTTAAGACTGTGCCTAAAATGCTACAATAGGAACCTTTACAAATCTAAACACAAGATTAAAGACTTTGTAGAGGTCCCTACTGTCGAAAATTTTAAATAAAACAAATTGAATTTTTTTCAGAATATACTGTTAAAAAATCTGCCTTTCTTTTTATTTTCTAATCTATAATTCTTAATATATGGAGAGTTTAATTATACTTTCCAGTGGCAGATCAGTGTTTAGAACAACAATCCAAAGAAATACGATATATCTGCATGTTTTAATATAATTATTATCAAAAAAATCATATTTTATTAAAATATAAAAAATATATGTTATTAAATTTGATATATGCAGGATTTATTTAATGCTGATAAGAGTTTTTTTTTTCTTTTGTATGAATTACTAGTAATATTATCTTTCTTGGCTTGTATATAAATTTGATATTGATTTTTTTCAAGTATAAATAATAAATGATTTTTGCAATGACTTTAAAATTTCTTTTGATGATTTCAATAAAAAATTACCCATTTCTACTTGTGAGATTTCCATAAACTTATTTATGTAACTTCAGATAGTGAAGATGGTTTGTTGCCTAATCAAACTATTAATAATTTGGAATTTGCCAATGTCAGGCAAGCAATTGATTTAATGCATTTTCTTTCTATTTATTCATATTTTCATTGTGCTCTCTTAACAGAAATATCTGATTGCTATTCTTCTCTCTCACACACAATAATTTTTTAACTTGTACCATTCTAAATTACAAATACAATTACTTCAAAAATTATCTGTTAAGAATTTAAATAGACTAAGATCTGTTTCTCGATCCTTTATTTTACAAAAAATATTGTTTTTACACTAATTTGTTTTTACATTCTTATAAGTATTTATTTGTCTTTTTGTAAAGACATTAGCTTCTCAATTGGTATGAAAAGTTGAAAAATTATATTCTTACATTATTTTAATAAAAAAAATCCATAACATTTTGTTGCTCTCTTCATTATAATATATTGTAACAGTTTGTAAGATAAGATAAATATATTTAAATTAGAAATGTAAGTTTTGTAGTATGGCAAGATTAATATATAAATCAAAATGGATTGAAAAATAAGATTAATAGAAATTCAAGTAATATATATTTGAAGTTCAAATAAATGGTTAAACTCCAATATATACATTTAGTCTAACTAATATTCTGATAATAATGATGATCAAACAAACTAAAACTGAAGGTAAGTTAAATATAATTATTCCAAAATTATTTTTAATTTCTTTTTCTAGATTCAATTTAAAATTAAATTTTAGACATCAAACTTTCTAAATAGAAAGTTTACTTCTGGATATCTTAATATTGCTGATTACCATCATTTAATTGTACTTCCATCACCCCTGCATGTAGCCCAATGGAATGCATGCCTTCTCAGGATTATTGGATAGCAATGGCTCATGTCTGGAATGAGTTTGAAAAACAAAAACAAGCTAAATTGATTAATAATTAAAAAAATAACTTGACAATTTATTTAGACTAAATAAATAAAATACAAACTTGTTACATTCACAAGTATCACAATATAAAGAAAATAAATAAAAATAAAAAATATTGAATTGAATAAACATAAACATTATATTTAATACCTTTAGTTAAATGTAAAGCTCTTACTAGCTAATGAAATATTTTCAACCATGGTTTTGTAGAAACTGTAAGCTTACTATATATATATATATATATATATATATATATATATATATATGTGTATATATATATATATATATATATATATGCACACATCTTTAATAATAGTTTTTATCAATGCAATACTGATTGTAATTATCCACTTTTTGTATTGGTGACAGTAGATAATATAGTTGAATCCCACTAAAAAAATATATGGCAGAGATAACTTTTTTATTTATATCATGATTTTCTTTCTTTAAAGAGGCAAAATTGCATTCTATGAAACTTCAACATTTTTATCTGGATATGATTGTAGTAGACTGGCATGGTTTCAGTTTTCTAGCTGCACCTAATGTTGTCATAATTGTTGAGGTGGATGGAATATTGAAAAATATTTTAAAATAGTCAGACATACTTCTATCCAAAACTATTCTGAAAAACTCTGTTTTAATCAAAAAATTACCTTTTTAACAGCTCCTCCTTTATTGGCATTTTCTCCTCTTTCAATCCAAGACTTATAATACTGTTGTTGTTATTTTTTTTTCAGATCTATTTATATTTCATATTCTCACGTTTTTTAACACCGAATATGTAATCAAAAACATCTTTATCAAGATCTTTTTTTATAAAAACATGTTTTTTTATAAATATTTTTACATTATATGTTTATTTTATAAATGATTACATATGTATAAAAAAAGTTTTTTTTTTTATTATTTATTTACAGTAATGATTGATAGAAAAAAAAATCATGATCAAACTTTGAAATCTGTTCTCTAACTTTTTTAATTTTAGTGCTTTATAATTTTAAATGATATATTTAGATTTGACATTCAATTTTTGACAAGAAGAGGCAAATTATTTCTTTAAACCCACATCCAGCAGGCAAATCTAAAAGAATTACAAAATATATAATATTTAAATTTTTTTAAACTACACAATTAAAATGCATTTGCACGGACTAAAACTAGTTTTTCTCTCTTCCCTTACATTATATAAGTTGTCATTTTACTAATAATTTTGCATACATTTCCTTTAATCACCTCTACCAAATCCTAACCAAATACACTTTTCAATATAAACTTACCTTTAACCTCCAAAAGTCAGTGACATGGAAAATTGCAACTGGAAAAAGAATCAACAGCACCTTACTTGGTGAGCCACAAAACTTCCTTGGAATACCATTTTATAAACCCCCAGCCACCATCACCACACTAATTCAAAATGACATATTAAATTCAGCTAATAAAATAACAACATTTCTCTCCAAAATATACCTTTTGCTGTGCGGAAAGGTAACCATATTGAACAAAGTTCTTTTTTTCTAAAATCAACTATTACTTATCAATTGTTAAATTAACAAAAAAATTTGAAAACAAACAACTCGATGTGCTCTAAAATTTTTTGGGGTGGTAAGACAGTCGCCATTAGCATTGGAGGGATGCGCGATCCATCTGGGCTCAATGGATTGTCCCTCCATGCAGTCACAACTTTCACCCTTCAAAAAATTCATAATCTCATCCACAAACTTTCGACAATCTACAATTTGCTCCAACAACCCCCCCCCCCACAGATTGACTGCCACCACAGAAACAGGAATGGATCTTATCCCTCACAGCCTACTACTCCAACCTAACTAAAACAAATCCACCCTCATACAATTCAAAAATAACTTACTGGGAAGCCTATAGCCTACAACACCCACACAGCCAAGTACAGGATCGCAGGCTTAAAACACCAAATAAAAAATCATCTCCCAATTTAGAATCTGGAGCCTGGAAGCCAAATATCTTGACTTTGTGATAAAGTTAAACCTAAATGCACTTCCCACTAGATGGTTTCTAGTATACAGAAGAAGCCGTGGCAACCTGGATTCCCAAGGTCAGTTCTATCAGCGAGAGGAGGAAACAATCGACCATATCATTAACATATGCTCTACATACAACTGCATCATACAGTTAATTCAGTCTAACTCAAAAATAAACTACAATGTGATCACCTCTATTCAAAGATGCCTAGGCACAAAAACCTTTGCCTGGATCCGACTGGCCATTTTCCTCACATTCTCATTATGGCTGGTCCGCTGTCAACTAGCCATTGAGGATTTAAGTCAAAACCTGGCTCTCACCTTCATAAACACCATTACCAAAATAAAAGAAAGAGATCAAATGCTTTCCTCCAACAACACCTTTGATGACACTTGGAAACTCTTTGAGATTCTAATACTGCAGCAATAGTATAAGTGACAACTCAACCACATGTAAAAACATCCTAGCCTTAAAAAACCACAAGATACAAATCATAGCATATGCAGAACCTTGTGCTTCAATATTAGGCAAACATCACCCACAAAAAGAGAACTTTATGAACATTGAGATGGTCCCAACTGGGGCACATGAACAATCAAAATGCCTCACAGATCAAAGTTCCAATACAAACTTGTACACTTAATTGTGACTTGTAAATCACACTAAAATTCGTTAAATAAATTTTTTTTTAAAAAAAATAGTATTATAAAATCTATAAATATTTTTTTTTAATTTTTTAAAGTGGTATAGTTAAGTTACACATATAACTAATATGCACACACAGAGAAATCTATAAATTTATTAATCAATCCATTAAAATCTTTTATTAACCTGTCTTTACTATTTTCTTGATTAAGCAACTTTGTAATACAATTAATTTGAAGTGCAATTGAATCTGCACTATTACAATATATTAAATAACATAACCTTTTTTTAGATGCATATGTATATTAGGTGGAAGAAAACTAGCATTGATACATACACTATGAACATCTTGCACTTCATGTCAATAAATATTTTAAAAGTAGAGGCAGCCATCCATTCTTAGAATGTAATTTTAAATAAACTAACATATTGATGTGTAATACAGACTATTCTTAGTGCAGGTGTGAAGGTTGGTTTTCTTCTATTTAATATATATATATATATATATGTGTGTGTGTAAGTGTCATCTAGATAGTTTTTTAAAAATATATTTTTTATGCTCATTTTATATATTGTAATGAAATGAGCTAACTAAGTGACTTTATTTTAATTGCATAATTTGAAGTCTAATTTATGCATTAAGTTGTTCTGCCATATATAACAGAACACATACATAAATGGATATGTAGCTATCTATCTAGGATATATAGATTAAATAAATTTATTATCTATTTCTTTGAAATTCTCAATTACAAGTTTTATTAAATTTAAAAAAATACTCAAGAAAAGTTTATTTATAACATAATTCAATACAAGTTAAGTCCTAAAGGTTTAATAAGCATATCAAATAAATCTGCAATGCAGAATATATGCTATGAGAAACTTTTACTTTCTGAAATATTATATAATCATATTTGAAATGAAGACATTTTAAATTGTTGTATCTAAATAACATGCAAAATCTCAAAGTTAGTTGCCATCTAAAATTTTTGACAACATAACAAATAAACATTTCTGTAGTGAGACTTTGCCCTTTACTTAGATACAGCAATTTAAAATGTCATTCACTTCAAATATAGTTCTGTACATATAATAGAAGAAATAAAAATATGAATATTATTATTAGGCATTTATATAACCATATCAACAGGCTATTATTTTTATAAATATGTTTTACATTACGAATTATATAATATATATTTTTAATATCTACATATATATTTTTACCATATATATGAAATATCAGTTCACTCATTCCATATATGTACATAAAAAAGTAGATGGTGCATGAGAAAAAAAATAACTTACAGATGGAAAATGTTTATAATAAGATGGGGGGGGGATAATTTTTTAATTGGATAATGAATATGATGCACATTGTTGCCATCCCTGTTCTCAAATAAATAAATAAATTATTAATAACCATGTTGTTGATATTGTTATATTACTGGATAACAATATGAATTTTCCCTTGTTTCACATAGTAATGTATTGCAACCAAGTGCAGATTATACTTATTAGCAAAGATAATATATCCCTGTTCAAACAATAAAATCTCAACCCACTGAGTACCACTACATTCTGTCTAATCATTTACTATTCACATTATTTAATACACAATAACATATCATTAATTAAAAGCTGATGTTTTAAATACAATATTCACAGCATGACAACAATAAATAAATAAATAAAAATTACTACCTTTTAAAAATATACAAATTCACCTTTTTTCCAACATCCTTTATTTACTACATTCCAACTTTCTCTCAAGACACATATCCTTTACAGATTCAACAAAATCTAACAGTCAAGCAAGAAACTTAGTTTTAAATTCAAACTAAATACTAAAGCACTTATTTAAATTTTACAATTAATTATAATGATGATGCCTTTACTATTATTAACAAAGAAATGTGCAAGCAAAACATATTTAAAACTGATGAATATTTTAAGTAATAAATTATTGTATTCTATTATAAGTAATTATTGTTCTCTTTTATTAAGAAATTTTATTGGAATTAATCTAAATGATCAAATTATAGCCTATTTATTTATTTTAATATTATAAATATTTACTTGTCGGAACATTAAATATTTACAATGTTGCAGAGTTTTATGCATGCTTATGCTGTTAAAAAACACATGATTACATTCATTTTTCAGATTTTATTTTAAAGACATACTAGCTATAAATACAATGCAATGGTAGTTGAAAATGGAGAATGTTAAAATAACCTATAATAAACTAAAATAAAACTGTTACTTATTGCTTCAACTGATGACAACATGTAATGATGTGCTTGTTATAATACATCTGATCATGTATTCTTTTTAATATAGTAACCAATGCTAGCAGTTGAAAATATTTGACTTTATTACTGTTTTTATTGGGCTTTTTCAATAAATCCTTTTCTAGGTTTTCAATAATTATGATATCAGAAAATGGTTGAAGATTCTTCCATACTAAACATTTTAAGATTTTCAAAAAATATGATGTATTGATGATATAGCATGCTGAGAGTAGCTACAATACTATTAGTTGCTTTTTGTCATCACACATAACAAAATCATTTCTATTTCTTTCTCTTTATATAACTAAATCAAGTCTAAACAAATTTAACCTTATTGGTAACTTATTTATCATGCATACAGAATATTGTAAAAAAAATCACTCAGTATACCTAATAAATATTTATTAATTTCATGGCGAAATCATACTTATATATCACATGACTAATATCTACTTTAAATAAATAATAATTGCTTCCATTTTTATTTATGGAAGTGCTCTATTCATCAGCATGCAAATATATTTCAATAAGTATTATGTAAAAGATTATGCAAACGAATTTTATTAATGCAGCATACACTTGGGCTGAACTTTATCTGTGCTCATATGGAAACTATTCTTAAAATTGTTCTAATATATGATAATTAATATATTAGAGATAATATATTTTATAACTTGCATAATCATATTTAAACTTGTTATTTTTTATTTTAACATTTTTTGATGTCAATTAAAATCATATTTGTTCCTTTTTTTTATTTTAACATCTTGTGTTCTTAAATATTTATAATGTAAATGTTTTTATGAAGATAAAGAAATTTAATTGCCAGTGCATTTAATAAAATAATTTATTCTCAACTATATACTAATATTTTTGTTTAAAAAAATAAAGGGATATAATACTCTCTCCCTTCCCTTCCTCCCTCCCTCTCCCTTCCCCTCTCCCTCTCTCCCTCTTTTTCTCTCTCCTCCTCCTTCCCTCCCTCTGTCTCTCCTCCTCTTTCTTTTTGATTAAAAAATTTAAACAAGTTCAATGCACTAATAATTATACTGGCGTTTTTCGAGAGATCCACATGTATTATTACAAAACAGCATAGATAAGTTAATAAAACAAACAATTTTGAAAAAATAAAATAACAGAAACGTACATGATTATATAGATTGATGTTATTTTTATCAACTGTCATTTATTTTTATTATTTTCTATAGCTTGGTAGAATAAATTATATTGCTGAAAATATTATAAGATCCTTATTATATATAACTTTTAAAAATATAATTTTCACTGACAATTCCCATTGCATATCTTTTATGATGCTTCTTTAAAATTTATTAATGAACGCAAGTAAACGTAATATTGAGATATATTGATCAGAACATTTAATTTCTATTAAATAAAAGTTGAATTTACTATCTATTTTTGTAGCAGATTTTTATTAATTTTATTTAAACATTTTTCTGAGAAACATTGGTATTTATTTAATTTTAATGAAATGTAGTTGTACTTTTAGTGTTCTTTCATGTTGCTGTTTGATGGATACTAATTATTCCTATTTTATTTACAATAGATATCAAACTCATTTCAGTTATGGGTCATTTTTCTAATAAGCAAATTTTATGCAAATTATGATATTTATTTATATTTTGTTTTTTTTAATTTCAATTTTTTTTTTTTTTTAACATTTAGTTAAAAAATTATCCAAATAATAAAATTAAAACATAAAATCAATTTGTTTTGTTTCACTATCGAGAAACTATAATTAAATTTTTAAAAAATATGTAACTCATAAATAACAAAAGGAAAAATACATAAGTAATAACAAACATACATATAATTATTGATATAATTGTAATTTATTGACTGATTGATCATAATATGCAAGTGAGATTGTATTTATTACTAAATTGTAAAGAGTACTGATTTATTACACTTTTCAGCCAGAAGCTTGTCATTATTTGTCTTCTGTCAACTTCTCAAGATTTGGAGATAATGATTTATGACCTTCATTATGGCAGAAACATTTTCATCACTTAATCTTGACATGCAAGCTAAAGTTCCTAAAAATATTTTTTTACATAAATATGCATATCCATAATAGCAGAGAATTTGTGTAGCAAACCTTATAGCCTTGGGCTATTAAATAAAAATTCATTTTTGGAATCCCAATTTCAATAATCATTTAGTTGGTGCTGGGGACATTTGTTGATACTTGGGGGAGCTACATAACACTACTAAAAATACCAAGTGATAAACAGATCAAATAATGGAAATATAGTTTTTTTTTTAATTTTATTACAAATGAAAATAAAAAAAAGTAATGTGTATAAAAATAAAATCTTAAGTATACTTTTTTCAGAAATGATACTAAAATTGACAGACAGCTAAAAAATTTAGAAATTTAATTAAATAAATAAACAAAATGAACAAAAAAATACAAATTAAGTGTGCAAATATAAATTTACTTGCATACTTTTTTTTAAAAAAAAAAAAATAAAAAATAATGGTTATAAATAAAGAAAAAAAAAAAAGAATTTAGTTGTACAAAGTAATTTTTTAAAAAAAATTAATAAAATGTTACAGCACAATTAATTATCACCATTTTTCATTAAAGTCAGCTATCTACTAAATTTTGTTAGTTTAGAGTTTCTTTTTTGAGGGTTTAGCCATTTTCAGATCAAGCGATTGCTAGATGTTTTATGTGTTTACACAATTGACAAGTATTAAAATTTGATAAGTGAGTTATTGTTTTTTGTGTGAGATTACAATGGGAGAAAAAATAAATCCAAAAGAAATGATCAATTTCTTTCTTAAACAAATGGAGAGGTGGCACTTAAATGATGAATAGATTTTTTTGTCTCTAAAACAATTTAAATAAAAGTAGATAATGTGAGTTTGATGTAGTTTTTTTTTGCAATCAAATGAAATTAATCACTTTGTATGTGTATTTTTTCAAAAACTTTAAAGAATTTTAATGAAATCCAAGAAAGAAAATGTTTAATTAAATTTCTCAATTTTTATCTGTTTATCAATTATATGTATTTTTCTGAAAAAAGTACACATTATTTATTTTTATTTATTATTTATTTTTATATTACAGTAGAGCTATGCTTCCCTTGCATACATTGTGTATAATAGTTCATGTTTTGTTGATAAACTTTAATTAAAATACTCAATTTGTATTGATATTAAACTGCATGTGTATAATCCTTTCAACACACACCTATATATATATATATATATATGTATATATATATATATATACATACAATAGACATTTTATATGTATAGTATGCATATATAAATTAAGATTATGGTATAAACAAAATTTTAAAAGATATATAATTATTAATAATAAATTGAAAGAATATATTTACATATATCTTACTCAATGTGTGTTCACTCACTCATTCACTGAAAAAAAATAAGAATAATGAAAAAAATCTTACTGTATTAAATTATTATTTAAAAAAAAAAGATAACAAAACGCCTGATTTTCTTCACAATAAAATACACTTTAGAAAATATTTTATTATGTAGTATACTGTACACAAAATTTATAAAGGATAATAATAGAATGATAAAATTATGTGCTTTCAACAGAAATTGAAGATATTTTAATAAATATGATTGCTTATAGCACTTCAAGATGGAAAAATGGCTGCTAGCATATTGTAAAATTGATTTACAATTTCTTTTTATGTGACTGCATATAGTATTCAGAGACCAAAGAATAGCTGCTTGCATATCATAAAAAAATATTACATTTACAAATTCTAATGTTTTTTACTTCTTTATTTATATATTTTATTTGTTTGTTTACATTTTTGACTGGATAGCACATAACTGAAATCATGTATTGTGAGCCAATATAATTTGCATTTCCTTTCCTTTATTTTCATTTGTAAATATATAATAAAACACTCCATTACTTGTTCCATTTGTTGGCGGATATTTTCAGTAGTATATGATGGCTTCCCCAAGTGTCAAATATATTCATCAGCATCTATTAAATGATAATCTCAATTTCTCTATAGTTTTTTTAAAACTGAGTCATACTGCAAATCAATGAATTCCATTTGCAAAAAAAAAAAAAAAAGAGAAATTTGTGTTCAAGTTTGAAAATAAAAATTCCTATGAAAAGAGAAACATTTTTTGTTCTTTCAAAAAATCTTAGAAGAGCTTACTGAATTTGTCTTTGTGTTTAATTTTGTCACAATATTCAGTTAATGTATAATTTTGATTTTGCATTTTGAATTTTTACACATAGAAAATCAAAGGAGAATACTAGTTTTCAGTAATTTTCTAACAGAATCAACCTTTATCAAAAATTTATATTGTATCATCATATTCATCATTATCTTTTTCTTCTAACTAAATGTACAGATTGTTGAGATAGTTGGTAATGTCATCTAAAAATATTACATTTTATATATGACTGCTTTTAAATTCAAGCAGGTTTAAAATATTATCATAGGTTTATAAAAGTGATGTTAACCTATTGATTTCAAGAAACAAAGTATTTTTTTCTGTAAGTAAATAAAAAACTCTGCAAAACATTGTCATAGGATAGCCAATAAACTTCTGAATATTTAAAAAACTTCTTCAAATTCTAACTCTATATCTTTAATAAACAGTGTGAAACAGTTGGTGAGTTTTAATCATAATTACAAGTAATTTATTCATTTTTAAAACTTTGGAATATGCAACATATTGATGAATAATATGGTGAAATAAGTTCACTTTTGTTTTATTTTGGTAGATATTTCTCAATGTTGCTTCAAGTCTTAATACAAGTACTTATCTTTAACACTGTCAGTGGTCACAGCAATAAGCCTGCCCAAAGAAAATTAAAATTCTCCAAAGTACTTCATAATGCATCAGAATATCTTCATTTGTGATATTTTCATGGATTTCCAAAAATTCTTTTATACATTTCATATTTTCATTATGACCATTTGGACAGCATCGTGTGTTTCTGAATTTTCATAAATCATAATTGAAAAACACAAAACTCTTTCAGAAATTTCTCAAAATTGGTCACTCAGATTGTCTTACTTAATATATCTGACATTGCATTTTTCTTTAAAGATATATTGTGGAACAATTACAATTTTGGGATGGGTAAATTCAACAGCTATTATCATATATCCTTTGTGAATATTTTTATATAAATGGTTTTGAATTGTTTTCTAGTAAATAATTAATTTCATAATTAGTTTTTTGATTATTGACACTTGTTGCTGATTTGAGAGTAAATTCTTTAAAGTTTTAAATTTTCTTATCTTAATTTATTTTGGAAGCATAAGTCTTGTTTCTGGTTAATTGTATCATAGCGTTATTTAATGTTATGTTTTTAAGTTACACTAATTGTTTAATTATATATATTGTAATGCTAGCAAGAGATATATATTATGAAACTTACATATATCTGCATTACGTTTTATAATTCCAAAAATACATAATCAAATTTATTAATAAAGAAAAAAAAATCAAATAAATGAGACTAGTCAAAAATAATTATTATTTCAAAAGTAGTTTTAAAATGCAACTTTGTAAAATTAAAAAAAAACCTGTTATATTGTTCTTTTAAAACAGACTAAAGCTATCGAGATTGGGTGGAGGGGAATCTAAAATAGAAAAATTTAAAACTTTCTCCTTTTTAAAAAAATAAGTAAATATGGAAAGTTAGAATAAAATTTGTTTGTGAAAAAAACTTTTGAAAATGCAATTGGTTGAAAAGATTACTGATTGAATTAATTAAAAGAAAAACATGTAAACTATAACATGCAATGTAAAAATCAATTAGATTAACAAAATATAAAAATTAATTAAGAAAAAACATTCAAGTTATGATCAAAATTAAAAACAATGATAATGATTAAAAAAACAAAGAGAGAGGGTATAAAAATCACCAACATCTATTGTTATAGTATCCCGCTCTTGAGTCTGTGAATCATTCCAGCCTTCATTTTGTGCTGTTACATTATTTATTGTACCAGAGATCCAAAAATCTAAGGACAGAATATAGTCATTCATTACTGCTGTGGATAATATTGTTGCAGCAGCTGTAGATCTAGCAAAATGTATTGCTAGATCATTTTAGAAGTGTTGGACTGGGCTTCAGGCCCCAAAAATCCTCCACAAATCAACTGTTTTTGCCTGAATCCTCACTGCAAACTAATGCCAAAATGGTAAAATAGATACTGTCACAAACTCTCTCTCCCTCTCTCTGCCATTATCAAGCCAAAAAATGGAAAATAAATCCTGGAACCATCTACAGAGACCAAATAGCCAACTTGTTGAAAAGTAACACTGTTGCAAAACAAAAACAAATGAACTGGGTCATCTCAATATCATGAAAACCTGATAATATATTTTTCCATAATAATTGTTTATACACACTTTATTTTTAATTGAATTGAACTTTAACAAAGGACTATGATAAAATTTAACCTGATCAATCACTTATATTTTTATGTAAATTTTTATATTATTATGTTATTTTATATTATGTGAAATATGTCTGTGCATGAATAAATATTAAAGTTTGCTTAAGTATTATTTGGTCTATTCTCTCTCTTGTCACTGTGACAGCAGTAATTTAAGTGTATAGTTATTTTTTATGTGTTAAATGAATGTGCTGGACCCTGATTTAAGAGTATGAGATAGCTTGGGATATTTCAAGTGTTGGATTGGGTGCCTGTCATCCTTTGCATGCTGGCTATATAATATGGTCAGATGGCACTTGAGTTTGACTCTCAAAACAAGTAAAATGCTTTGGATGGCAGAGTTTTGATGCCAGCAGTAGAGATAGGCCACAGTCAGCAAATGTCATCATGTTATACTTTATATAGCTCGATCTGACCATGGGATTATTGATGGCTATGCTATCAATGGTACCCTTCCTGCTTGAAGGACCGATCCCTTCCCATAGTAGTAAACATATAAAAAAATATTTACCAAAAAGTTATGTATTGAGCTTAATAATAAGCTTGTTAAAGTTTAGATATTAAACTTGGTTATTAAAGTGATATTAAAGTTTAGATATTAAAAAGTTATATTAAAAGGTATTTAAACCTAGCAAGAATAAGCTTCATTACACAGATCCGGTTCAAATGCCATCCAACATGAATGCCAAAATGCCATAAATTAGTCCAGCACAATCAAAGTTAAAAAAGTAAAATTTGTAATGAAAATTAAAAAAAAAAAAAGTTCGGAACTAAAATTCAAAATAAATGCTAAATTGTAGTTAGAAAAATTAAAATCAGTGAGCAGTGTGAGAAGAGAAATAGACTAAAGCAAACAAATTATAATATTAAAATTATAAAATAGTTAAGAATCAAAATAATTAAAAATTGTAAATAAAAATGTGAGAGGAAAAGTGGCCAGAGAGATAGATAAATTTGTTATTGGGGTTATTTATAGTCAGGTAGGAATTAGAGAGGAATGGAGTTTTGGGAGTTAATCGAACGCTTCGTTTAATTTAAAAATATTTAAAAAAATAAATAAACCCAGTAAAATAAAATTTGTGTGAGAAACAGTAATAATTGTAAAACCAAATTTAATGTATAATAGAGCCAAAACAAAAATGAAGGCTCAAAATAATATATAAGAAAATGAAATTACCAAGTTGTTTGAAGAAAACTTTGAGAAATACCCAGAAATGGTCGATGAAAGAATAGAACAATTAATATAGGAGGTGAGCATAATCTGACTAGAAAATAGGCAAATACTAGAAAGCATGAAATTTGACCAGAGTGTAAAACAGTTAATAGCTAAATAGATGAAACTGAAAATAAATAGGAAAACGCAAGTAAGTATGCATATTTGAATGGCTCAAATACTTCAAATGAAATGGAATTAGAAAACAAGTACAAAATTTTATGTCCAAATTAGAGAATAAATCCAATTCAGAAACTAAACCTGAATCAAAAAATAAATCTGACTCAGAAATTAAGCCAGAACCAGAAAACATTTCTGATTCAAACAATAACATTGAATTTGAAAATAAGTCTGACTCAGAAATTAAGCCAGAACCAGAAAACATTTCTGACTCAAACGATAACATTAAATTTGAAAATAAAGATATAACAGAAATAGAACATAACAAAAAGGGAGTAGAAAGTAATATAAAAGAAAATCAAATCATGTAGTTATCTGACGAAAAGTTTGAGAAATATGCAAAAATAATTAACAAACAAATAGAATGATGCATGCAGGAAATATGGGAAATAGCCCAAATACTAGAAGATAGAAGAGAAATGCTTTTATAAAATGAGTGGAAGAGTTCTACAAAGAATTATGTAGTAATAAAGAACTAGAAAACAAAATATCCGCTACAATTACTACATCTTCTGAATTTCCAAGCATTTTAAAAGTCAACATGAAATGGGCAATTAAATCTATGAAAAGGGTGAAAATACAGGAAATGATGAACTTATTATTGATATCTTAAAAAACCCAAGTGAAAAAATGGAAAAATTGTTGCCAAAACAATATATCAATGTCTAAATAATAAAGATATGCTAGATTACTGGAAGAATGCAGTAGTAATATTGATATTTAAAGAATTTGGAGTTACAGAATCAAGATAATTATAATGTGTCTATAGTAAACTCTGTTTTAATCAGCCAAAAGAATGGACTGGATTTAAAAGTATTTTTAACACAGTCTATAACTTCTAAATATTGAGAAAAGTTATAAAAAGAACTAATACATTAATGCAGTTGTAATTATGCATTGGACTTGTAGATTATTAAAGAGCATCTGATTCTACAATAATTTTTACAGTGATCAAAGTATTTCATGAGACCAAGAATATTTATCCATATGCAACAACAATGATTCTATTACATAGTGATACTATGAAAATTAATAGTGAGAAAGATATATGACAGATTGAGTCCATATCTCTAAGAAAATTTACAGCAGTTTTACAAAAAATATTTTACAAATTAAAATAGGAAGCTAAGGGAGTAACAGTAAATATAGATTATTTAAGTCATCTAAATTTTGAAGATGATGTGATTGTTTTTGAAAAAACTATTTTAGAGCTTTGAGAAATGCAATAATTATGAAATGAAAATAAGGAAGTAGGACTAAAGATAAATATTTAAAAAAAATTAAAATAATGTTCAGCAGATTTTTTCAGAAGAAAAAAATAAAGATTGATAATGATTAATTAGATCAAGTTAATAATTACAAATATCTTGGTCATATTAATATGAAAACATAATGAATAAAATTAATCATAGAATTAAACTTGGATAAAGTGCTTTTGGTAAAAATAACACAATATTAAAAAAGAAATATGCCTATTTATATTTATATATTTATCATCTAATATAAGTATTAAATGTCTTTAGAAAAATTAACTTTATTTAAATATTCCAAATACATTCAACTGTTAGTAATTTTAATATATGTACAATGTTTCGAACAGTATCATTCTTCCCTTTTATTCAGGTATTGCTGGCTAGACTAGTGGTGGGAATCAAACCTGCCTAGTTAGAGCATTATCTTAAATTTCAATATTGAAGAACTCAGGGTCCAGATTTGATTCCCATGCTAGTACTATTATTCATTGATCAGACCAGCAAGATCTGAAGAAGAGTGAAGAATAATACCTCTTGAAACATTGTGCACATACTAACCTGTGTGCTATTACTAACAGTTGAATGTATTGGGAATATTTAAGCAAAGTTAATTTTTTCTAAAGACATTGAATACTTATATTAGATTATGGAAATATTTCAATTTATAAATACAACTAAAATACCATTATTACAAAGCTTCAGAAAAATATGCCTATGTTTTTGAAAATGAAGATTTTTAGTAAATGTATTTTACCAATTCTTACTTATGGATATGCACTTTTTAATACAAATAGTAGGCTTTGATCAATAGTTATTGGAAATAATGGTATTAGGACCATAAACTCAAATGGTTTGTTATTATTGAATTTATGCATAATACATGAATTGACAACACAAACACTTTGTTTAGACAGAAAAACCATGACAAAGGAACATGAATGCTCCTACACTCAAAATAATGGCATTTAATAGATTATATTATTGTTATGAGTCAGAATGCAAGAGAATTTCATATTAAATGATCATTCACAAGCTCAGATTGTTGGACAGATTATGGATTAGTATACTCTAAAATTAAAATAACAGTTGTATTAAAAAATAGATATTACTGCAATTATATTCACAAATAAATTGATGTTCATTCTTTAGAAGAATTTACTATAAGTGTAATTATTCAACATTAATCTCTTTTCATTTATTAATGAAATACTCCAAAAACTTGAACTGAATCCAGCCACTATGAAAATACATAAAGATAGGTACAATAAAACTTAATAGCACTAAGCCAGCTTTCAGCCATTTTTCACCAAAATTGTAAGAAGAAATAAACTAGATTATTGACAGGATGACCATATAAAGGTTAAAAAGTATGCAAATTATTTCAGAGAGAAACATAAATTTATAAGTGTCAGATTTTTTTTTTGATAGAGGAACATGAGATTCTTCTCTGTTGATTGAATGCAGACCACATGCAATAACAATGCCTCTTTGAATTTTCTCTTTCAATCATCCCTCTCTGTGCACATGATCTTGATGTTAGGAGGAGAAAAGATAGTTATGGTGAGTGACTCATAGATCTATTGACTCAAGATTCTCCATAGTGAACTGCACAGCAAGCTGAAAAATGATATGAAATTTTGTAAACTATTTGGGAAGCATGTTCAAATGGAGCTTTGTCCTTGGTATTGTTAAGCAGATTGTTAAAAAGGTGATCTAAAAGATACTTGAATGATATCTGTTCAAATTTTCCAAAGTCTTATTGAAATATTGGAAATATAAGGAAGGCTAATCTATGGCTTGCGTGGATTGTTGTTACTAGGGGTTTTGTTAATATCATACAAAAAAAATTAATATATTAATTAATGTAGAATGATTGTGGCTGATGTCCATAAGATCTTTAATGTATTTTTCAATGTTAGATTTTCTATCAGCCTCATATGTACACAAATTTTTGTTTGTGTGTATAAAAAACCCTATAGCCCTGTAATTTTGTGTTTAAATGGAATGTTAGATTTAAGATAGATGGCTTCTCTGATTTGAATTAGTTTCATGATCACTTTATAGTCAGATGTAGATTTGTTTATTTAAATGTGTGAATCTAAAAAAAATGTATGCCTTTATATTTATCTTCCACTTCCACAAATAATTCAAGTGGAGATTCTTTATTAAGTTCTGTAGGAATGTTATTCATTTTATCTTTGGCTGCATATATAAACATATCATCTATGTTAGTGCTATTAAGTTTTATTATGCCTATCTTTATACAATTTCACAGTGGCTTGACTCAGATCAAGTTTTTAAAGATTCTACTATATGCATTAAATTTTAACAGCTATTAAATATTTGGATTTTTAAAACTTTTATAATACTGAAACATAGAATTCCCTCAAGGAATGTGCATATGGATACAAACAAACATATTCTTCAGTTCATTAAAAATAAATTATGACTGTTTTTCTGATAATAATCATTAATTATATAATTAAAAAGAAACTTGTGGCATTCACTTCTTGGCAAAATAATAGACTAAATGTGGAACTTCATAATAAATGTAAAGATCTGAAGGCAGAAGTTCCATTATTGACAAAAAGACTTTAACATGATTGGTGGATTAAAACTGCAAAAAAAATACAGATATTCATTTATTGTTGTCATTCTAGATCTTTTTTGATGCATTGAAAATAACATAAGGATCTGAAAAATGATATCATAATTCTAATAAATCCAGAAATGGCACTCTCTTATATGATAATAATGATATTTTGAGCAGATGAAAAATATATTTTGATTATCTTTTGAATAATGATACAATAATTGAGATGTCTTATTGATATATCGATTTTATACATTCATTTAGATTTGAACAAAGATATCCAGGTTAATAAAATCAAAGCACCTTTTGTAATCTTAAAAATAAAAAGGCTGCATATCCTAATGAAATACCTGGAATAGTTTTAAAAATATGGTGGTGATATATTAGTTTCAAATATATTGATTTTTTTAGAAGTATCTGAATCCATGAAGTTGTGCCATCCAATCTTAAGAATGCTTTAATTGTTCCAATTTTTTAACATAAAAGAAATAGGTAAGATTGCAGAATTATTATGGAATATCATTATAATCCACTACGACAAAAGTAGTTTCAAGAATTTTGTTGAATTAATTGCTTCCAGTTATAAATGAATGGTTTTTAGAGACTCAATGTGATTTTAGGGAATTAAGAAGCACTATAGATATGATTTTATTGTCAGGAAAATGGAAGAAAGTCTCAGGAACAAAGAAATGATTTATATATTGCTTTTATTAATTTGGTCAAGGCATTTGATTCAATTAATAGGACATCTCTATGACATTGCTTGAAATTAGTTGGTTGTCCCTCAAAATTTATTTGTATTATACAGTTTCTACATGATGAAATGAGAAAGTTATTACTACAGGTGAAAAATCTGAAGCATTTGAAATAAAAACTGTTGTCAAACAAGGATATATATTTTCTTCAACTTTCATTTTAAATTTTATGATAATGGTCTTTGAAATTCAAAATACAACACAGGTTTGTTGGTGAAATTTTTTAATGTGAATTGGTTAAAAGTAAAAAGAAGAACTTCAAATTAGTTAAAAGCAAAAACACAAACATCATCTTGGATTCTGGATTTACAGTATACTGAAAGCATGCTCAGCATGAATAAAACTAAGTTTTAAAATAACATGTCTACCTTTTCTTTATAAATGTTTGAACATTTATATAATTAAAGGAGTTTTTTTTATCAGCCAGTGATGGAAGAAAAAATATCAGTAACTTTCAACATGGACATTTATCAACTTGAGAATGTAGACTAGTTTAATTACCTTAATGGTTTTAAAAGAAGAAAGGTGAACTTAGATCTTGAAATTCAACATAAACTGCAAGATTTTGCTGCTACATTTAACAAGCTAAAAGATACAAGTATTTTATTATAGGGAAATAATTATTGCAACTCAGCTATTATTTTATCTAATTTATTGTATGAGTGTGAAATTTTTCCTCCTAGTCATGCAATATAAAGGCATTAGAAAAGTTTCATTTAAGAACACTCCATAAAATTTTAAAAATATAATAGCAAGATCATAAAAACAATCAATATATTATTCAGCTTGCAAGATATGGTGCTATTGAATCCACTATGATTAGTCATGTAAAGTGAACAAACAATGGAAGACTTCCTAAAAGTGTGTTTTGTAATGAACTTGAAATATGGGTTTTGTAGGAGAGGTAGATCCATGTATGTTATAAGGATTATTATCTTAAAGACTTTCTAAAAAAGTGCAATGTCAATTGTTTCCATTGGGAAGATATGGCAAAGAATAGAATATATGGTAGAGATGCAATTAGGCATTGTGTTGAAGTATTTTAGAAAGAAACATTTTCTTATGGGGAAACTGAAAGACAACATCATAAAAACATAAAATATAAAATTTGATCAGCATATTTTATATGGAGATGTATTTGTGGTTCAAAGAATGGTTTGTGTAGTCACTGCAAAAGTCCTTTTTAAAATAGTTTTTTTTACCTCTCTCTCTTATTTTCTTTCTTTTTTTTTTTTTTTTGGAGTTGGAATGGACATATTCTTTTTTGAATGGATGTTTATTATTATTCTATGCAAAAAAAAAATAATGGTTTATTTTTTTAATACATATTTTACAATAAAATGCTATTGTAATATGATGGAGGATAAATCATATGGCCAATCAATAAGAAATTTTGTTTTCTGGCTATAAAGCTATAGAATCTACTATTGTAAATTTCTAAAAACCAAACTTAAGCATGGTTTTGTGTTGAGAGGCAAATTCTATTTATACCACAAAGATACTCTAAAGAACTGCATTAGTGACTGCTTTCACTGTGAAGATGTGGCTAAAGATTTGGAAAGCTACAATTAGGCATTTATGTTGAAGATTTTAAAAACTGATAGTTTGCTGTAGAAGTTAAATAAGAACATTACAAATTATCAATTAACCAGATTAATGGACTAGTATGGTATATATGTAAAAGTATTTATGTTTTATATATTGGTTTATACAGATGGAAACATAATGAATGAAATTCATTATAGAATTAAACTTGGTTGGAGTGCTTTTGGTAGAAATAACTTGTTACTAAAAAGAAATATGCCTATGTGTTTGAAAAGGAAGGTTTTTAACAAATATGTTTGCCAGTTCTTACTTATGGATCTGAGATTTGGACACTTAATAGAAGAACAATACAGAGACTTCAGACCACTCAAAGAAATATGGAGAGATGCATGCTGTGAGTAACAAGAAGAGATGGAAAATGCAATGTATGGGTAAGAGAACAAACAGGTATTGCTGACCTCATTGAAAAAATTAACGTATTGCTAGAAGAGATGATAATAGATGGACAATTGAAATCTTAAACTGGATTCCAAGAAATTTTAAGAGACCCAGAAAGAGACCACATGTGAGATGGACGGATGAGATGAGAAAGTGTGCAGGGGTGATGTGGAGAAAAGAGCTAAAGATCGGAGAAGATGGATTGAACTTGGAGAGACCTTCATTCTGCAGTGGATTGATAATGGTTAATGATGATGATGATAGTTGTCAATAAATTTACCTTTAATATATAATTACTATTACTATTTAAGTACATATATAGTATGTATACTTTAAACTATATGTAATAAGAGTATTTGAACCTAGACATTCAAGCTCTCTATGACCATATACATACATGCGAAAAAGATAAATAATTTACAATATAGACATTTCATGCTGAACCAGCATTCATCAGTTATTGGAGATTATTTATCTTTTAGCACGTATGTATATGGTCATGTGTATCGGTTACATAAGATGAAGTGAATGACTAAAGGGAGTTTAAAAGTCTGAGTTTGCTATTACTGTATTTTCTATCTTTCCTTTTTTTTTTTTCAGGAGTTGGAAAGGCAATATTTATTTACACGTGACTGCAGTTAATATTATCGTTATGATGCATGTTGTAGACACTTTTTTTAAAAAAAATTTTTTTTTTTTTTTAAATAATACCAATTACTTATTAAGTAATGTCATGTAATTAGTCTTGAAAAAAATTAAGTAAAAATGTCATTTAGTTTTAAAAAAAACTTTTTAGGTGAACAACTAACTATCTTTTATTGCGACAAAATAAATATATGCTTTTAGATATAATCAATAAACACTTCAACATTACAAATACTTATTTGCTTATAGATTTAATCTTGATTATAACTATAGCAACCACTACAAAATATGTAATGAGCTTCCCCTTTCACAATTTTATGTACATAGAATACAGAATTATTTAGAAAGAAAATCAATTTGTTTTTATTCACAGGGTTTCAAAATTTTAGCCCAAATAATTAAACACACACCTCCACTGGGAGAAAGGTATTCTTCGTACGTCTAACAACTATTTATTTCTTAAGATACAGCTATATTTCAATGCAATCTTTTTTATAATACTCTTCATTTATAATATTAAAATTTTACTAATTAAATATTTATATTAATATGTGAGCATAATTTATTTTAAAAAAAGTTATTGACGTAAAACTAGTTTAAGAATGTTTTTCCTTTGTTGTTAATCTACCACAAGTTTTGTTTGCACTATTTATATAGACTTAAGCCTACACTATATGTAGAAGATATTTAAAAAATAATTATAGCATTTATTGTTGTAAACTGAATCATAATATATCTAAAGATTGAATATGGTCATTAGTTTGATTTACATTGAGATATTTTTGAAATAATCAAAATATATTAAATTTTAATTGCCTCGGAATGTTTTATTATTAAATACTCGTCATAAACATGAATGAATCTATAAACTAGGATTTATGATAACTTCATATCTTACTCTATTAATTTCCGTTTGTATGACTTAGTTAGCTTTATGATTATTTATTTTAATTTTTAAAATTACATATCTATTATTTACAAATATGACTATGTTTAAAAGGGAACTTTTTTTTTTTTTCTACATAAAGCTGTACGAGGATAGGACTTGATCATTTCTGATACATATTTTTTTCCCCTAGTAAAAATTAAATATTAAATAACGGGAAAATAACAATACGAAAATCATTTCAAATAGCTTATTTGTGGAAATATTATTTATCCTAATCCAACTGAAAAGTTTATCTTATTAAAAAGCCAGCATTTTTCATTATCCAAATATTTAACACTATTAATTATTGCTTCTTTATTTAAATGTTCACTTTTATTTTTAATTTACAGAATATTCCAGGAGTAGTTATCATCACTTAATCTAGAGCGATCTACTGTGAACTTGAAGAATCAATAATCACCAGAAGGTAAATGTTATAACCCCCCCCCCGCGCGCGCGATTTGGCGTAGTTGGAAGAGCGTCCGCGGTTCCAGGATTGATTCTGGCATTCGAATTTCTTATAAACTCCCGAGCAATAAAATCATATGCCTTTTTTTTTTCATAAATCCCCATCTCCGGACTGCTTTTTAGCTTTTGTTTTTATCAGCGAAGAGTAAAATTAAATCTGATATGAAGGAATTCATGCATCCAGCATCTAGTTTTTCTTTAAACTATAATAAATGCTGAAGCATATTTGATTTTTTTTATATATTTATATATTTTTCTTCCTCTACATTTTTCTAAATAATATAAAAAAAGAAGACGGGAAGATAGGTAATATATTTTGGAAGTATAAAACTATTTCAAATGTTATTAAAATGTAAAAAATATTTGAAATCATTTTAAGTCATCAGTTATTAAAAATTAAAATAATACTCTTTTATCTGATTAGATGAATGCAATGTAAAATTATTGTTTTTCATTAAATACTGTAACGGACGACATAAATGCCACTTTACCCTCATTTGATAATCTGTTAGTTTAGGTAATACATGTAATTGGAGCGGGCATTTATGACAGATTGAACATGTGTATAGACAAACAAAAATAACTTAATCGTCAAATGTTATATGCAACGGGATAACATAAATTATTTCCATCAATATAATTAGGAAATTATATTATTAAAACAGTAGGAAATTCATTTTATTTGCCTATTTTATGTATTCTCTAATCTGCTCTCGGTATTCCACAGAATTCAAACTCAGGAAGAATATACATGAGTTCTAGTTCAGGGGTGTGATTATATCCTGCTTGTACACTAGTAATATGTTTGTAAGGTTTGTTGTAATATGATGAATTATGAAATAGATAAATAATCATAATTATAATAACTAACATTTAATGAAAACATATAAATAACAAAACTGTATTCATAATTCAATTTAACATAATATAAAGTTATAAAAATGGAAAATATAAAATGAAATAAATATGATCATCCTTTATTCTTGCATCTCTATTATATAATAAACTATCATTAATATACTATGAAGATTGATGAATGATCGTTTATTATCCAATGAAATAATTCAATATTATAACACAAAATAAATTTGTCTCTTCATTCAAATGAAATAATTCAATATTATAGCATAAAATAAATTTGTCTCTTTGTTTAAATAGTGATCTATATTTTATAGTGGACTTTCCTATTTTTAGGATGTCATATCACATAGATATAAGTTATAAATATTATTCTTTATTTTGAAGTCTATTCTCAATGAAGTTAACATATGATAGAATAGATTACTTATACCAGAATGTTATTCATTCATTTTCAATAACAAAACAAAAATTTAACTAATATATTAATTATAACAAACGAATTACACTTATACTATAACATTACAATTAACATAGTATGTATATCTAAAATTAGATATAGTAATAAGTCTTACCTTTTTAGTCTGTAGATAGTCACAATAGTTATTAAGTTAACTTGGAGTTTTTACCTTTATATTTTATTAATAGTCACTAAATATCAATAACTTTAGTATATAGTTGAATGAAGTTTGCCCTATTATTAAAAGGAAGAAAATAATAACAAAAAATATATAAAAGAGAATCATTTATATATGATATTCATGTATAGTCGAGCCTAGGATTAATTTAGAAACAATTTATATTGATGAATGAAATAAATTTTCATTTTAAGAAATCCTTTCTTTTTCATCTTTTAAAATATATTATTCTTGTTTAAATGCTGTTTGAATTTCCAGATAGTGGCTCCATTTCTTCGTTTATGAGAATAATTTCCATCTAAGGATTTCCTAAAGTTTGTAGTGGTTCATTCTTATCTGATATTTATCATTGACAAATAGTAATTATTTTTTTTACACGTATAGTAGTATGGTTAACATTGCATCTCTACAATGTTGCTTTCCCTCTAGCCAATCATAGCTACATAACCATGTTAGAATGTTATCTAAAGTTATTAGTTCTATTAAAACTTGATAACGTAGTTTTATTTGTTACGATCCTATAAATAATGAAGTCATTGGTTTCTTTTAATATTCAGCTTTAGTAGGATTACCAAGAGTTTTTTTTATACTTGTAAAATGTATTTTTATATAGATTAATTTAATTCCCTTTGTAATGATAAGCATGGTTTTTTCTTTATCCTCCAAAATTATTTTCTTCTTTGGAGAATTGACGATTTACTGATTGTTGTCAAATGACTTTGAGCAATGGGTTCAGGTTTAAATTTTACTCAAAACGTATTGACTAATCAGAGTTATATTTGAATATCTCTTTTATTTTCAAGAAGAAGAAAAATATTTCTCTTTTCTGTTAATTGTTCTATATCTATCTTGTCGATTTGAGTTCACATTTTTCTTGTTTCAGTTATGATGTCATTTTATTATTTGTATATTTAATGAATAGATGACAAATAAAAATTAAAATTTAATGGTTATTTCTTTTCTTTAATAATCTTATGGCTTATATGTATTTTTTTACGGTGCAATTATCTACATGTCAGTATAGTTAAGTCGTTAAAATTATAATTTTTAAATGACCAATTTGTACACAATTATTGATATGTAAAATCAATAATAGAATTTTTAATAATTCTTCTTAATAATAATATTCAAGATAGGTGTGTGTGTTGCTTTTTTTTAATATATATGTGAGAGTTTGACATATTCTCACAATACATATTACTTTTCAATAATGTTTTCTAATATCTATAATTTTCACATAATCAACATTACTTTTATGCTGAAATATTTTTCCCAGTAAATTTTTGTGTGTTTAATATTTAAAAAAAAAAGTTTTATTTTTTAATATTATATAAGAAATATTCGTATATAAACCCAACTATTTACAAATTAAATATTTTATAATTATAAATTTATATAAATATATAGTTTGTTTCTGTCTAAATTATATATATATATACCTTATACTATGTTTTTAATAATTTACACACATATATATATATATATGTGTGTGTGTGATGTGATGTATTATGGATTCTCCTTAAACGAAGTCAAGAATATCTCAGCAATTATGCCCAGATAAACCTGTTAGCCACTTTATTTTACATTCCCCACTCTAAATTTACCCATAATCTGTCTGTCTATCCCATTTCCACAACATAATCTTTGTCAACTCTATAACCTTTATATCTAAATCCCCCTTATCCAGTACCGCCCTCTGTGAACTAATATATAAATACATTAGAGTTCGTATTTCAAAATAGCGAGTTCAAAATTTATATATAAGTTCACAGAGGGTGGTACTACGAACTCTAATGTATTTATATATTAGTTCACAGCGGGCGGTACTGGATATCTTAACTATGTGAGGTGATTTAATATTTATATATGTATATAACTAAAATTATCCCAAATTCAAAATTAAACAAGACTAGCCAATGAAAATAAACTCTAAAACACAACCATTGGTTTCTCTGCCAAACCTATCAACAAATATATACTAGAAATATTACCAAAATCACACTTTTCTTTATTTTGCTGTAATATCCTATATAAATACAAATTATCCAAATCACTTTGAACACTTTTTAGCAAAATTCTTTATTTGTACATATATACATACACCTATACTTCAACTGTCCTGTAGTCTTCTTCAGAGTCAAATTTACTTTACATTTTTTTAAGAAATTAAAAATTTATTTAAACACACATTGATTACATAAGTAATATTTACTAAAGCTGTAACCTCAAGAATATACACATAAAATGCGCTAGTAAAGACCTCTAAAGGTCTTAACCACAAGCTTGCATTTTGAAAGAAAAGAGGGGAACCCCTTCTTTACTTCAACCTACTTAATCAGTGAAGTATTGAATAGCTTCATGCTCTCAGATCTAACCGCTTCAGCTTCACCTATTTATATAGAAAGTAGGTTGAAGTAAAGAAGGGGTTCCCCTCTTTTCTTCTAAAATGTAAGCCTGTGGTTAAGACCTGTAGAGATCTCTACTATCACATTTTATGCGCATATTCTTGAGGTTACAGCCTTAGTAAATATTACCTAAGAAATTAAACTAAATTTGACCCTGAAGAAAACCGCAGGACAGTCAAAACATAGATGTATGTATATATGTACAAATAAAGAGTTTTTCTAAAAAGTGTTTCAAGTGGTTTGGATAAATTGCAAATATATACTAATTATTATCCACAATTTCAAATTATATCCCACACACCCTTAATATTAAAAGAACTCTTAAACAACTTAATTGCTTCAGAATCATACATTTTTAACAATAAAGATTCTTTAATTATTACAAATATTACAAATAAAAACCCAAACAAACATCAATCAAAACAAAACATATATATATAAACACAAAAAGAACATCCCTCCAACAACTTAAATCTATACATATAGCATTCCAACAACATTCATGCCATGCAAAAACAACATATATATATATAATCTTTACACATCATCAAAAACACTACTTAAAATTTAAAAAAACTCGTAAAAATGTACAAGATGAGTATTATTGAAATGATATATTGTAACAGTCAAAACACGTGTATCTCGTTAACATAGTGCAGAATTCGACCACCACACAGAACTGCAGCACCATCTAGGTCGCGAAGCCACCGGTAGTACTGAGTTCGAACATAGTTTATCGGTTCCACAATACAATCTATGGAATAACGCCTCTGATGCGACATAAGTAAACACTTCTTTAGGCATGGTGGTCAGGAAGATGCATGAGATTCATGGTTTTGTTTCCAAGTTGGCCAACAATCAACGAATATTAAGTAACATATATAATCGAGGAAATATATATAATGGGTATCGAATAAATGAAAACTTAACTGCAGACGTATAGTTAAAATTATTTATTTACGTATTTAATAAAAAAAAACATTATTAATGTTATTAATCATATTTTAAATTCAGAGTTTCAATAGCTAATTGGCAATATTATTATATATAAAAATACATTTATTTATAAAGAGCATTCATTTATATGAAGGCGTAATCTAGCTACCTAAGGTTCTCGAGTGAGTATTTCTAATGCGTGCTGTAGGGAATTTATACTTTGCACTGCAAGAGTCATCAGTAGCGGCGGACATACATTTATTTAATAAAAAATATTTATTTTACGACTAAGGGCAAACATTTATTTGAGAGTAGATGATGAAGATAATGCCGAGGCGGAGTGATATAGAGAATAATAAACTAAATAAAAGAACACGTGGTATGCTTTAGAAGGGCGATATAAAATGGCAGCACTGAAACTGCAATGCCGTGAATAAGTTATAAGGGTTTCGGGTTGGTCTCTGCCTTGACCCGAAGAGGTAAGGTGTCACATGAGCATAACCAGGGACAAGCGGTCCATGTCGCAATTTTCCAGCTGGCTGCATGATGGTCGTCAAGCCCTATGGGAACATTATCATGTCCACTTGTGTAGGACAACTGGGGTTAATTCAACCCTATAGAATCCGGAGTATTCACGGCATGGAATGAGGCATCGTGGCTTCAAAATGTAACACATGTATAAGATCTAAAAGATTATGGTAATACTTAACTAGATTTCAAACTCGGCCCCCCATTATCAACGTTGACTAAAAGAAAATTGGTGACTTTCAAAGAAATGAAATTTCCGTAATTATTCATTAAAAGTTAATAATAAAAATATATAAAAGGAGAATTATCACAGCGAGTATGTCAGCTATTACGAAGTAGTAGACCCTGCATTACAATAACTGATTCTTTGAATGCTTGTCATATTTATATGAAATTTAAGTTATTTATAACGCAAATGACAATTTGGCACGCATTCACTGTTCAAGCGATTATAGATTTAGCTTTCAAACTAAGACAATTATGAGAAGGTAATATTTCAATGATAATTATAAATAAAATGTAGATTTGAGAAATACACACCTAAGAAGGATAGAGGGAGGTAAGCTAGATTATGCGAGAAATTTACAGATTACATTAATTCTCAAATTTTAGTTTCACAAATTTACAATTTTAACATTTTAGAAGTTATACAAATAGTAGGAGATGAGCTATAGCTTATTATTACTAGAGTACTCTATAATTTGGAATACACACACAGGTACCTGTTTTATAAGATGTTTTCTTCCATTTGTTTAATAATAGATTGTTCGTGATTAGCAGTTTTCTTTCTTGTCTTTGGCATTTTATTGATTTTAACAGCAGCGGCTTTCTTGTCTATTTCAGGTAGTAGATCATTATGGTGTTTTTACGATGGGCAATGTGGAGTTCGGCATACAGTGGGCCGTCTCCCGATGGAGAATAATCTCGGTGCTTACTCGGTCATACCTTGGCAATATCAATTTATTTTAAGATATTTTAGACTCTCCACTTGAGAGCAAAGCTAAAGTTCAAGTGAAAGTCTCCAGCAAGTCCAAGATGGCCTCCTTTTTTTATCTTGATCTTTTAATTTTTCTGTTGAGATATTTTTAGGTTTTATTTATCTTGCCCTCAGGATAATCAATGCTTTTGCTGGTTTTAATTAGAAAGAAATCTGCTGTGCTATTGTTTGTTTTGTTGTTTTTTTTTACATTCGTTAATTACATTCTTTTGGAATTTTGCTATAATTAATTTATTGTCTATCACTGACTGATGCTTTTAAATTTTCAAAGACAAAAGGGAATAAAATTATTTTAACTTTAATTAATTATTGCATCAGATTTTGTTAGAATTATTATTTAACGAAATTTAAACTAAGCAATAAATACGAACTTTATAAATTCAAAATAAATTATTAATATTACACAAAATTTATTTAACTAAAAGAAATCTAAATTATATTATTTTATCCGTATTTATTGCCTTTAATTTGAGATCGAAATGTGTGCGTGTTTATGTTGAACTCTACATGTATTTATACATTTTTAATATTGTTACACACACAATTCGATACCAAAAAGTTTAAATTTGGGTGGGATAGACCGGTCAGTGAGAGACGACAGAAAAAGGTGAAACTTAAGATTCGAATACGAATCTCACTGTTTCAATATGTATACATTTTAGTTGTTGGAGTAGTATTTTTTTTTGTTTTTATTTATATATATATTTGTATTGTTTTGATTGGTGTTTGTTTTTTTTTTATTATGAAATAGTTATAACAAAAATTAAAGAATCTTTATTATTAAAATATTTATATTTCTGAAGCAATTAACTTGCTTAAGAATTCTTCTGAAGCAATTGACTTGTTTAAGAATTCTTTTAATATTAAGGGTGTGTGGGATGTAATTGGGAATTTCAGGTAATAGTTAGTATATATTTGTTAATATATTTTAGTCCTTTACCCTTAAAAAGTTTTTTTGGGGCAGGGAAACAAAATTTTAAATTTTAAAGCAATGTGCGTCCAATGATATAATAATAATAATAATTAATTTAAAGTATAGATAATAATTATTAATCAATTAAAGAAAAACATGATAACTTTCATTTATCTTTCATTCTATTGTCTTTATTATGCATATAATTTTTTAAAAAAATTTTTTTTTTATTTCAATAAGTGTTTAGATAGTTAATTGAACAGAAAATCATCTGATACTTGAATAAATAATTGAACTTTGATTCAGGGACTTCTAATTTCTGAGTCCACTATTCTAAAACTATGATAAACTGTATAAGATTTGACTTGCTGGGGTATAAAGTATTTTTCACTCATAATTTTATTCCATTTTTGTCATTTCAATTCATATTCTATGTTCTTAAATACTTTAACAATATTTGTTATGACTCTACATTTACACATTATTATCCCATCTAATTCTTATCATATATAATATATAATATATATATATATATATATATATATATATATATATATATATATATATATATATATATATATATATATATATATATATATATATATATATATATATATATATATATTTAAAAATTAATATTATAAATTAATAATAAATGAACAGACATTTTTAAGACCCATGATCCAGAGAAAGTAAATATTTATGTCTCATCTTTCATTTGCATTTAAATCCCAATCAGATAAAGATTTAATTTAAATATTTTACTCATAGTTACCCCAGGTAATCACTCAGTATTGGTAGTCATTAATCAGAAATACAAAGATGTTAAAATTGCTTTAACTTTCATCATGTGACCATTGGCAAGTCTGAAGTATAATGTCTTATTTATAATTTCCATAAAAAAGCATTTGCTCTCAAGTGTGTTATTTAAAAACTGTTTTACCATTTTACATTTTTTATTTTAAAATTTTAATTTATTGTAAAATATAAAAGCTTCTTATAATCTTCTCACTAAAATTACATATAAACGAACAAGTAAATATTAAAAATGAACTAATATCATGAATTTTTAATCTATTTTTCAAGAGCCCAGAAAAAATAAAACAAATACTTAAACAATAGAACTTAAGTCTGTCAAAAATTGTAAAAAATAAGCAATTTGATTATATTCATTGAAATAGAATATATATATATAGTATTATTTCTGGGAACTCACCACACACATTCTTATGATTTGAAAAATAATAAGCTCTGAGGAAAGTACTTGTTATTGTACTGAAACATCAACTATTTAACTATTATGTTTTTATTACATGGAGGCTCACAGAAATTCATCATTTATCCATGAGAATATTAGAATTATATATATATAAAGTGTAACTTAATTATTATATTCGCTTTAAGTGAAAAATATATATTGTGATTTAAAACATTTTAATTTTTAAATAAATAATCTTATCTAATCACTACTTTATTACAAAAAATAAAACAAAAATAATTAAATGACACTTATTTGCTTAAAACTAATTTTTACTATTTCAATTAAATTACTAAGATTTTTAAAAGAAAGTTACATGCAAAATTAAAAACTTTTGTTAAGACTTTCAATATATAATTGCAAATGAAAATAAAAATCTATATTTTTAAACTTCTAGCAGTATCTTTTTATAGTAAAAATTAAGTAAAAAATAATTATTATATCTCTGAAATATAAGAACTAAAAGACAAAAGAAAGGATATTATTATTATTAAAATAATTCAAATATTAATAAAACTATTTGCGTGGGTAAATATTGTATCAAGACAAGAGTTTAGCAAAAGTTGATAATTTAAAAGTATAATGGATCATATTTTGTATAGTTCAAAATTCAAGACCAAAGAGAAGAGATGATGGATAATAATTATCATGACAGTTTCTTGAGACAGTTTTTTAACTTGATTAAATGTTCAGAAATAGATCATCTGCAAATAACATTTTTTATAAGAAGTTTTTTGATGCATTAAAATTTGCTCATAATATGAGAGCAGATTTTAATTAAAAGAATTACAAATTATAATGAACTAACAATTACTCACTATAATATAATTGGATAATAGGAGGGATTTTACTAAGATCCCATCATCCTAATAATAACCAGACTAACATTACAAACATAAATTAAATCATCTTTTTAAAATTAACCCAGCTTTAATAATCATAATATAAGAAATTAACATTTATTGTTTACTATCTTACCTTCCAATAAATGATTTAATTATACTTGAATATTCCTTATTTTCCTTACACAAACTATTACAGAAACTGTACAAGATAATTATTACAACCTTCCCCCTTTTAGTCATGTAAATAAATTAACTTAATTTACATATACTCTTTAAAATTCATCTTAACATAAAATGTAAACTTGCTAAGATATTCCAATAACAATCTCTCTTGTGAACTCATATACCATCTTAATTTATTCAAGGAATAAATTCAGATTGATTTTAAAATAAGAATAATGTGATTTTAAAGATATGATCATTTCCAATTAAAATGACAATTTATTATAATAAATAATTAATTTAACAAGTTCTTCTTTATAATAATCCATATGATTTATGTGCTTTGCTATGACTTTGTGATAAAAATAATTCTGAGCAGAAATAAAACCATTAGTCCAAAATTTATATCAAAATATTTGTTTATTTGAACAACAATAATAATAAATAACAAATTCTTAAATATTACATGATATAATTAACTATAAAACACATATAATACTATTAAGATATATGTACAATTAGTTATATTGATAAAATAAATACCTTAATTACATACACCTCTTTTAAATTTAACATTCCTATTATGCAAGTATTCTATTACTTAAATATTAAATTTATTATTTTCAACATATACACTTTCTTTCATGTTGTGATTTAATGATAAAGTTCATGAGGTCTTCATATGAGTTCTATTTTTAGTTCTTTTTCATTGAATAATGCAATACATTATTATCCTTTTTACATCACTTACATAGAACACAATATTTTATCAAATTTTCATATTTTATATTTATGCAAAGTTTATCAATAATTACACATTTATATTATTGTACTTTTTAATATAAGATTTATGACATATTAAAATAATTAATTGAATCAAGATTTGATTACTAATAGATAATCATTCATTCTGTTCATTCTTTATCTCTTTTTATCCTCAACATTGATCTCATTTTATCTTTTAGTATGGTATCATTTACATAGTCTTTAAATGCTATAACATTTATTTTGTATTTCTCCAAGTTTGTCTAAAACAATCCTCTATCATTTAAAAAAGAAATTATAATATTTCTCAAAATATATAACTAGTCTTCATCCAATGCTTACCTTATACCTTTCTTTACTCTCTAAAAGAATTCCATAGATAAGAAACTGATTTTAATAAATCAACAATTATAAATATAAAAATGGAGGTCTCCTTTTTTTTAAATGGAATATTATATCCTGATAAGTGGTCATTTTTATCTCAAAGATACTACTTTAACATCCGAACTTCTATACCAAGCCCTTATGGAAATTAATATCCATATTTTGTGAAAATTCCTCTCATCTCTATGTACCAAAAATACAAATATGGGTGTCACATAAATCAATCCCATTGTGCTATTTCTATAATTTCCTCAGAAAGATGTTTCATCCTATCCTGGATGATAACTTATCTAATTATAATGTATATTTCTAGCATTAATCACTACAATTTACCAAAAGATTAATACTACAATTTCATCTTCCCATCAATTATTTTATAAATTTAACATTATATATTACAAAACAAACTATATATAATTTGACAATTGTCAATATTCTACTTTTATTACACTAAACTGAGAACAAAATTCTTTTGTCACCTTTATTATTCATACATTTACCCCCTTTTTATATTATCATTTACAATTCAAATATCATAGATAGTTCATTTTTTATTACTATGACTCACATTTATGATGACATTAAATTACTTATTAAATATTTTATATTTTAAAAACATCCAATAAATTAATTTAAATAACTTTATTTTATAATAGAAATATAAAACATTATTGTACCCATACTCTCTCTTTTCCCACATTCACACATACTACATTAATTTCTTAAGTATAATTTTTAAAGTCATCAATTCAAAAATAAACTATAAAAATATAAAACATATGAATACATCAACATATTCAATTCAAATACCTTAATACTAAACATAATAACTAATATTGCATTTACATTGATATTTAAAAAACAATACCCAAAGGAGGAAAAAAAAAATATATATATGCATTTTTCTTCTTTGCTCTGCATTCTTATAAACTTCAATATAATACTTAACACTTCCTTGAAAATTATTACTCTTATCTTTTCCACTGACTAGTGACTCCCAAGATTCTATGTAAAACACTTAAGAATCATAAATCACTATAATGGCAGAAATACTCTAAAAGTTCAATGCTTCTTTGGGTGATTTTTCATATTTAAACATGTTTAAATCTTAACTACACATAAATATCATTAAAGCCCATTGAAATTGTAGTTAAATGAAAACATAGTTGAATATTGGCCTCATCATTAATATATTTAATTATTCACAGCATTAATTAATGTCATTTTCACTTAAACTTTTTTTAATCTTTGTATTTCATATAAGAATTATTTTCTTCTTAATGATAAACATAAATGAGAGTTCATTTAGGTTAAATCTGGGAGTTTAATATAATCTTTTATTATTTGGCATATTTAAAATTAATAGTTCTTCTTTGTTGTCTGAAGGTTTGTAATGATGATATATTATGAGATATGATATGTTGGACTATTTCCATCATTTTAGAGTGAATGTTGAATGTATAGAAAATTTTAAACTTTATTTAAACTTTCCAAATACAAACAACTTGTTAGTAATAACACACAAATAGACAATACAGGTTAGTAATTACACAATGTTTCGAGTAGCATTATTCTCCACTCTTCTTCAGGTGTTTCTGGCCTATATGCACAGTGACAATATTCACTTAGAAGTAGAACTCGCACCTTTAGATTCTTGAATATCAAATTTAAGGCAAATGCTCTACCAACTGAGCTATTCTGTCAAAGGCAATATGTAGTAGAGAAAAAAATTGAAGGACTCAGGAGGATTTGAACCAACCCTCATATATAAATATATCAAATTTCTACTATATGTTGCCTTTGACAGAATAGCTCGGTTGGTAGAGCGTTTTCCCTAAATTCGATATTCAAGAATCTAAAGGTGCAAGTTCAACTTCTAAGTGAATATTGTCACTGTGAATATAGGCCAGCAACACCTGAAGAAGAGTGGAGAATAATACTACTCGAACTGTTGTGTAATTACTAACCTGAATTGTATATTTGTGTATTATTAATTGTATTTGAAAAGTTTAAATAAAGTTTAAAATTTTTCTATACATTCAACATTCACACATAAATGATGGAAATAGTCCAACATATCACAACTAACACTTTGTATATTTATTTTATTCCTCTTCATAATTAAGCTATTAACTAAGTTAGTTAACAAAGCAGCTATAAATAGAAAGTATTTTCTTATGTGACTGTATTTCCACCTTTTAATTTATTGTATTCTTGTCCTTCATGATTTTTCCATTAATAATAACAATATATTCTTGCACCTTTTCCTTCAATACCATTTTTAAAATTGTAAATTGAATTTTCAGACTGTAATTTGTGTTTCAGATGAAAAAAATTAGTTTAAACTTATTCTCTCATTTTTAAACCACTGTTAAGTATCTTATATTCATTTTATCATAATTAATTTAACTATTTACAAAAATAAAATATCTTAAATTTGATAAGTTTTTACAAACTTTTTACACAATAGTTGACTTTTTCCCCCTCCTCAAGTTCATCTGCTCATTTCTATTTATAACCCCAAACATTGTGACCTGGAAACCAATTAACTAAATTTCATTGGTCAATTTTTGAAAACTGATTAGCAGTTTTTTTTTAAATATTTAACTTGCTGCCTAAATGTTAACAACAAAAAAAAATCAATAAATATTTTGAAACTGATAAATTTTAAACAATTTTTAATTAAAATTTAAAATACATTATCTTTTACTTAGTTTCAGGAAGATATTTTAATAATAATATTTTACTTCAGAAATATTATTGTCATTACCATTTTTTAAAAATATATTATTATTTGACAATAAATAAATTATTTTACTAATATTATTTATCAGAATTCAGTGCAGAAAATAACCAACTAATTTTTTTAAAGGATCACTATAATATATAATACTAAGATGGATTTTTTTTAAATAGTAACTTCTATTTAAATCTAACCTAGTTATACATGTAAATGAGTTTGCCTTTGTTAAAATCATTTATATTAAAATTACATAACTGATATATAAAAAGAAAGTAATTATAAATAAAAAAATGTGCATTCCTTGTTCCCACTAAATTTTCTCTTAAAGGTCATATATTAATTATTTGTGAAGTTATATTTTTAAAATTTAAAATTTTGGACTATTATATACATTTTATATACTCAGTTAGTACAACGAACAAATGAAAAGGTTACAATATATATATATACACAGCACTCATTCATTCACAAGTATTGTCATTCTAACTCTAAAAAAAATGCTCTAGAAATTACTTTTCCAATGGCTATATGAATAAATATATGAAACTCCATTTCCCATTTGACATTATCTGATGCTATCTTTTAATTTCTTCAGCAGAAAATTTTTCTTTCTGCAATATTTCAATGCTATATCAAATTATATTTCTTCTATATATCTATTTTCTGCTATATTCTGCCAGTGGAAGGTATTTATGATGTTTTTCAGATAATCATTATAATACAGCTATGATCTTACCACTGTATTTTTAAAATTTTACAGAACATTCTTAAATGAAACTTTTCTAATGCATTTATATTGCATTAATAGGATATCCTAGACTCACTTTCATATAAAAAATTAGATAAAATAATAGCTTTATATATACCTAACTCAAATGCAATAATAACTTACCTATAATGAAAAACTATATTTTTGAACTTAACAAGAAAACACATTGAATCTATGTTTTACATCCACTTCTAATTCCACCTTTTTAATTATAAAACTACTAATGTATTTAAATAGATTTAATTTCTTCCAAACTAAAAATTACTGAGGATTTTTCTTCTATCCCTGGATGAGAAAAAAAAATTTAAACATTATTTATTAACCCAAAGTTTTTTTGCAGTCAAAATAGTAAATACATTTCATAAATCATCTTTTGAACTGGCAAAATTAATGCAGTCATAAACATAATGTAAATCCAGGATACAAGAAAATGTTCCTTTTTTTGCTTTTAATTGATTCAAATTAAAAATTCCACCATCAAACCTATATTATCTCTTGATCCCTGTTTCATTAACTACTTATAATAATTCTAAAGCCAACTGTCATAAAAACTGAAAACAATTGCAAGTAAATATATTTGCTTAATACTAGTTTTTATTTCAAATGCCTCAGATTTTCCAATTGAAATAGTTAAACACTTCTTCTCATTTATAGGATCTGTATAGTACAAATAAATTTTGGTAGAGAAGCCGCTATTTCTAAACTGTGCTATAAACCTTTTTGATTAATTTAATCAAATGCCTTGATCAAATGAATAAAAATAATATATAAATGACTTTATTTCTGATAATTTTCTTGCAATTGCCTGATAATAAAAACCATGACTATAGTGCTTTTTGATTTTTGAGTATCTGACAATCATTTATCTATGAGAAGCAACCTATAGAAAAAAATCCTTGAAAGTTCCTATTTTTGCAACAATATAAATGTTCTTAAAATCAAGTGCATAATTTTAAATAACACAGTGTTTCAAGTAATATTGTACTATTTTTTTTCTTTAGGTGTTGACTAATCAGGGATAGTACTAACATGAAAATTGAATCTGGGGCATTTAGATTTATGAAAATTTAATTTAAGAAGATGCTTCAACCAATTAAATTATTCTGTCACTGTCATGCCAACAACATCTGAAGAAGATAGAATATTACCGCTTAAAATGTTGCACTAACATGTACACTAAGTCTAACAATTTAATATATTTGAAAAGTTTAAATAAAGTTTGTATCTTTATAAAAAAAATTAATAATTAAGTTCAGGTGACAGAAATAGACCATTATATAATTACAAATATACATGGAGTTACTTATTCTGGCAAAGTAGAAAATAGTGTAAAATTAAACTTGCATTTATATTCTACCCATAAACTGCTATAAATTTAGTTTGATAATCTTATCTTTTTTATATGTAATTATTAAATGTATTTCTCTTCATCTAAAAATAAGATGAATCTGTAGTTTTTTTTTTCAATCTATAATTTTATTTCATATGATAGGCTGAAGATAAACTGATTGGTATTAGTGACAATAATAAAAGACTTTAAGTAATACATGCTTATGATTTTTGATTACAATTAGTATTATTACTTAACTTTTATTGGGTGTTTCACACTTATTGTTTCTTTTTTTATATTATTAGAATTAATTTTTGATTCACTACAAAAATTGATTTATATACAAAATACATTTACTAACAATATTAAAAATAAAAAAATTAAACAATTCAAAACAAAACAACACTCTCCATATAGTAGTGCAAAATATGTTATGTTAATATTAAAAATAGTAATAATAAAAATTTTAAAATATATAAAAATAAAAGTTTACCAGAATCCTGAGTAAAAAAGGCTGCTTTGGCACTATTGATGTTACACTGAGGTTCACTGGTGTCCAACATTTTATGAAGCATTTTTTCTACAATTTCTTCTAAGCTTGTTTCAGGGATATCTAGAAGAACTACTGCTTTAGTTAAAAACCTTGCAACATCCATAGATGCTCGAACTTCTGCACCAAAATCTTTCATTGGAATTCTCTAAAAAAAAGGTACAAACATATTTTAAAATATTTTCTTCATTACTATTTTAAATATTTTATATAAAATTGTCAAATGTTTTTTTGAAAAGTTTATAGATTTAAAAAAAAACACACAAAGACTAAATACAAAAACTCAATTCATTCACCATCATTAAATTGCCATTATTTTCCATTTCATAATTAATTATCTTTGTATCTAGTGTTCAATATTCATAAAATAAATATTAATAAATAGTTTGGCACACTGATAAAGTAATAGTCTCAATGTCAAACTCAAAATGTTATTTTTGGTATATGGATATCATATAACTTTCTAAGCAAATAACCATTTGATTATTTAATACTAATAATGGAAAAGTTTTAAATGCTTCCAGCTAGATTGATTATGTAACCACCTTCAGCTAAATATATAAAATAAAGCATTGTATCTATGTTGATGAGCCATGCAAAAAAGTAGGATCATATAATCTTCATAAGTGGTGGAATTTACATTGAAATGCTCATAATTTATTTATGTAAATAAATTTGCCTCTAATTTTTGCCTAATTGTTTTCTATTTATGTCAAATATTTATATTATTAAAAATTAATTTGCAATGCCAGATTAGTTCATATTTTTGAAATATATTAGCAGTTTATTGATATAATTATTTTTTTCTTTCATCATAGAACACAAAAGTTCATATTTTTATTTATAACAAGCACTCAGATTTGTTGATGTATATATATTTATATTTGCAATCTAAATTAATATTGTGATCATTTTATTTATTTATTTATTGTCAATTTTACTATTCATATGTAAATAATTAAAAAATTTTGCTCTTGTTTTATTTATTTATTGTCAACATCAGTATTAGAAATAAAAATCCATTATTTATTGGTAATTTCTCGTTTAGATTTTAAATAAATCAATTTTTCTTTGATATCTTTACTATAACCAGTACCTTGTATTTATATCTTAGATTATTAACATGGTTGTTTTGAAATTTAATTAGATTATTATAAAAACACAAAAAGCTTTTAATACTATTATTATATTTTTATCAGTAAATTATTTAGAATTCTAATGTTTTTACTCTAAACCATGAAATTATTTCTATTTCAGTGAAATTAATATTACATTATTTTTGTGCATGCATTTTTGTCCATGCATGTTTGTGCTTCTGTTATTATTAAACACTGAAATTTAGTGATTTTGTCTTTGTTATTTATTAATTTTTTGTGATGCATTCTTTTTATATATGGATCAACTTTGGTGTTTATTTAATATATTTATATACTAAAGTGGTCATTTCATAGTAATAAAGAAGCTGTAGATAGAGTAGCAATTAGAAAAGTAAGTAAGGTAGTTGTTGTGTTTGGCTTCATTTACAGGTTTGGTTCCAAACCAACAGAAAAAGTAATGACAAACTACCCAACATTTAATATGTATAATTCACTAGTTACAAATTACACACACACACACACATTAGTTAATCAATAATATAAATATAGTTTATACAATTAATGATGTGATAGTTGTACCAAGTGACAGAACTCACTTCCAGCTATAAGATTAGCCTGCCTTGCAAATTCAAGTAAGACTCTTCTGGCTGTACTGGACAGCTTTCCTTGAGTTGACTATGGTCCAAGCTCTTCCAGCTGCACACAGACAGTTTGCTTCAAGTTGACTGCAGTCATGGCAGTTTCCAGTCCTATGTGGACTTCCTCATTGTGCAGATGTATCAGTTGTGACTAGTAAAGACCCCCTTGCTGTAGACAGAAGTTTCACTGGAGAGCACATTCAGTCATTCAGATTGACAGAAGTTAACACTCTCTGATTTTCTTCCAAAAAGGCTTACTATTTATTGTCAGATCTCTTTCCATACTGCAACACTCAGATTCAGATCACAAACCCCAACAAGGGATTCATCCTTATTAGATAGCAACCAGGTGCCTGCCAATCAGGCAAGGAATCTGGAATAGTCCACTTCTGAAGGCAAACTCAGATATGGCATTTCTTCCCCTGACAAAAATTAGCCCTGAAGAATGTAGTCATTGAGATGCCCTGAACAACATATAGTCCATTTTGTTGGTGGCTCCTATTTATCACAGTTCCTGGATATTCACTGCCACCTTTACTTTGATGTCCATGTTTCTAACCTGATGTACTTGTCCCAGGTTGGTTACTGCTTTTGTCACTTCAATGTGGTTCAGTATGAGTTGTTTAAGATGTTGATGACCATCTTGGGTTTGCACTACAACAGTATACAGATCCTTCAGTTGTGTCATGACTGCTGGTATCCATTTTGTGGACCTGTAGTACATCTTGCATAGAACCTGCATACCTATTTGTACTTTTATTTTGCTTTTTTCCTTTTGTTCAAGTTTGGCACCACATATACATACACCATTTTCTTTTATGATTGGTACTATTGGTATGGCCCATTCTGAATATCATATGGGCTCTATTGTATCTGCTGCTTCTCACTTTCTGAGCTCTGCTTCTACTTTCATATGCAAAGCTAGTGGAAGTGGTCTGCATTGACAACTGACACATTTTATCTCTCCATTTAGTGGTAAATGGATTGGTTTTCCTAAGTACAGACCTATATCTTTGTTGAAAACTTCTGAGTAATCAGATTTTATCTTTATTAATGTTGTGATATGGATGACTTTTGTCACTTTAAACCCTAACTGACTGAACCAGTTACAGCCTATTAAATTACTATGATTACTTAATACCACAAGTGGTAGGTATATAGTCTTGTTAGGTATTGTAATTATCCCTATTGTTTGGACCAACAGTTTAATTTTATTTCCTTGATAGTTTGATATTGACTTGCTGCTAGAATGCTGTTTATATTTATTTTTATTTATGATCACCCAGGTTTTTCTTGAAATAATAGACATTACAGACCCTATGTTCAGTATTAATTATAACAGTGTGTATAAATCCAGACTGGTCATCTTTGATATGACTTATACAGGCAACTTGCTTGTTTTTCTTATAATTGCCTTTACTATTTTTTAGAATGGATTTTTTATATTCTCATTTTGGCCATCTGTTTTTTCCATTTCAGACCTTCCACCATTATATGTCTGATTCGCTTGCAAAATGTACATGTATAGTGGTGCAGGTGTTCTGTATACATGTGTATTTGCTCATTGCATCTATAGCAAAGCCTTAGATTATTTGATGCTGAGTTCTCTGAGCTGGCTGAGTATTTGACCACCCCAATGTTATGCTCAATTTTTTGCACATCATACTTAATAATTTTTTTAATGGGATATCTTGATTAACTATTGATTTAGCTAGTACTGCTTGAGCTACAGCTGTTTCAAAATTTAAATCCAGAATCATCAAATCAACATTTTCAGCCTTAAATTATGATTGTTTATGCCACAAATAAAATGATCACAAAGTGCTTCATTCATGAAATCTTTGAATTCACACTTAAATGCTAATGTTTGGATTCTAGTTGCAAATTCTCTAGCTGTTTTCCCTTATTCTTGAATGCTGAGACTGAAGTGATACATCTGCATTATTTAAGGGTTTGGAGGGAAATACTCTGTGAGAATTGTTCATTGCTTTTCAAAATCCAGGTCAGCTGGGATTTCTAGCATAGATTGAGACTTGAGTATGTTGTAGGTCTGCAGACCTATAATGGTCATTATGTAGCTAATTTTACATCAGGCTTTGACCAGCCCTTAGATTGAGCAGAGTCAAAAGCTTCCATAGCTATAATTATTTATGCAAGATACCATTCATAATTTTTACACTACTATTTGTAGCTATTCAAAATTGATTTTTCCCTCCAAGTTACCACTCTACATTTTTTACATTACTGCTTGTAGCTGTTCAAAATCAATTTTTATTTTTTTATTTCAGAGTTACCACTCTTAATTATTTACATAACTGTTTGTATCTAACCCAACAAAGCTTTAAACCATTAGGGTGAGCATCTGTCACTATGATGCAAGTAAAACTCTAGTGATTGGTTGTGGCTTCTAATTTACATGCCTGTATGTTTGTGGTTCAATTTTTATTCGAAACAGTTTTAAGTGATGCTAATAATCACTGTATATAATTATGACAAATGTTATATGCACTCATGTATTTACTTATATGTTTAACTATAATTTTTCCAGCATTAGGGAAAAATTTTTCTTCTGTCTGACTGCACCAAATCTGTTGTGTTTGGCTTGATTTACAGATTCGGTTCCAAACCAACAGAAAAAGTAATGACAAACAACTCAACAATTAATATGTATAATTTATTAGTTACAAAATACACACGTGTAAGTTAATTAATAATACAAATATAGTTTATATAATTAATAATGATATAGTCATACTGAGTGATAGTATTCACTTCCAGCTATATAATTAGCCAGCCTCATGAGTTCAAGTAAGACTCTTCTGGCTGTAATGAAGAGCTGGCCTCGAGTTGACCTAGTTTGGACTCTTCTGGCTGCATTCAGATGGCTTTCCTTGAGTCAACTGCAGTTGTAGCAACTTTTAGTCCTACATGGACAGTCATGACTAGTAAAGACACCCTTGCTGTAGGTAGAGGTTTCATTGGAGAGCATCTTCAATCACTCAGGTTGACAGAAGTTAATGTTTTCTGCTTTGCCTCCAAAAAGGCTGACTATTTATTGTCAAATCCCTTACTTTACTGGGAATACTTGGATTCAGAGTGCAAACCTCAACAAATGATTCACCCCCATTGGATAGCAACTGGATGCTAGCCGATCATGCAAGGAATCAGGAATAGTCCACTTCTGAAGACAAGGTCAGATATGACAGTAGAAAAAGAAATTAAAAAGATTTGCTTAAACATAATTTGATGTTTCAAATAATTGTACAAATAAGAACACTTACGAGCACAAAAATGAGGGGTAAAATATTTGTAAATAAATATGTTTGTTATAACTTTTTTCTATACATGTATGTTCAATAAATATATTATTATACATAAAATATTTTATCCTAAATGAATTCATCTTACAGATAGATCAATTGATATTTTAGCTTAAATTAATTAAACGTTACAGATTTTTTTCAATTGATATTGAAAAAATAATCAATTTTTAAATCTTTTAAAGATCTTTGATAAGAAAGAAGAAACTTTTAAATCACCATTGATAAAATATTTACAAAAGAGACTTATCCATCTTTAGATAAAAGTATCTATAAAACCTTATAAAAGAAAAAAAACTATTTTGTTTAGTTAAGTAATATTCTTCAAGAATCAAAAAAAAAAGTTTATTACATGTCAAAAAAAAAGCTGTTCAAATTGTCAATCATGTAAATTAAAAAGGAAATTTTTTTCAAGGAAATCAAATCAATAGTGTGCAGTGAAGAAAAAATCTTACAAATTCTAATGAAATTTTGTAACTTGATTGAAGGTTTTATAGCTGAATCATTAACCAATCAGGACTACCATCGTAGACCCTTTCCTTCAAATAATCAACTATATATAGCTTCAATTCCCAAGATAATGCTTAAAAAATTGCTCTATTTAAATTGTTCTATACATATTTTATCTGAATCACAACAGAAAAGCCATTAGACTGGGATTTAAATAATTTGATTTAAAATTATATAAATCTCTCTTAGTAATTATTTAGTCTCCATTGCTGCATGCAAGCCAATAAAAAATTGTTACCATTAAATAAAATATTCCCAAATTTTATAGATGATACAGTATAAAACAATTACCAGAATTAAATAAATCTCAAGGAATCTCAGGAACTGTTTTCAAACCAACACCTGTAAAATATTCATGTCTTCTCAAATAAATAACCAAAATAGATATCTGGAAAGAACTGTAAGTGATTTGATATATTTTATTTATTTCTTTATATCATTTTCTTGAAATTCAAATAAAGAATATATAATTTTAGTTTTCTCTCAATTTTAATGTTTAATGTATTTGAATATTTATGTAGATCATATAGTTTATTATTATAAAACGTTTTGTTATATATGATTAAAAGAAACAATGAAGTAATAATGTAAATTGTTTTTTTTTTTTAATTTAATGGCAGTTTAAGCAGGTTTAAGCAATTAACCGAAAGTACTTCGGCGGATTTAAGAATTGTTTATAATAGTTCGTTACCGTTAAATTTATTATTTTTATTATAAATTAATATTTCTATAAATAACTAGTAGTCGTCTTCAAATTTAAAAGCTTTTAAAGGAATGTGTTAACTTTTCCAAATTATAAAATAGAACATTTTAAAAAACACATTGATATTAGCTGCATTAAGACAAAGGAAAAAAACCAAGTTTATTAGAACAATAAGTCTTATATCTTAATACAATTTATATAAGTTAAGGATAGAGATTATCTTATGATAATATTATAAACACAATCATATGCCAATAATTACTTTAGTTTTATTTCAAGAATTTACAAAGTATTCTGATAACACATAGTAAAATTGATTTAATATTTCCTTATTTATATAATATGAACTTAAAAAATATTATTACAAAATTAAATTACAAATAATAAGATTATTTTTTTAAATAAATATAGGTTCATAATTATATTCACATGGCATTAATTATAAATTAAGCTATTATATCAAAATAATGAACATATATATGGTGAATATTTTTTATTGATGTATTTAGGTTGATAAATAGATTTTTGGAAGTATCTAAAAAATATTTCATATCACAATTCCATGTATACATTATTTTATTGTTTATTGAAAAGCTAAATTTAGTAAAGATATTCAATATGTATTTGAGTTGTTGTTGTTGTTTTACTTTATAAATAGAATTGAAATTAATAATCCTGAAAAAATATTAGTATGCCCTGAAATAGTTAGATAATTCTTTATATATGGTGATAGTCAAAAAGAGAAGATACCTGATTAGATTGACTAAAAAAACAGCTTACTATGCACTAAATGATTATTTGCAAATAAAAAAAGTGAGCACATTTATTTATATATATTAACATTGAAAACTATTATCATATTTTATTTTATTTTTTTTTAATTTTTATTATATATTAAGGTGAATATAAAATGATTGAACTCAGTTCACAAATGTTTCTAAGTTATATATAAACTTAATGCACTAACCTAAAAGGAAGAAAAATCAAAATATTCTCATAGCTAAAATTATATATATATTGGGACAGAATGGGTTCGAATCCAGTCACAAATAAAATTATTTAATCAGTAAACATATGTAAATGTAGATGTATATAACATTTAATTTTGTTTATTACGTGATGGTGGTTACAAATACATAAACGCGGGGGAAGGGATTCTGTCATTTTTAAATGATATATATGTGCATGTGACAAATGCGTGTATGAATGAATTAAGTAGTGAAAAGAGAGAAACGAGATTTTGTTTCACACTTTAAAAACTAGAGGTTTCAGACAGAATGAGATTCTATTTTCTGTTATATTACAATAAAAGCTATGACATGAGTTTTCACACGTCTAACAGATCTGGTTAGTTCACATTGAAAATCAGAAGTGAGATAAAAAAGCTTCTAAAACAAATGGATGGGGTTATAAAAGCAAGCCACCCAGAATGCATCGGATCTTTTTCCAGAAGAGCTACAACAGTGAACACCTAAATGGTTTTAGTATTTAACTTATAAAATGGCGATTTAAAAGAAATGTTGGGGCAAGAGATGCCACATCGGATTCAAACCTCTAATCCCAATTTGCTGCAGCTGTCTCAACTAATAAAACCATGATGCCTCGAAACAACATATAATCCCAGTGTGGAATCAAATGAACCTTGTCGGCCAATGGACATGAAGATCTCAAATTATTACTTTGAATTGCCTGTGGAATGGAACTCTGTAATAAATAAATAAATCTGCTTTTACTACTTCTCGGGAAGAGTCAGGTAAAGAACTTTAATTAATGATTTTATTTTTCTTTATGAAAAGGAAATTCTTGTGTTTTTACTTACTATAATAAGTGGAGGTGATGTATGAACAAATTAATAAGGTTTCCTTAAAGCCTCATTCCATTGTGGACATAATAAAGTAATCAGTGTCAGAAGTCATGTGATACAAACTTTTTCATAGTATCGACTTTCACTATTTGAGTTGCGTATGAGAGATTTATTATGGAAAGAATGACATATGTGTGCAATTTAAAATGACAGAGTCAATAATACCAAACAGACCACAAGAAATGATAGCATTAAATTTTTACGGCCCTTTGCCGGCATTCAATAAAAAAACATCTCATCATGTACGATTTATTTTCAAAATATGTGTCAGCATATCCTATTGTGCAGGCAAATGCAAAGAATGCCATCAAAAAGCTAGAAGGCTGACATTTTACAGAGACTGGAAAACCCAAGAGCATATTGTCTGACCATGGTATTTCATTCATGTCCAAGGAATGGCACAAGTGGATCCAACAACAGGGGATTAGACATAATTTTACCTCCATCAGGATCCTGCAATCCAACCCCTGTGAATGAGTAATGAGGGAGTTGGGGCATTTGTTTCACACATATATGGGCATGAATCATAAAGGCTGGGTTAAATGGACTCCTTGAGTGGTGGATTTCATAAACTGGAACATTAATGAATGTAGCGAATCTAGCGGTTTTGCCCCATTTTGCCTCCAATTTGAACAGCATATACCATGTCAGATAAAGACCTTGGTACCAGGGATGGAATAACCACCTATTGACAAGAAGAGTGACCAGGATAGAGCATATCAGACCTTACAGCAGGTGATCCATCAAAGAGGGAAGAAAGTGAAACATAGGGCACCCATATTTAAAGTAGGGGATAGAGTCATGGTTAAACACGTCAGTGATTTGGGTAAGTTTGTATACCGAAAATTTTGCAACCTATATGAAGGCCCATACACTATCTGCCATAATCAAGGGATAATGCATTTTGGGTGGACACTGGGCATGAAATCAGGAGGTCTATAATGCTCGGTCATTACAGCCTGCCTGGCCCTTTGCAAGTGAAAGGCAAATCAAAGAACCAGGGAATACATAAGTGTTGTATGAAAAGAGCCATTCAAAATATGCAAATATATTTGAAGGCTTTTGGAGGGGGGGTATTGTGACAGAATGGGTTTAAACCCAGTCACAAATAAAATTATTTAATCGGTAAACATATGTAAACATAGATATATATAATATTTAATTTTGTTTATTACATGGTGGTGGTTACAAATACATAAACGCGGGGGGAGGGACTCTTGTCATTTTTAAATGATATATATGTGTGTGTGACAAATACATGTATGAATGAATTAAGTAGTGAAAAGAGAGAAACGAGATTTTGTTTCACGCTTTAAAAACTAGAGGTTTCTGGCAGAATGAGATTCTATTTTCTGTTATATTACAATAGAAGCTACGACACGAGTTTTCACATGTCTAACAGATCTGGTTAGTCCACATTGAAAATCGGAAGTGAGATAAAAAAGAAGCTTCTAGAACAAATGGGGGGGCTATAAAAGTGAGCCACCCAGAATGCATTGTATTTTTTCTGGAAGAGCTACAACAGTGAACACCTAAACGGTTTTAGTATTTAACATATAGTGGCAATTTCAAAAGAAATGTCGGGGTAAGAAAAGCCACATCGGATTTAAACCCCTAATCCCAACTTGCTGCAGCTGCCTCAACTAATAAACCCATGATGCCTTGAAACAACACATAATTCCAGCATGGAATCAAATGAACCTCATCGGCCAACAGACATGAAGATTTCAAATCGTTACCTTGAATTGCCTAATTTACCTGTGGAGTGGAACTCTGTAATGAATAGATAAATCTGCTTTTACTACTTCCCAGGAAGAGTCAGGTAAAGAACTTTAATTAATGATTTTATTTTTTTTTATGAAAAGGAAATTCTTGTGTTTTTACTTACTATAATAAGTGCAGGTGACATATGAACTAATTAATAAGGTTTCCCTTAAAGCCTCATTCCATTGTGGACATAATAAAGTAATCAGTGTCAGAAGTCATATGATACAAACTTTTTCATCGTATCGACTTTCACTACTTGAGTTGCATATGAGAGATTTATTATGGAAAGAATGATGTATGTGTGCGATTTAAAATGACAGAGTAATAAATACATTTTTTTTTACAATATTAAATAAATATACAAAGAAGTAGAGTGGAATTAGTTATTTATTTATAGATCCATTCATCTAGTTGTTATTATTTTTTTTTTATGTTTAAAAAAAAAGACAGAAATCTTAACCCCATTCATAGCTACTCCCAGCAGTGATGCCACCCGACCATGAGACTGAGCTAGCTAATGGCCAAAACCTCTCTCACATTACATAAATAGTATTCTGGTTGGTAATATATCCACTTCGCGTAATTCTTATATTCGTATAGGATTGGCACTTGGTGTCCTTCGGATGACCATAAATACATGTTGGGGATATATTACAGTTGCAAGAATAAATCCATAAGTTTAGAATAATAATATTTTGGGTCAAAACCATTTAATTAAATAAAAATACATAGGCACGTATATCGATACATCATATATACATATTCGGTAGAGTACACCTGTCTAGTGAGAGGTAATGAGTTTTGTTATAATATATATATGATTTAAATATTAATCCCTATATAAGTCTTTACCAGTCATCATTTAATTAAGTTAAGGTGACTTGCTCATCTTTCATATCTTGTCTATCTTCATCATTGTATATCTCATTTGAGAGGTAATGAGTTTTGTTATTATATATATATATATATATATATATATATATATATATATATATATATATATATATATATATATATATATATTATTATATTAAATATTAATCCCTATATGTCTTTACCTTAAATATTAATCCCTATATGTCTTTACCAGTCATCATCCAATTAAGTTAAGGTGACTTGCTCATCTTTCATATCTTGTCTATCTTCATCATTGTATATATCATTTGAGAGATAATGAGTTTTGTTATAATATATATATAATATGATTTAAATATTAATCCCTATATAAATCTTTACCAGTCATCATCCAATTAAGTTAAGGTGACTTGCTCATCTTTCTTGTCTATCTTCATCATTGTATATCTCATTCCAGAAGTAGATGTCTCTACTTATGCTGACTGTTACAATATAATATTAATTGGAAAGATATGTTTTCAAACTCTAAATATGGCAGAAATTAATATTATGTCCTCCAATGTCAAATCAAACAATGTGAGAAAGAAAATTGAATCCTTTGTATTTATTTTCCAAGCTCTTTTATAGATGATTAAATAAGACAATATGATCAGCAAATGTGATTTTTTTTTCATTGTATTGATAATCCTGACATTATTGCATTCAGAACTTAGAAGTTAGGAATTGATTTCTCTCAATAATTTTATATACTATATAGAGCTGTTTAATTTAATCTTATGTTTAAACTGAACAATTTTATCATCTAAGGAAAGTCTTAAAAACTACAGCTTTTAAAATTATTTAGAAAGGTATCATAGATAAGGAATCCATATACTATGCTTATGATCTGGAGTTCAAATCCAACTGAATATAATTATTTTCAAGAGGCTTGAGAATTTTTTCTCATGTGATTGTCTCCAGTTAACTTCAGTAACCATTCAACATTAGTCAGTAAATGGATATCTTATTATCCTTAACTTAGATTAAATAAGAAAACAAGAGTAAAAAAAAACTATTTAAATTCTCACAACATAGCAATCTACAAGTGTGATGAATATTACCATTTTCACAATTAATCAAGAATGGTTATTGAAAAAATCTTTGCCTTGAAATTGTCTAGTTATTAGGAAATACTGTTTTTCTATTTATTTAAATGAATATTTTGAAGAAATCAATGGATAATAATAAACATATATATATATTGTAACTTAAAAAAGCAGCTCAAAAGGTCCATTGTAACATAATACGATGATCAAAAGACATTAAATAATTAAACTGATCAAAAGGATTATAATTAAGAGAAGATCAAAGAGAAATTCAATCGTATATTAAAATATCATTGGATTTGTCAAAATCCAAATATTATTAAAATCTCAAATATTCAAATATTATATTCATTGTAACTTAGTAAAGATGATCAAACGATCTAAATGTATTAAATAATTAAGAAATATTCATTGTAACATAAATAAACTGATCAAAAGGATCCAAGTATATTAAATAATGAAGAAACGATTCAAATATAAATATTAGCTTAATAAATGAAAAAGAATTATTGTAGCTTTTTATTTTTATTTTTATATCAAAGAGCAAAGAATTAAGTATGCAACTTGCTGAGCATAAGCTACTAAACAAAAGATCAGACTGAGTTATCAATCATATTAAGGGTCATTGGATTAAATGAAACATACTTCTATAATTAGATTCCTCAACATATCACAATATCAATAATTATAAACAAATTATTAATAACAACTATTATAACTCAGGTATATGGAAATCAAGTGAGGTGAGTACACTAGTAAGTCAATAAAATATCTTCTCAGGTATACAGACAGTAGATTTTATCCACTTTCATTTCTTGGTTTGATGTTAAGTGCATATTTAAACAAATACCAAGTGAATATGGTCTAGCAGGGCGCCACTAGACCTAGACAAAGTTGTATTTATAACTTTTTCACATGTACCGGGTTTGAATCCCTTTTGGTACTTTATTTCTTACAAAATGTATGATTTTGATTTTAGACCCATAGCACTGTATGCACAAATATTTAAGTAAACACCTAGATAACATAAAACATCTTTAAACTAAAATTGAGTATATAAAATCCATTAGCTAGAAATCATTTCTTAGATCTTAATATAACCAATGTGTTTCAATATTTTTTTATAAGTTTTACCAGCTCAGATTACTATTATTAATTTAGGAAGGCAATTCACTAATCCTTGCATGAAATAGATGATGGGATGGTGGTTATAATAATACTAAGAAATCACTAAATACTATGAAATCCATATTTATTTATGACCTTTAAACATTTAAACAGCTCATTAATTAAAATGTGATGATGATGATAATGATAATGGTTTCAACCACACAGCTTTAGGACTAAGCCTAATTATAAACCTAATTTTTGTAAAGAAATTCATAATTATTGCTTAATTTTAGTATATCTAATTGGAACTTAAATAGCTAATATTCACCTTGATGATGAATGATCACACTTAATAAGGACTACTCTTAATGAAATATATATGCCTCATTTAATAAAATAAACCAAGATTTATTACTGCATTTCTAACATATACATAAAAATTTCTAGACATGAAAATTTCTATATGGATAATAACAATAATAATCATAATCGACTGTTTTAACATCATAACATTAATCCTTAAATTCTTCCCCCTTTCCCGTAAATGTATTTCAAAAGTATATTGTATTAAATTGGGTAACCGATTTGTTAAAATGTTCTATCCACAAGAAAGATATTTCAGAAAAAAAATATTCACTCATTGGCACACATACCCTTATAAATCTAACATGTAAGTAGAATGACAAAAATAAATATCAGTAAAATTGGAAAGAGCAAGTTTTAGAAACAAGTTTTAAAGTATCTCTTTTTTTTATATACCCCTCCCTTCTACACTCTGAAACCTATACTTTCTTAAAACAAAGTAATTTAATATTTTACCACTACTTATTACTTCACATTCACTCGCAATTATACACATGTAAAAATATTATGTATGCGTGTGTTTTATTCCCATAAAAACCAAAATATTATTTAAAACCAAAATAATAATTCAAAAAAAATTATGATACACATTAATATTATTTCATAACTGTAAGTTAATAAACAAATGATTTTGATACAGTCAAGATCATTTATGAAGCTCAAGGTTATTATTAGTAAGAAATTATTGGCTTTAATCGATCTGAATTGCCTTTAAAAATTCTTTAAATAAAATATACCACTTTATTTCTAAAATGTTTATTAAGACTCTGATATTATAAAGAAAATAGATATAAAAAGTCATATTACTGATCCTTTGTTTTGGTGGTAAACTTCCAAGGGCTTAAACTTATCTTGTATAATGTCTATATTTCTGCAGCTACCATTTCCGTTTTACTTTGAAACAATCTCTTTCTTGAGGTGTATTATTATTTGATGATGATGATTCTATTGTGGTTCTTTGCTTTATTGATTTGGAAATCATTATATTAATTTTTCTTCTCTTCCTGTCAAGCATGATTCTTTTAGTGGATGAAATACAGCAGTTGTTTTCATGTTTATAAATTTCCTGGGTTTTAAACTCAGTTGCTGGAACAATTAATTGGACTTGATGATTAATATTTATCAGTAGATTAATTCATCTTTCTGATCTCCTTCGAATGCAGGTGAATGTTTTCTTCTTTCTATTTAAAAACATCTTATTTCTCTGGTCAGTTGAAAGGTGTAGAATATTATTTTTCAGACAAGACATCTTTTCTTTCCTATGTGAGCTGCAGCTCTGTGACAGTCAGGTAAAATATGAGACATATATAAAAATTTTCTACCCCACCATTCTTATATCTTTAACCTCCAAAATTCAATATATAAAAAAAATGATTTGAAATTGGGAATTTTGGTAGAGTTGAAATGCTTGTCTTTTCACTTTAATCTTTTTAAAAGTCTCTCTCACAATAATATTATAATAGCAACCTCAACTGATTTTCCAGACTGCTTTTATATCCAATTTTTGAGCCAACTCACCCAATTAGAGTGATAGTGTGACTTGCTATTTTTGACCAATTCATTTTTTTTTAGCTAGAAAGTGCAATTCTTTTTCTTAGGAACATTAAGTAAAAATCACACACCTGGTTTCCAGACAAACTTTTATTTTGAAGAAAAAAAAACAGTCTTAATCCCTTTTTTTTTCTTTTTTTACACCTAGGTAACATTTCAAATTTGAGCTTTCTTTTGATCTTAAGATGAGACATCTTTAAAATTAGAGTTCCCACCAAGCTCAAACTCCAAAAATGACAAACAATCATTTACAAAAACAAAATTGCTACAAAAATAGATATCTGATTCAACAGATTTTCTCCCTTAACACAAAATTGTAAAAAAAAAAATAATTTGACAGATTTAACTCTTCTTTTTCTTTCAATATTTAATAAATATAAATTTCTGTATGTAATGTACACACATACTTTATCATTTCAAATCATTCATAAACTGACATTAAATAATATAATTGCTAGCTCAATAATTATAACCCTAATATTTAAAATTAAATCCTTAGCTTTTAAATCCCAATTACAATTATAGAAAAGCAAAGTAGAGGTATAGAATAAGACATTAGAATTGATCAAGCATAGGTTAGTTTTAAAGAAAGTTAAAATGTTTAATATCTGAAATTTAAAAGTGGCTAACTAAATAGCTTTTATAACACACACTGCCTATACATATGTGTTATAACATTGCTTTTTAACAGAAAAATTAAATATTGAATAGTTTAAATGTGTGTATTATCTTTCTATCAACACACAAACAAATAAAGAATATAATTGTTGACCCACTCTCTTTCTGTCTATCGCTTTTAAAACTGGATCTTGTAGGGTTTAAACTTGGATGCCCTACAGCTTCATTGATTGTTATATAAAAATGTGATGATGATTTTGGTTTTACATTTTCTTACATGCACATTACTATAAATTTAGCTAATGACTAAATTGTAATGGCACAATATATATATATTAAATAAAAGAAATATCGTTAATAAAAACACATACAAACAAAAAATTATGAAACTAAAAATATACAGAAAAATAAAATAATTTCTTAATTGATTGTGAAACATTATTTCATTAATTGATTGTGAAACATTATTATTTATAAATATATTTTTAAAACTTAAATTGCCTTTGACTTCTGTATAATGTTAGAATTCTTTGGACTACAAAACAATTTTTAATTGATATAAAGCAATGTACAAAAATAAAAGGAATGTGAAAATGTTTAAAAATAATTCATTAAAAAGTATGGAACATCTGCAATTCTGTAAAAATGATATAAAAGAATTAATGATAACATAACAAAATTTAATAATAAATTGACAAGTAAAGCAAAATAGAAGAGAATAAAAGTTTCAAAAATATAAAACAACATCTTGGTATTGGAGCAAAGTTAATTTCAGTAATAAAAAAGTGATGGAATTATTACTAAAAAAATGAAAAGATTATGAAATGAGTGGAATATAATTTTATACTAATAAAAAAAGTGGCCTTTACTGTTACAATATCTTTTTAATTACTAAATATCACATGATCACTTTCTTATGCTAGCACATTACTGTTATTAAAACAGGCAAAACTCTCCATACAGTAGTGCCACTCAGTGCCAACCAGAAAAATCAATGGATGTCAGAAGGCTTGTGCATAAAATCGCTATCTAGTGCCTACTTGTCCAATATTCCCAGACTAGTTTCTGGCTTGTGGCCTTCGTTGGTGAGAAGATTTGGATCTGAGAGCACTGCACCTAAATTTTAGGATCTAATGCAACTCTCCAGCAGTCACCTTTTATCTCTACTTAACTACAAAACTATAAGAATAAAATTGAAAACACAATAATATTTTCAATCCAAGCTGGATAGCTTTATATAGTCATATGGGTCTGAACCCAGTTCAGTACCCATACATTTTGGTGTCTTTGGCTCTTTAAGAACCATATCCACCAATATCCTATTAGGCAGGATTAGTGTTAAACCACTAAACATCACATGATCACTATTTCTTATGCTTGGACATTACTGTTATTAAAACAGGCAAAACTCTCCATTAAGGAGTACCACTCAGTGCCAACCAGAGTAATCAATGGATGCCAGAAGTCTTGTGCATAAAATCCCTATCTAGTGCCTACTCATCCAATATCCCCAGACTAGATAGGGATTTTATGCACAAGCCTTCTGGCATCCATTGATTACTCTGGTTGGCACTGAATGATACTACTATATGGAGAGTTTTGCCGGTTTTAATCTTTTTAATTGCCAAATGTTTTAAATGAAGAAATGAGACATGTAAATTCAATCTGTAAAGAAAGGAACAGCTCCAGGAAATTATTTAATTATTACAGATAAAAGAAGCACGTGAGAAAGCAAAAAAAAATTGGCAAAAATATATACTAAATGTCAATAAAGATGTGTCAGGTAGTGCAAAGAATGCAGTTAGCATGAACATTTAAGAAAATAATAAAAATCTTACAAAAATACAGATATATTGGTCTTTTATCATTTTTGTGCTTGATATTTATCAAGATAATTATAGGTTATCTATAGCAAATTTTGAATTCAAATCAATGCAAAATAAATCTGTTGGATTAAAAAGAACCATTATGATCTGGATATGTAGATTATAAAAAGGCATTTCAAGTAATCAAAGCTTTGGTTTATTCAATAAATAACAATAGGATATAGTCATATTCTAAAAAAAATTTATCAAAATACAATAACAGTGATTAGAATATATGATACTAAAATTAATATTGATAAAAATATATGACAAATTAAGGTCATAGCTTCAAAAATACTCAATAGTCTTATAAGTATTTCGTGAATAAAAATGGAAATGTAGGGAATAAAAATACATGAAGTTATTTAAATTATCTACATTTTTCAGATTACATAGTTGAATTTTGAAAACGCTTCACATCATCAGGAATTATTGCAAAAATCATCTAGTAAAAATAAGGAATTGGGACTAAAGATAAATTTTAAAAAGACAATAATATTCCATTCATTTTTTAGAAAAAAATTGATAATCATAAATTAAAAGAAATCAATAACTTTACTATTTTAATTGGAATATTAATACAGGTGAAAATACCATGAAGTGCTTTTAGTAGCAATATTAATATTAAAAGAAAATATGCCTATATTGTGTTTGATATGTACAGTGATTTGAAATATGAAGAAGAAAAAAATTAAAAGTGAAATATATCAATGAGAAAACAAACAATTATTGAAATCACTGAAATAATTAAAAGACTGAAATAAAGATGAGATTTTCTGCCAAAGGCTCAGTTGGTTAAAGCATTATTTTAAATTCAATACTCATAGATCTAAAGATCCTGGTTTGATTCTCATGCTAGTACTGTTATGGATCAGGCCAGCAACACATAAAGAAGAAAAAATAATAATGTCATTCAAAATGTATTATATATTAACTTGTGAACTATTACTAATAGTTGAATGTATTTGGAATATTTAAATAAAGTTTGAATTTTTTGAGGACATTCAATATTTAATAATCAATGATTGAAATAGTTCAATATATAATTCCTATTAAAGTGACATTATCACAAAGCTCCAGACAAATATATGTCTTCACCTGAAACAAAAATGTTGCTTTTTTTCTTGCAAGGTATTTATCATGGACTATGTCTAAAGTGGATTTACAGTGACAAGAAATATAAACTGCCTAAATGTAGATAAAAACTTTACTTGGCAAAATATTCATATAATCTTTTCTAATACCCATAATAATCTTTGTAAATTTTATAATAATTACCTTGACAACTGATAAAATTTGAATTCAAGATTTATTATAATAACAATAAAAAAAATAGAATAATTTCAATATCAGGTTTTTTTGCATAAAAATTTTCAATTATTATCTGTGATGTTATGAAAGTTAAAAATCTCTCGTTTTTTTTTTTAAACTCATTTTTAATAATTACAAATCTGCATATAAATGAAAATGGAAAATATTTTTTTAACAATGAAATTTTCGTTTTTGTATTGTATTTTAAATAAACCTCTCTTTATATTAATTATTAAAAAAAATTAGGATTATTATTTTTACATATATTTTGCTTTTATATGTTAATTAACATCTAAAAGTGCCTAAACAATAGGATACATTTTTGAATACAAATTTTTAATTATCACCTGTGACATTACAGTAGATAAAAAATCCTCATTTTCTTGTAATTACAATATATCATAATAAAATTTTGTTCTTACTTTTATTATTAACACTTGTGGTTTATTTTTCCTTCGAAATGAGATAGATGTGATCATAGTTTTTGAATTTTGCATAGTTTAAACTAATAATATAAGCAGTTGTATTGAAAATTATAAATTTATAGCTTGTCAATAATAAATCAAATTTGATGAAGAATATAATTTGATTTTGATTAAAATAATTTGCCTGTTTCTAAATTTTTTTAATAAAACATTTCAATTCACTTTTATGTTCTTCAGTCATGGTTAAAGTAAATAAGTAAAATAATTTTTGTTGATATCAGTAATATATTTAAATTAAAACTTAAATTTTTTTTTATTATTGAAATAAATAACATTGAAGTTGATCATTTGTAAGAGTGACTTTTTAAATAGTGAGATCTTGAGTTATTTACTCAGTCATAATATTTGCTTTCAGATAAATATATTGTCATCAGCAATAATTATTCTTTTCTTTTAAAAAAAAAACAGATTGCAGCTACTGAACAATGACGCTTGTCGATTACTGTAACTGTAATGATTCGCTTATTTAACTTATATCCAAAAACCAGCTTTGTGACTATCTGCTACCAACTAAAATACTTTTGTAGCTTTAATGTAATTGATGAATAGATTTACTAGCCCAGTTTTAAACTAAGATAATTAACCCTTGCATATGTGCTGCATTGTTATCTTAAGTCAATGTTGTTTTTGTTGAATGTGAGGAAACGCTTGATCCAAGTCATAAAAAAGATAGAGACTTTTGAAACGATAAGCTTTTATCTTTTCAAAAGTTTCTATCTTGTGTTTTGGATTGAGTTTCCTCACATTCAACAAAACAATAGTTGATTTAAGTTAACAGTACTTTTAGTATACATTTCCAATTATTTAATTAAAAAAAATATTTGGCAATCCTTTCAAGTCAATTAAACAAAAGAAAGTAGAAGAACATATAAACGATCATTTTCAACCTCTATCCAAGAGCTGTTCTATCTTATCTTAAAAACATTTTCATATACATTTTATTTTCTATCTGATACTAACTAAAATACTTTTTTAGTTCTAGCATAATTCCAGTTATTTAATTTGAAAAATATTTGACAATTCTTTTCAACCAATTAAAACGTAGAAATAAAAGAAAGTAAAATAACTTTTTTTTTCTTTCATATGTCATGGCATCAGCCGAAACGCGAACCCACAACCGTCTGCAAACAACTACTTACTTGCAAGGCGGCTGCCATGACCTCTCGGCTAACAAGAATTGTATAATCAACTTAAAATATTTTCATAAACATTTTCAAATTATTAATTTTACAACAAATAAGCTTTTTTAAAAAAATATATAACATTATTTTTCATGAATGTTTAATGAAATAACATTGGTGATTTAAATTAAATCAAATAAATCTTTTATTTCCATAATAAAACCAACTTTATTATATATTTTTTAATTAAAACAAAATCTAAAAAAAAAAAACATTTTAATAGTCTTTCTAAAAATATTTTTATTTAAAAAGTTCCATGTATTTATAGGAATTTAAATAAAAAAATAAATTTCAATCGAATGTTTGGTTTGGGTACACATATTCTCAATTACTTTGTGATGTCTGAGTATACAATAATTTTGTTTAAAATTATTAATTTATACAAAAATTATTGGCTTAATCCCAAGTGAATTAATTTGTTAACCCTCTTTTTTTCTTAACAATTCTATATTTATTCTACTCTTTATTATATTTTTTCTATATATTTTATACATAGTTAACAACAATGAAGTGACCATTTCAATGTATTATATAATTAATTCATGCAGGATTATTACATCTAAACATCAAAATAATTCATTTTTTCAAATATTGTGTATATAATATATATTTTGATATTGTATAAGTGTAATATCAGTTATACCTAAAATTTTAGGAATATGATTTTAGACAGAATAATTGTGACAGCTAAGAATGTATAAATAACTATGTATTTGTCTTTTAATCATATCTGATGGATTTTTATTTCATGCACGGTGACATTTTATATTCGAATACTGATAATCTATTTGTTATTATTTGAAATAAATACCAGATCCATAATTTAGAAGTAATAATAGGAATATATGAAATATAGGTGAATATGTTTTTTATAATACCAATATTAGAATTCAAAGGTACCAATTAAGAAATAATGAATTTACGGAGTTATTAAATAATCTATTTAAGCAATTTAAAACAGATTATTTTGCTCAAGAAGATATTTATTTTAAATTGTAAATTAACATATGTAAATTTTTAAATTTAAACTTAATTTATTTTTTAGTTACTGTAAAATATAAATTAATTTGGTACTGTGGTATTAGAGCTTCGAAATTGACAACAACTCTTGGAATGACGATTGACATTGATAACGACTCTTGGAATGACAATCAACATTGATAACAACTCTTGGAATGATGATCAATGTTGATAACAACTCTTGGAATGATGATCAACATTGATAATGACTCTTGGAACTATGATTGATGTTGGCAATTGATTCTTGGAATGACGATTAATGCTGGAGAAATAGGACACCTCTTACATCCACAATGACTCTTGGAAAAACCAAAATCTCTCTTCAAAGTAATGTTTAATGATAAAAAATGTCATAGTATCCATGTTAGGCTTTTAATAGCTGTTATTAATGCCAATTATATGCAATGTATACACATTTTAAGGAAAAAATGTGCTTCTGCAACTATGTTTGATTGTTCTGTCTTTTGCACGGTGATGGTAGCATTTACTTGATTACTGTCATCTTTTAAGTGAAGATCAGACTATGAATTGCTACTATAATTCAACTTCAGAAGGGTGATATATAGATAATATCTCTTAAAATGTACATATATTTTTAACATTCTTGGTAATATGGATCAAAGATATTCCATATCAAATCCAAATTTTAAGTTAACTAAATACTATTAAAACAAATGCATAATTATGCTAAGAAATGATACAAAGGTAAGTTTTATACAAAGAAATTATGGCCAAATTAAAACATAAGATTTCAAATCAGTCTTTTTGAACAAGTTTGGTCTGATCCATGATGTTGCTCAGGAATTAGATTTTATGCTACACATGTATTTCTGTGCAGTCATAAAGCCATTCATTTCCATAAGTATTTCAAAAGACAATTAATCTCCAGTAGATAAAAGAAATTGTCAGTGATCCAAAACATTACTGCCTAAGAATAAATCATGCACACAGGTATTTTGTAATGTACCGGTTTGACTGCCCTGTAGTGGTCTTGCATGGTTAGACTCTCATACGCACCGAGCATGAAGTGACGTATGCTACCGAATGGGACATCGATAATAATTCTTTAAAATATTTTTGATTAAATATGAGTAAATACCTCAAAGAAATTATTAGAGGAAGTAGATTGAACCTAAAATTAGGCCCATCCAAACCTTCCTTGTTAAATTGTTTCATTAGCCGATTAATTATACGTTGACTAATTAAAGTGTCCTTACACACCTTTAAGAGTACTGAATATTTCCTTCAGTCTCTAGCGCCACTCCCGTTCAAGATTATACTTATTCATTTTCTTTCCCGAAAGAGTGTGTAAAATGTGACTAGTCATTAACGAATATGAATATTTCGAGACGTTCGGACTAAAATAAAAGAAACAATCCAACTCCCCGGGTAAGTTATCCCTATCTAGCTCACTTTATATTCTCTAAATCTCAGGTTAACTACGTGGATTGGCATTTTGAAAAAAAAAAAAAAACTATATATCTGTACTAATAACTTAATAATTATTTTAACGCTAAGTCAAAAACTTATAAACGATTGTAATTACAAAAGTGAATATTTATTATCCCCAGATTATTATATTTATCCTCCACTAATGCATACATATAAGTCCAATATATATCAAAAATATTTAAATTATATTTACCCTCCACCGATGCATATACATATGACCCCAAAATATATATAAATAAAAAAAAACAATATCTAAAAGATTACACAATGGGTGTGCCCTATATTCCTTCCCACTTTAGAGTAATAAACCCATATAACAAGGTATGCAGTAATAATATATATATCATAAAAAAAAATTTTTTTTTTTACAAAGAACATAAATGAGAGAGAGAAAAAAAATATATATATATAATAGAATATAAAAAAATATATATATATAACCAACTATACACGCTCCTCTGAACTTGTTCTTGTATTCAATTCGAACTTCCTGGGCCACACGGCTACTTCATAGGGCAGATAAGGCTTCCATTCACCGATATACTTTGAGTCTTTCTTGTCATCAGGGTCTGCTATTTCTTCTAAGGCATCTTCGGACTTGATAGCCAAACAGGTGGTGTACTACGGCTGAAAGTCTACTCCATGGTAGGATAATAACCCGGAACGTATAATTGAGCCATCTTTCAAATTATCGGATCTGTAAGTATACTTCTCCCATATATATGTATATCGCACACGGCTGATTAGGGCAAGTAGATCCTAAATAAATTGCAGTTCTCCAACTATTATAATTTTAACAGACACAGTTCATTTTCTCTTTTTTTTTCGTCGGATTGTTTTTCACACATCTCTATACTGTTCCATTTTTTTAGACTAGCGGGAGACAATATTTAACTTTCTAAATCTTTGCCATTGGAATGCTTTTGCAAGCTTAGCATTAACTTGTCCGCACTCTTTAGCAGGCTAATCTCCCTTGGTCCGCATGCTTTAGCAAGCTAGTACTCGACTGACTCAAAGCCCCCAGTAAGCAGCACATATAGCCCAAATAGTCCAATTGTCATACCCCCTCTACGAGCTATTGCATCAGCTAATAATAAATTTAATTATACCTTCATATACCTTTCTACATTCTTTTACCTTTTTATTTATTAAAGTACACTTTTGCAAGCTTCCATATTGAGTACTTGACACCCATTGTGCTTACATTCCTTTCTCAGATAAAATCTATTTTATCTTTATTCACGATCAACCGAAAATTCTTTTATACAAAACATTTTCTTCGGTTGAAAGTAGATTGTAATTAGCAAAAAGGTTTTTTTCCCTTTACAAATTTAATTAATTAATTTCAAACCCTCTCATTCTAACAATTAGAAAAGATAAATTCCAATAAATGCAAAAACTTTTTAGCTATTTAGAATTTTCTTTTCTTTTTTTAGGAAAATAATAAAAAATAAAAATACATTTCTATATATGTGTGTTCGAACATTTATAAGTAGTAAAATACAACAAAAAAAACTGTTCTACACATAAACAAATATTACAACTTATTTTCCCTCTTTTTTTTTTTTTTTTAGACAGGTTTGCTAGTCGAATAAATTATTAAAACATATATACACTGCATACACTTGTACTGTGGGTATAATAAGAATATAATATAGCCCAAACCCATTTATTTATGTACTATATCCGTACCTCCCACTTCCCCTCTGAATTATAATTTACTAAATCGTATTAAAATTATAATTTTCATGTGATACATGTAAGCTGTGCTGAATCTTCAGCAAACAGCCATTTTGTGCATGGCCGTTATACACGGACTGGCACAATACCCCCGTCCCCGATGAGACTGTTAAAAAGGAAACCATTCTTTTTTAATGGTCTTACTTAACTATTTTTACATCTTCTTTAATTACTTACATTTTAAATTCAGCATTTATATTATACATTTTAAACATGCAAGTTATGTCATTCATTCAGTAGCAATATACACCCATAGCCCTTCAAACATCAATCTGCATGGCTCAGACTACATCGTCCCCCCGCATGCCACCTCGAGACCATAAGAAACCCAGAGCATCAGCTTACAGATCCCTACTTCATGCAGAACTCTGTGACGAACAACGTATGTCAAGTACCGTAAATGTGTAATAAATGCATCCCAGCTCACGTCTTTGGAGGCTTATGAGATCCTTTTGCATTTTAGAACACGAAAAACAAGCTCTTCGTTTTCGAAGAGGTAATTTGAATGAATACCTTAGTAAATGCACCCACGCTTCTTTCTTTTAAGACTTATAGGGTCTTTTCGCATTACAAGGTAAGAAGGTCCCCGAGAGGAAAACAAGTTTTTCCCTTTTCTCAGCCCAACGGTACCCCCCGCATTAGTGACAGGGTACATACGCCGACCTCACGCCACAAAATTCCGAACTACATAAGATCTGCAGCCAACCCTCCAAACTCTCATCTCCCAAAGAACATGAGCAAAACGACATAATTCAAACCTTACATGCAATGCCTAAAACAACCACAAAGTCCTCACCTCCACTTTTAAACGACATACTCACTTACACTACACTGTTATTTACTATTTATTTTTACTCCCCCCAGGCTTCGGCGAATCTGGCCTATATCCCCTGCCTTTTCCATATTTCTTACCCTGGTCATTTACTTGACTGTCAATATATTTGACATTCGTTTCTGAATTCCAATTTTTTTTCTTTGTTTTTATATATCCCCTTTGATCATCATCATCACTGTCCCATCCTATTGCGCTAATACGCGAATTTTCTCTAAATTTATCTGGGGGTTTGTCCAGTTGGTTCATGTCCAACACGTTCAATAACTCCGCCATGTGTTCCATTGTATTTACATTTGCTGTCAACAATGTTTGTTCTATTCGGAAAGGAAAATTATGTCTAATTATTCTAATAATTTGACCCTCCGATGTTTGGCAGGCGTTTAAATTTCTTAATTTGGCTGCTTGCCTACGAAAAAATTGAGAGTAGTTTTCGTTCGTGTTACTCTTGTATTTTTCCTGCATTATTTGATACAGGATAGTCTCCTGACGTTCTGGGCTCCAGAAATTGTTAACAATCATATCCTTATATTGATTGAAAGTTGGAGGATGATGAAACAAAGACTCCCACCAAGCCAATGCGTCTCCATTAAGATGAGCGCTGGCAACAAGCAATTTACTGATTTCATTTACTTTGTTTATCCGAAAGTAATTTTCCAGACTTCTTATATGCTCCACTGGAGCCTCCCCCACTTTTCCTTCAAATGTACGGATTTTTAAAAATTGGTTAATATTTAATTGTGGCAGCTGATCACTTCCATTGGTCTTTTCTATCCGACCATCCAGATGATCTCCACTATTTGCCATATGGTTGTCGTGTTCATTTTTAACATTTTCAACCATCCTATTTTGTGTGTACTCCATTTCTGTGTCCTGCTTTATCTCCTCTGGCCCTAACCTAACTGACTGACTATCTCTTATATTTGCTTCTATGTCATCCTCCTTAGTTTGCTTAGATTTATCACATTTCATTTCCCACTTTTGAAATCTTAAATCTATTTCTTGTACTAATTCGCTTCGCATTTCCTCTATTTTCTGAACGATATTTTCCTCTTGTTTAGCCCTCTCTGTTCTCCATCTTTCTATTTCTTTTGACATTTTAGCCATTTCCTTTTTCACAAGGTTTGCGAAATCTTCCATCATTTCCTTTAAGCATTCTTTTTCCTTTCCTAGTTCGTTTTTCTGACAGTCCACTTCCTGTTCTTCCGACAGGTTTACTAGCGTTTCACTGATTATTGCCTGTTCCATTCTGATTTTCCCTGCTCTCGTAAGCATTTACGGGTTTAAATTTACTGAACTTGAAAGTCAAGGTATTCTTACCTTTATACTAACGTTTATTAACTCAATTCCAGAAAAATATTTAATTTAATTTCGTATAGTAAATTCGCAGTACACCACGTCTTACGCTATGCCCTACTAATCGCCCTTTCCTCCAAGCACATTCCCTGATTTCTAATGACAATTTACTCAAACGTGTAATAATATACCAAAAAATTTCAAATGCCCCGTTCTACTTATATGCCCTAATAAATGACAGAATTATTTATCTAACTTCTGTTAATAATTTATTTCGTTCACGATAATAAATTTTTGCTCGAAAAAGAAAAAATCTTATAACTAAATAATCAAAACCGTATATTATTTACACAACGCCCTCTTTTTTTTTTTTTTACTTAAACTTAGTTCTTCTGTAGGTTTTAATATAACAAAAATAATACAAGACTCCTTTTTCGTTAAATATCACTTTTATATATACGTTACTTTTCTTTGTTAAGAAAAGAAAATCGATAGACTTTGTAAACGCCATACTATTATTTGTGACTACCACGTGTGGTCATTAACTGTTTCGCTAAAACTTCATCTTTACTCCATACTTCCGTTCATTTCTTTATTTTGGTCCACGCTAAAAAAATTTTTTATTTCAACCTTCTCTTTCGCAATTATTAAAATCCTATCTCATTTACAACGTTCTTCTCTTAACTTAGCTGTCCTAAATTTGTTTTGAAACCACGAAAATATAGTATAGATTTCTACTAATACTATCTTTTTTCATCTTAACCTAGTTCGTCTTTACCACGATTGAGGCGCCATTTTTCTGTACCGGTTCGACTGCCCTGTAGTGGTCTTGCATGGTTAGACTCTCATACGCACCGAGCATGAAGTGACGTATGCTACCGAATGGGACATCGATAATAATTCTTTAAAATATTTTTGATTAAATATGAGTAAATACCTCAAAGAAATTATTAGAGGAAGTAGATTGAACCTAAAATTAGGCCCATCCAAACCTTCCTTGTTAAATTGTTTCATTAGCCGATTAATTATACGTTGACTAATTAAAGTGTCCTTACACACCTTTAAGAGTACTGAATATTTCCTTCAGTCTCTAGCGCCACTCCTGTTCAAGATTATACTTATTCATTTTCTTTCCCGAAAGAGTGTGTAAAATGTGACTAGTCATTAACGAATATGAATATTTCGAGACGTTCGGACTAAAATAAAAGAAACAATCCAACTCCCCAGGTAAGTTATCCCTATCTAGCTCACTTTATATTCTCTAAATCTCAGGTTAACTACGTGGATTGGCATTTTGAAAAAAAAAAACTATATATCTGTACTAATAACTTAATAATTATTTTAACGCTAAGTCAAAAACTTATAAACGATTGTAATTACAAAAGTGAATATTTATTATCCCCAGATTATTATATTTATCCTCCACTAATGCATACATATAAGTCCAATATATATAAAAAATATTTAAATTATATTTACCCTCCACCGATGCATATACATATGACCCCAAAATATATATATATAAAAAAAAAACAATATCTAAAAGATTACACAATGGGTGTGCCCTATATTCCTTCCCACTTTAGAGTAATAAACCCATATAACAAGGTATGCAGTAATAATATATATATCATAAAAAAAAATTTTTTTTTTTACAAAGAACATAAATGAGAGAGAGAGAAAAAATATATATATATAATAGAATATAAAAAAATATATATATATAACCAACTATACACGCTCCTCTGAACTTGTTCTTGTATTCAATTCGAACTTCCTGGGCCACACGGCTACTTCATAGGGCAGATAAGGCTTCCATTCACCGATATACTTTGAGTCTTTCTTGTCATCAGGGTCTGCTATTTCTTCTAAGGCATCTTCGGACTTGATAGCCAAACAGGTGGTGTACTACGGCTGAAAGTCTACTCCATGGTAGGATAATAACCCGGAACGTATAATTGAGCCATCTTTCAAATTATCGGATCTGTAAGTATACTTCTCCCGTATATATGTATATCGCACACGGCTGATTAGGGCAAGTAGATCCTAAATAAATTGCAGTTCTCCAACTATTATAATTTTAACAGACACAGTTCATTTTCTCCTTTTTTTTTCGTCGGATTGTTTTTCACACATCTCTATACTGTTCCATTTTTTTAGACTAGCGGGAGACAAGATTTAACTTTCTAAATCTTTGCCATTGGAATGCTTTTGCAAGCTTAGCATTAACTTGTCCGCACTCTTTAGCAGGCTAATCTCCCTTGGTCCGCACGCTTTAGCAAGCTAGTACTCGACTGACTCAAAGCCCCCAGTAAGCAGCACATATAGCCCAAATAGTCCAATTGTCATACCCCCTCTACGAGCTATTGCATCAGCTAATAATAAATTTAATTATACCTTCATATACCTTTCTACATTCTTTTACCTTTTTATTTATTAAAGTACACTTTTGCAAGCTTCCATATTGAGTACTTGACACCCATTGTGCTTACATTCCTTTCTCAGATAAAATCTATTTTATCTTTATTCACGATCAACCGAAAATTCTTTTATACAAAACATTTTCTTCGGTTGAAAGTAGATTGTAATTAGCAAAAAGGTTTTTTTTCCCTTTACAAATTTAATTAATTAATTTCAAACCCTCTCATTCTAACAATTAGAAAAGATAAATTCCAATAAATGCAAAAACTTTTTAGCTATTTAGAATTTTCTTTTCTTTTTTTAGGAAAATAATAAAAAATAAAAATACATTTCTATATATGTGTGTTCGAACATTTATAAGTAGTAAAATACAACAAAAAAAACTGTTCTACACATAAACAAATATTACAACTTATTTTCCCTCTTTTTTTTTTTTTTTTAGACAGGTTTGCTAGTCGAATAAATTATTAAAACATATATACACTGCATACACTTGTACTGTGGGTATAATAAGAATATAATATAGCCCAAACCCATTTATTTATGTACTATATCCGTACCTCCCACTTCCCCTCTGAATTATAATTTACTAAATCGTATTAAAATTATAATTTTCATGTGATACATGTAAGCTGTGCTGAATCTTCAGCAAACAGCCATTTTGTGCATGGCCGTTATACACGGACTGGCACAGTAATAAGCTTGGCATTTATCTATGCATATACCCTAAAATAATATAAATGAGTCATTGCATAGTAGATCATATTCAATTTCTCTCAGTATAAAAAAGGATGGGATTATAATTAAACAAATAATAGATTGGAAATAATTGGAAAATCCTCAATCTCTATCTAACAAACAATTTACTGGTGATTGACCAAAAAAAATGGTACTGTTAGTTTCCCAAACCAGAAAAAGACATGCTACTTGTAATAAAAGCTTTTCTGATCCTGATTGAAGTGAAAAATGTTGTTTCACCCATGGGTTTCACCTCCACATTCAGTCTTCCAAAAAAGCTCTTTGGCCTGATTAATAATAAATCAGATTTGTTGTGAAGTCTGGCTATGGTCTTGTCAGATAGACTGAAAGACATAATTATCTTCTATATAGATAATACACTGATTGTCTCTTCTAACATTAAAGAAATTCCTATAAGACTACTTAGATCAAGGGGTGTCAATCTTTTTCTACCTATCTCCATTTTTGTACTCTTGTAAACAGTATAATTTCCTTACTATCCACAAATACCCCAAACTTAATTTAGTCCTTATGGAAATAATTACTCAAAAAAGGATTTATAATAATATATTGAAAACATGATAGGCAGTAATAAAGCTGAATATTAAAAAACTATCTTTTCTATCAGTATATTCATTAATTACCAGATATTACATTGGCTCAGAAAAAAAGAAAATTAGTAATATTTAAATCACAATACAAAGTGAGTAACAAATTTATTTTGAACTTGAAAATATTAATTAATTTGCTTAAGGCATAAAGAAATTAATGGGATCCTTGAGATTAATGTTACAAAACTAAATACTTGATGTCTGATTCAGTATTTGTTAGAAATAATTGAAGATCTCTTTCAGTGATATTTGGGTGGTTTTTTTGCTTGTTTATAATACATTTAATGACACTAAAATCAATTTGACAAGGTATGAAGTAGGAAAAGGTATCAATAATTTGAAAAAAAATTTCCCACAAATTTGAATACAATGCAAATATTTTTTTTTTTATTTTACCAGAGTTTCTGCCAACCATCAGTGACAAAACTGTTTTTGTTTTCTTCACATATTTGATTTCTAATAGTTCTTCTTTCAAAGTTACACCAATTTTGATAAAATTTGTATAAAAGAATCTGTCATTCAACCATCTTGAAATCATTTCTTTAGATCAATTTAAGTTCATAGATTTGGCTAATAAATCTTTTAATGTCATCGAGAGATACATTATCTTTTATAGAGGACGATTCAGTAAATTGATAAAATTCTCTTTGCAATAGATTGTGTTAGAGAAAATCAAGTTTTTCAATAATGATATGCAACTGATGAAAGTTATATTGAGTCCTTGCAGTTGCAAATTAATTTCAATGAATCTTTTGAAAATGTCTGCCAAATAAAAAGCATCATTTCTATTGCCTTTAATTGTTTATAGAGATCTTCATTATTACATTCAAAATACTGCATTATGCTGTCATATAAAAACACAAATTGAGACAGGCATTAATCTTTTGAGAGTCATCAGACTTCCACTCATCATCATCCTGGCAAAACATTTTATCATCTTTGGCATTTGATTTGATATTATTTACAGCTTTAATTACTGTATTTAAGGATAAATGCAGACTTGCACTAAAATGTTTTTTTTTACTAGATAGTTGTCTGTGTGCCATGAAATGAATACATAAAATAGTGAATATGATGGTGCATCAGCAGTAGCACATGCAACAATTTTGGTTAAATATATACTGCTTTTTTCAAAATATGATTTCTAGTTTGAAATATTATTATTACTTTTGTATCTGCAGCAAGATTTTCTGTAAATAGCATTTCTTCCTGCAATGTATTCAATTTGTGGTAGACTCATGCAATTGCATTGACAATGTATTTTGAAGAATAAATATTAGTTGATTTTCAGTAATGACTGCCATTTTATCAATGTGTTGCTTTACAGTGTTTATGTTAAAAGGCATAGATTTAAAATAACATGTATATCCTGATGCATTACAGTTGATATAATGCCTTGATGTGAGGAATTATCAATGTTTTACCAATATTATAGTTTTTGCTATCAATTTTTATGTTTGATAACTTACAGTTGATACCCTTTTCTTTTTTTACATTTAGTTTTCAAAATAAAGATGTAATTGTTGAATGATTTTGAAATTTTTTATAGAGAAAACTATTCTATTAGTTTGTCTTTTTTTGAGGATGCTTTGTTATAAGATGCTCACAAAATCAAGTTGGCTTTATTGCTTCATTGGATAATGTTTTATGCATAGGAAACTGTTTATTTGTTAGGGTTATGATAAAAGCTATTACAAGTATTCTGGTAAACACAAATGTATTTCTTTTTTGAAATATGGGTTAAAATTGATTTAAAAATGAATATAATTTTACAAACAAGCTTAAGAACACTTAACTAACATCACCACTATAAATAAAGAAGTAGACCTAAGTTATACATACAGAGCCACAGAGTACATTGGCTGTTTTTTTATATTGCTAACCAAAAGCATAATTCCAAAACATATATGAATGCCAGTATCAAAATTGGAAACATTACAGATTTGTGCCAAGTTAGCAAATTTCTTGAGCCACTCTGTAAAAATATTTAAATACCTATTGTGCATCTATAGTAATCTATAGTTCTTTTTTAACATCTGAAAAAATACTCACTGCACATATGAAAGCTTTAAGCACCCACTAGTGTGCAATAGGGATCAGGTTGGTGATCCTGGACTTAGATGAAAATATAAAGATAAACTTGTTTGAAATTCATCTTTATAACAAATAAAGTGACTTTTCTGTGTTATCTTATTACAAAGAAGTAATCAAATCCAGAAAAAATCCAAATAATACAAAATTTTTCTCAATCATGTAATAGAATGGAGTTGTGATATCTTCTCAAGTTGTTAAAATTTCTAACATAGTTTTATAAGAAAATCTCTAATTTTGCAGTTAAAATAAGGCATGTGCATAAAAAAACCTATCTAGTATCTACTCATCCAATATCCCCAGACTAATTTCTGGCTTGTGGCCTTCAACTAGGGATATTGGATGAGTAGGTACTAGATAGGAATTTTATTCACAAGCCTTCTGGTATCCATTGACTTTTCTGGCTACCACTGAGTGGCACTACTGTATGGAGAGTTTTGGGGGATAACTGATGAAGGCCATAAGCCAGAAACTAGTCTGGGGATATTGGATGAATAGGCTCTAGATAGGAATTTTATGCACAAGCCTTCTGGCATCCACTGATTACACTGGCTTGCACTGAGTGGCACTACTGAATGGAGAGTTTTTTTCCTGTTTTAATTTAGTTAACTTCTAATTCATTATTATCAATCAATCTTTATTTTCTTCTTTTGAAAAAATCCATTGAATATTTCTTTCACCTTTATAACATTTATATTTTTCTACTTTCATCTTGCAAAAAAAATAATTACATCATCTGAATAATCTAAAATAAAATAATTTCCATTTATCTTTATTTCTTAGCTTTCCATTTTAATCCACAAAATACTTTCTATAAAACTGCTATAAAAAGTTTTAGAGATCTAGCATCACCTAAATGTGTACTTTTCTCAATGTTGATCTTCTTAGTATTACTATATAATCTATATTTTCTTCAGAATATGTAAATATAGTGAGTTATTTTCTGGAGACAGGTTGTAATTATCTTAATAAATATTTTATATAAAATTTATAGGAGATTGATAAAGCTATAATTTTTAATATCTTCATCATCTTTCTTAAAACTCAATATTATTACTGCATTCTTCCAATCATATCATACATTGTTATCATTTAGATATTTGGTACATAATTTGACAACAATCTATTTATTCATTTGTTTCCTTTAAGATATCATTAATAATTTTATTTCCTCGAGCTTTTCCCTTCTTCATAGATTTAATTGCATGTCTTACTTCTTCATTTAAAATGCTGGCAATTCAGAACAATTACAGAAGATACTTTGTTTTCTTGTTGTCACTATATATGTCTTTATAGAACTCTTTTACATATTTCATGATGTCATCTTTTTTTTTAATAAAAGTTCTACTTTTTCCTTATTGTAAAAATAATTTTCATTTCAATACCAAGATACTGTTTTACACTTTAAACTTTATTCATTTCCTTAGCTTTCTTTGCCAATTCACAATTATATTTTTTTTATATTATTAATAACTGAAAAGGAAGTAATTGAAACTTCCAATGAGTTTTGTCTTTCAAATATCCCACCAATTCTAGCATTAAAGTCTCCTTTGACAAGTTTAAAATTTTTGTCTGATGAAAAGCCTTTTTTCTTCAATATAAAAATCATTTACTTCTTCATTACAATGAAAACTTGTTAGTCATAAACCTCAGTTATCTGCATTTGTTATCTTTCATTATGATGAATAACTAAATTTGCTACTCTGATATACCATCAATCTGAACAATGCTATTCTTTCATGTTTTATTTATTATGAATTGCACCCCCCTTGTACTTTCACTAATTGTGCCTTTGTAGTAAAAGATATGTCTTCTTCTAAATCATTTGTCTCTTTATGTTTTCTTCTAATTTTAAAAATACCAACAATATCAGTTATTAATGATATATGAATACATAATGTGAATTGGCAAAGAAAGCTAAAAAAGTGAATAAAAATATTCTATCTTGGTATTGAAATAAAAATTAATTTTACAATAGAAAAAAAAAAGATAGAACTATTATTAAAAAGAGATAATGGCATCATAAAATATGTGAAAGAATTCATTAAACAATTATATAGTAATAAATAATAAAAAAAAAAAACAACAAAGTATCTCCTATAATTATTACATCTTGTGAATCACTCTGCATTTTAAATAATGAACTGAGACATGCAATTAAATCTATGAAGAAGGGTAAAGATTTAGGAAATAAAATTATTAGATGCAATTCATGCAATTTTGGTTCAAGTGAAAATGACTGAAGTTATAAGATACCTAAATAAAACATTGAATGGAATCTGGATATGCACCAGGATTTCTTAGCAGGGGGCTTTGTAATCTCTTAGGATTAAGGGTTGATCATTTATTACATGATTAATCACACAGTAGTTATAGCTGCAATCACAAAAATGTATTAAATAGGCATTAAGAATCTACTCTCCTTGATTTCTTTAAGGCTTCAAAGAGGAATCTATGGGTTTTCTTTCAGTTAATAACAAACTCAAGTCCTATATATAGTATGGTTTCTATTATAGGTAGTTGTAATCATTTCCTCTTTTGTCTATTTGAATGTATCCATTTATTTATATTATTTATATATAAACTACTCTCATTTCTTAATGAATTTAATTGATAAATAAAACTCAGGTGTTGATACATAGCAGAATCATAATCTGGGTACTATTACTAACTGTTACTAATCATTGAATTATTAATCTCTGTAGATTAATAATCAGAGTATAATATTTTCTGTAGATCATAAAGGATATTATTACTCTCTGTGGGGTAATAAACAGAAAGTAATTACATGCTATGGGGTAATAATGCAGGTATTGATATTCTGTATGAAGGAGTAATCAGTGTAATGTTATTTACTAAAGAGTAGTTAAAGTGTATTGATTTACTTTGGAATAGTTATCGGCTTTGTTACTTTCTATAGAGCAGCATTCAGTGTCTTATTAATCTTTGTAGAATATAACTAATGAATTGTTATTCTGTAATAGGATTATTAATCAATATTTGTACTCTTTGTGTAATCATCATCACTATATTATTTCTTAATTTGTGAAATACAAGGAGGAACCACAAAATTAACTAGAATAATAAAAAATTGTGTATTTATTTTTAGGTGTTACAAAGTGAATCAAAGTACAGTCCATTTAATGCAATGCATTAGTCTAAACATGTTTTTCACTTTTCAAAGTAGTCCAAAAACTCTTGAAAAATGAAGCTTTTTAATACTTGCATTGTTTTTCTTGTTCTTCACCTCTAACTCCACAAAAAAAAAAAATTGAGGAAGGTTTTGATTTAAAAGTATAAAAAGTCACACAGAGATAGTTGGGATAAATATGGATCATGGATAAGCTGGGTCTTTCTAAATTTAATCATAAATTATTTCACTCTCAAGACTTTGTGCACTGGCATGTTACCATGGTAAAGCTTGCAGTCTTCATCAAGCTAAAAATCAGGGCATTTCATTTTACTGCATCATGCAAACTTTTCAGAACTTGTAGATTTTAAAGCCTTACTGTTAAAAAAAATTTTTTAAGGGAACAATGCTGTTTGCATCCCAAAAAAATCAGCTTCATCTTGACTCACTATGTTTGTTTTAGGACATGGTGAATTTGATACTTCCACTAAACCACTTGTAAAAATTGGCTTCTCCTCAGGGAAGTTTGATTCTATGCTGATTCAACCATTACAATTGTTTTCCCTGCCATTTTCCCAACAGAAAACAATTTCATATTTGTTCCAACTTTTTAGCCATTATAAAATCGACAAATAAGTGAAACACACTTAACAAAAATATTTACTATCTCTAATATGACATCTCAATAATGACAATTGGCAGAGGTTACATTACGATGCATCTAGTGGCAGAAATATACTGTAATGCACTTACTTTCCAGAGAATGATTCTGATTATTTTGGGGTACATCTTCTAGCAATCAGTGTTGGTAGGTTGGTGTGGGAATGTTCCTTGAGGTATATAGTAGCAGAAACATGAACTATAATGCACTTGCATTCCAGATAATCATATTGTTGTTCCTCTCTGTGGAATAGTAATTAGTGTATTCTTTCTCTTTAGAGCAAAGGCATATTCTTTGTAAACAGTAATCAATCTACTATTATTCACTATGAAATAGTAACCCAATTTATTCTTACTCTGAATAGAGTAATAATCATTGCATTGTCAGTCACTATTAAATAATAATGTATTTTACTAAGGAATAGTTTTCAGTTTATTATTACTTTAATGAATTATTATTTGTTGTAAAATTTTAATCAGTAAACTGCTACTTTCTGAGGAATAGTAATCTGTTTAATGTTACTGTGTATTTGTAATGAGGATGTTATTCATTGTCTGTGAAGAAGTATGCAGTATATTGGTATTGTTTGTGTAATAATATTCAGTTCATTATGATTCTCTGTGAAATAATATTTGGTGAATTATCAGTGTATCGTTACTCTTTTTGGAATAGTAATCATAGTTCTAGTATTCTTAGCAGAATAGTATTCAAAGTAGTTAATATCACTACATATTACTTATCTATCTATTGTTCTTTTTTGGGTAATAATAAGCCTATTATTTTTTTCTTTGAAATAGTAATCAGTATATTGTTATTACCTGTAGAGTAGAAATCAGTATATTGTTACTTGCAGTTAATGGAGTTATTTTATATGGAGTAGTAATCATTAAACTATTAATCTCTGCAGATAATAAACAGTGCATATATATTCTCATTACCAATCAGGGTACTGTTTCTCTCTGTGGAATATTAATTAGTTGTTGTCATTTTTTTGAGATAGTAATCAATGTACTCCTTATTGTGTAGATTATTAATCAATTCCAATGCTTTGCTTTGTGTGAAATAATAATCAGTGTGTTGCTATTTTTCATGAAGTAGTAATCAGTGCATTATTATTCTCTATGGAGTATTAATCACTTTATTATTGCTCTCTGTGAAAAAATAATTAATGTACTGTTACTTTTTATGAAGTGCATTTATAACTTTTTATGATTTGACATTAAAGTTCTTTCAAAATCAAACATCTATGCTACTCCATTTAACCAAACAAAGTTATACTTAATTATTTTTAGATAATTCTAGATATATTGGCATGTGAATGTACTTGGAATAAACCTAAAATAGAGAAATACAAGTCTATATATATATATATATTCATAGTCATAAAAAAGTGATGAAAAAAGATGGGGTTCTGATATTTATTTTACAGTTTTACAATTATCTATAAGATATCAAAGGCCTTATAAATTTTATACTTATGCAATACTTAACTTTTCTATGTTGACCTTTTTAGAAAGCAACATCTAACTAATGATAATATTAGTTATTTTTAGGACACACATCCATCTTTAGAAACTATAGTAAATAGCTTCTGAATTAAAATCATTATTAATTGCAACACTCCTTCATCAGCAAGTTTAGCAAATTAACTTCTCTGAATGTTTTTTTAATGTTAATGTAATATACTTTTTATTAAATCAATACTATAGCTATTTTTAACCATTTGTTTATTCATCCATGTTAATCATTTTATTAAAAATAGTTATCATTTATTAAATATTCTATTTTCATTATTTCAACATAGAAAAAAAATCTGATACACCTAATTAAATATTGTCTAGACAAAAAGTTGTCAGTTATTTAAGCATTAATTAAATAATTAATTAATATATATGTTAATTAAATTAATGCTTACAGTGTTAATAATGTCTTGTAATTTTGTCACTACATTTTATAATCTTAAAATACAAACACTTTTGAAGATTATAAAAAGCTAAACCAAATATCTAATACTTTAAGATATTTACTTTTTTCCCCTCATTTCTAAAATTCAGGAAAAGTTAAGAGCATGATTAACACATCAAAAAACAACAACTTTGATTATTTTTAAGATTTTACGTTTAGTTTGAATTCTTAAAAAACTGGTCATATTGGAAGTTACAATACTTTAATTATGCATGTATGTTTATGTTTAAACGTATTTTTTGGAAAACATGATTCCAGAATCTCTTTGCAAAATACACCAACAATTATTATTAAAAATCTCTAAATTAGAAGCAAGATAAAATAACATAGCTTTCTATTATTCACCAGTAAAAATTCATGCACGCCTTCCATTTGCTCAGAAACTCTATTTAATCAAATTTTAAACATAATCATTAATACTTTTTATTAGTCATTGGTTAGATTAGAGATTATGCAATTAATGAATATTTCTGTAGAGTAATTTGGGAATGTGCTTGGGGATCATATATTTTTTTCACATATCTTTGGTCACTTATTTGAAAATTACACTTCAGAAACATTATTCATTAAAGGGATAATTTCTAGTCTAATGAATATCTAATAAAAAATGGTAATATACTTCCATCAAGTGGTTTGTCAAAGATGTGAGGGCAGAAAGTTTGACACATTAATTAAACTGCTGTAATTCCCTATCTATATATACTGAACAATAATAAACATATGCATAAGAGAATATGATCTAGATCAATTGATAAGTATTGGTTCAGTAATAAAAGTGCATCTTGGATTTTATATATCTTTTTCATACGTCTTTTGTCATGTGTTTATGATTACATTCTTCTGCAAGGTGTTGAAAGTGGATTGAAACCAATCTTTCAACATCTTGCATGAGAATGGTATACTGAAATATTAAACATACTCACTTTTTAAAAATATTATTCATTTTAAAAACTCATTTATTTTTAGACCACTTTAATCCCTGTCAATATACAATCACCAAATTATAAATATTTTCTTTTTCCTATCCCATTTATTAGAAAGAATTTTAATTAATTTCAATACTCTGATCTCACTTCCATCTTTTCTTTCTTTGCCTTTATGTTTTTGTTATTGTTTATACAATTTTTCTAAACATCTTTCAGCATATTATACTTCAAAATAAATGTTCATAATTTCTCTCTGTTCTTTGCATAAATCATAATTACAGTCCAAATTCTTATTCCATTTTTGCCTCTTTTCCTTAGTATTCAAAGTTCACATTCTGTTACTAAATAACAACAACTTTCCTTCTAGATTTGTTATCCTTTCATATATTTTTAATTTTATATAATAACAAACTATACATAATTCTACTTCCTTTTGACTAACTAACTTATTATCTGTCTTCTTTTGCCATCTTCATCTGAAATATATTTTATACACATTTTTTTTTTATCCCAATACATAGAAATAAAATTTAGTAAACAATAATAGCTTTCTAGAACACAATTTGTTTTCTTCTCTATATAACTCAATTAATTATTATTTTTACTAATCTAATTCTATTCATATATTACATTTTAATTTGCTTTTAACTTACTAGTTAAAAAAATTCAATCCTACTTCTTTTTGAATAACTTCATCTGCTGCCTACAATTTATCACCATTATATATCCACCTATTTTTTTTAGAATCCTGTCTAAAAAATTATGCAGATTTACATATTTCATATTTGTTATATGAACAACATGATAAATTTTTACTTAATACCACATCACTTCTTATTTTTATCTTAATTTTAATTTTGGACTATTCATAATAGTAATTTTCTCATTTAACAAAATATCTTCTTTAAGATAAATAGTTTACATTTGTCGTCTTTCTGTTTCCTTTCCTACTAATTACTAATCTTTTGGATTGTTTTTCACTAAATGAATTTTCTTTTTTTCCTCTTTCCACAATTTTTGAAAATAATATTTTATATTATTTGCAAAAAATATCATCATTCACAAAAATAGTGCTGTATATATTCTTGTAATTCCTATTATTTGTAAAAATTCTTATATCTATTTCTAAACTTTCTATCACAATCTCCAATTCTCTTAAAAACAAAATAAATAATGATAATGATAAATAAAATCCCTGTATAGTGGCAACAGAGTGCCATTGTGGCACTTCATTGAAATTTTGTGTTCTTTTTAAAATTACATGAAAACTACAAGCATGATTTCAACAGTAATCTCAGCATTCATTGCATTTTTCAATTTTCTTTTTAATGGTGTCCATTATGCTAAAATCCAAAAAAAAAAAAAAATGGATTATTCATGAATATTTTTATGGATAGATCCATTTTTTTTTTTCCATAGTTTACTAATTTTCATGGAGAAGATAAAGGCAGATTTTTTTAAATGGCCAAAGAGTGTACTAAAACAGATTATAAATGTGCCAATAATTCACATTTCAAAACTTCAAAATGTAATCAGAATATCGGATTGTAAGTATTACAAATTTTTATTTTTTAATTATTTGAATAGTACATTTTTAAAAATTATTTGATAAATGATATTTTTTGCATTTGTATTAGTTTCTAAGTGGTATATAAATTATATATCATTTATGCTCTTTATTATATGTATATAAATTTAAACATTTGTATTCAAATACTGTACAACAAAAATAGTTTATGTAATTTTAGGGCTCTGATCTACGTTTAGGCAATCTTATTTTCTAGACATAATGATTTCAAAAGATTTAATAATTTATACTATGTTTATAACTATATTTATTTTACTATGTTTATATATTACTGTCTTTAGGTTTGCAATTGCAGATTGGTGTTTATATAACAAGTAATGTATATATATATATTGTACCAGGTCGAACTTCTGAAACCATTTACTTATACGTATATATAAGTTTTGACCGGTTTCAATACATTTATAAATAATACATAAATAATACATTTATAATCTTATAAATGTTACGTGAACGAGCCAGCACGTTCGAGCAAAATGGGAGATCTTATTGATAGCTTTAACTATCAACAATGGCCCACCTCGGCTGCTAGATTCAAACCCCTACTATCCAAATACTTTATTTGTTTCAGAGTAAACCCAGGTGCCAGCTAGTCCAAGGACTAATGTATTTGGGCAGTAGGCTCATAATCCAGTGCTCAAAACATTTCCTAAAACTAGCTCAGTCTAATTTTAATTCAATAACAAAATTATACAAAATTATTGGTGGAAAGAATTAATAAAAAAGGTTGGTAAAAAGAATTGACTGATAAATAAAGTTTAAGTTTAAAGACATTTTATTTTAATTAACATTAATTAAGTTTAAAGATAATTTATTACCCAACATTAATTGACCAAATTTAAACATCTTGATAATCTAATTTAATACACGCACATTTTAAATTAACACATTATAACATATATCTGGTGAAAAGCATAAATAATACGTGACATCATTAAATTATCTCACATTCCCACACACGCACATCAATAGTTCATTTTATGCATGCGTAAGAATTCAAATTACTTTACTCGATAGGATTGACGAATTATAGCGATGCCTACTACATATAAATGATAATAAATAAATGTTTACCTAGGATTTTTGGAGCGTGGATATTGCTTGTTGTTGGCTGCTTCTGATACTTCTGATGGATTATATCTTACCGGTTAGATTGGGACATTTCTTGAAGAGATTTTATGTGAATCCAGTGGTTTTATTCTTGAAGACAGTTGAACATTTGATGGAGGATTTCTGAGTTGTTATGCAGACATTATTTCACAGGCAGTTTTTGATGATCTTGTTGGACTAAAAGGCTGAAGCATGAGCGTATATTTCCAAAAGCTGCTCAACAATGCATTTTTGTTTCTGGATACATAATAGAAACTGCACTGTTATCTGAACTGAACAAGACTGTCACTGGAAACTAGACTGAAAAAAACTCTCTCAATTAATTGTCCGATAAACAAAAGAGTCTATTTATACCTGCGACATGTTGTCCATGTAATATCCTCCGGAAAATATCTGTTGTCGAATTCCATTGGTAATTAATCCTATGACAATGCGTTTTTGACGATTGTTTAATTAGTAGTAGCTTTCATAAACGTATTGTTTTTATATTTTTAATTAGTAGTCCACCGCTGGTATGGTTTTTTTAAATCTTTACTTAACTTAATAGCCATCACTGTGTTTTCCAAATATAATTTCTTTTTTAACTTTCATTTCAATATTTATTTTCATGTGTTTTTCAATACGATTTTAACACGCATTTATTATATCTCTTATTAACAGCTTATATTTATTTACATTCACACGCACATATATATTTTACTATTCTAAAATCAAAAATAGTTTTAAGATTATTTTTCTTCTTTAATTTAAATGAAGAGATTTATATATTTTTTTAAAGCTTTTAAATTGTATTTCAACTAATAATAATAAACTCTTTACTTCCTTTTTATAAAACCTTTAGTTTAACTTTTCTAACCAATACTCTCCTCCCCTCTTTTAATGAATCAATTTTAACTTTTATTTCAAAACTAATGATAGAAAACTATTTGACTCTTATCTTTTCGAAAACAAACTGTAATACACGCTTCAACATTTAAATACGTTTTTCTTTTACGAAAGATTATTTTAATAATTTTTTTTTTTAGAACAAAATTATTTTATATACATGTGCCAATTTGGTCTTAGCGCATTAAACCCCCTTCTGTTTTAGAGTAAAATGTGTCATTTTTGACCATTTTATCTCTTGCAATTTTAATTCTTGACTCTAAAGATTTATTAATTTATTATTTTTCTAAGTTAGCTTTTTAATATCTTTTACTTAACATACAAAGGGCAATCTGTTTTGACTATCCTTTCCTTCTATCTATGCCGAATACATTGCTCACAATGATCTAAATCATGGATAACGACCACCAGGACAAACCAATTTTGAGGCAGAGGGATCTTTTGGGAAATGATGTGGAAGCAGATTCTCTGACTTACACCAACTTACACATGTATAAAATTGAAACTTCATTTCCCGATTCTCTTGATTGAACTTGGAAAAAGAAAGGGTCGCTGTGAAATGGCAGGAATTTTCAACTGTCCATTTTCGACTTACGCTTTGGAAAAAGGAATGATCCCTGACAAGTCCGTTATGGGTAGTAAAATTTATCCAGTCAGCAGCTTTAAACATATCTTTAACTAAATTTATTTCCATACTACTCTCATTCCCTTTTGCTCTAGATAAATTCCTACACATGTGTATACATGCAGCATAATTCTACACCTATTAATATTCTAGATATCGAGTTATTACTGGACTTGCTTACAGGGAATCTATAATAAATAAATCCCTTTTTGCATGCATCATGAGGTGTAGCAGTGCCAAGAAAATAACCTAAAAGGATATCTGGATAAATACATTTAAGATACGCATCATGAGATATCGTATTTACCGAATATTACCAGTGTATGTGCGCATATATACTCATGTATACTTACACACTCTAAATACACCTTAGATTGACTTTATATTTTTATTATTAATCTTACAACATTATTTTTAAATTCACATGAACAATATCTTACACTATTTATTTATATTACAATATTATTTATAACCCTTAAGAAACATTATTTAAAATATTTATTTACACTAATCTTATAATCTTATTTTTAAATCATTACGAACATCTTTATTTAACATGCATGTAATCAGAAAAACTATTTTACTTTATTACGATTCATTATTTACTCAACTTTTATTTACTTGCGTATATTCAAAAACAACTTACTTTACTACGATTCATTATTACACTGATATATATATATATATTTGACTTGACTTTAAATCATTTAGTTACTTCCTTTTATTACCGTGTGTGTATTCCAAAAAAAAAAATCTATTAATTTATCAAGAGCCACTTTTTATTATTATTTACTACAGATATATTTACACTTATTTATTTAACTTGATTTTATCGATTTTATTTTAACTATTTGACCTACTTATTTATTTACGAACATTTTTTTTAATTAATATGTGCATTGATCACTCTTCCTAAGTATTGACCACTTCAAATTCTTATTTTTCTAGAGGGCATTTTTAGTTTTTATTTTCATCATTAGGTAATAAATGTAATGTTAAGAGAAGTAGGCAGCAAAGTATAAGGCAATTCAAACACACAGATAGATTTTGTGCTGATTTAAACCAACTTTTAATTTCTTTGCCCAAATACTTGCACACACCTCAATCCTAATTTAATACACTTTTTTTTTTAATTTTATTTGATAATGTTTTATTTTCATTAATACTTTCATTATACACTTATTTATTTTATTTTTATTTTTAAAGCGTTATTTTTACTCTTCCTTTTTTTAAAAAAAAAAAAAACATTTTCATTTTGCTTGTCTATTTTGATTTTACACATTTATTTTGTTTGCGTCATGCTCCGCTATGTTCTACATTTATGAGCTGGGATATCAATATAATCGATAAGACATAATCGAGGGTTTTTGACATAATCATTTTGCTTGTCTAATTTGCTTTTACACATCTATTTTGTTTGCGTCATGCTCCGCTATGTTCTAGACTTATGAGCTGGGATTTAACATAATCGATAAGATATAATCGAGGGTTTTTTGACATAAATTGTTTTATCGTTGCTTTGACATTTTAAAAACCTCTAAGATTGTTATTTTATTTTACTAAGACTAACTTTAATCATTTTTAATTATTCAAATTAACTTGATACTCATTTTTACATTTATTTCATTAACCTTTGTTAAACATTTTCTATTATTCCGAGTCCATGGTCATTATATACTAGGTCAAGCCGGCGAATATGTCAGATTACATATTTTTAATTTTTGTCTGGCAGTTCTTTATTATATATTTTTTTCTGCATATAGCCACTTGTGCTGGGGAATTGAGAATCATCCCTGGGCCTTTCCTTAAATCTAGTACGAGAGATGTCAGGATCGCTGTCGGTTCTTCGAAAGATTTTTGTTCTCTCTGGACTATTAGAATAACATCTTCTCCAGGGACTCCCCAAATTCGACCTATGTCTATATCTTATGGCATTTACAGCTGGCTCTCTAAGTTGGGGTTTGAATCTCCTATCTCTCATATCAAAAGTTGGTCTAGCTCTGTTGAAAGTGCTCAACAATTTCACCATTTGTTCCACTGTTTTCCTTTCAGTTCCCATGAGCATTTTCTCAACATTATGAGGAAAACTATGGTGGACTATCCTGACAATTTGTTGTTCAGATAGCGGGTCTGCTGTTAAAGAGTGTAATTTCGCCACTTGCCTTCTAAAAAAAGAAACAGTTGGTTCACCAGGTCGCCATTTATCTTGCGAGATCTGGTGATAAAGATTTTCCTAATAATCTTCATTCCAATAACTAGCTAAAACAGCAATTTTATACTCGGCAAAAGTGTTGGGTTTTTTATATAAAGAGTCCCACCAAGATTGAGACCCCCCTTGTAAATGGTTACACGCTATTGCGATCATAGCCTCCTCACTTAATTGATTCAGAGTGAAATAGCACTCCAAACTATTTAAATGCTCCATAGGAGCTTCACCTTGATGACCAGAAAATATCCGTATTTTCAAAAACTGGTTCATGATTGCCGGATTGTTTATAATGTGCATGTTTGCACTCAAATGGTCATACTGTTTTATTTCCATTTGCAAACTATTTTTACTATTCATTTGATTTACTTTCCAAGCTAAATCCGTCATTCCAACTTTTATTTCTTCAATTACTTTTCTATCTTCTATCTTATTTTTTTCAATTACTTTGTAAGCGGTCTCTATTTGATTTTCTACTTGTGTTTTAATCTCTTCTATTTCTTCCCTAATTTCTTCTTTTATTTTATTCTGGCCCATTTCGATCTGGTTCTTTAACTTTTCAAGCATTTCAGCTTGCCCTTCCAATTTACTCTTCATTTCGTTTTTTTTGGTTTTTAAGCTCTTCAGCTATTTTTTTATATTCTTCAGCTGTTTCTTTTTGTTTTTCAAACATGCAGGTTAATAAAGCTATGACTTCTCTATTCTCTTTTTTTTGTTCAACCTCTTTTTTGTTTTTATCTTTTTGTTCCTCACTAGAAGCATTCTCTACTCCTTTTGCTTGAGTTTCTATTTTTTCTTCACTGGAGACCTTTTCTATTTCACTAGTTTTGTTTTTATTTTGTTCCTCACTGGAACATTGTCTGTTTTTTTACCTTGAGTCTCCATTTTAGGTTTATTTCTTGTCATATTTATAATTTTAAACTTTACATTTTTATATTATTTTTCTTTAATATTATATTTTATTCACGCTCATAAGTTTACTAATTTCTATTTTATTTATTTCTTTCTAAACTGGAAATACACGCTAACTCCACCCCTCCTTTGTCCATTTTTCTCTACCCGATCTTAATGCTTTAACTCCGCCCAAACACCCAACCGTCTCTGATTTAACATAACGATTTATTTCAACTAACGTAAATAGCATAAATCTCTCTTCATTTAAAGGGGAAAAAAAAGGTTTCGGTCAATTCTTTTTTTTTATTTTTAAATTAATACCACTTTATGTACATAATTTCGCTTTTCTATAAAAAATTTGTCAAACAAGAAACACAGTATTTGATTACTATTGTTCCTTAGGTCCAGCCTCAATAATTGGGAAAGCCATTTATGTACTGGATCGAACCGCTGAAACCACTTACTTATACATATACATATGTTTTGACTGGTTTCAAACTCCTTTATAATACATTTATAATCTTATAAATGTTACGTGAATGAGCCGGCACATTCGAGCAAAATAGGAGATCTTATTGATAGCTTTAACTATCAACAATGACCCACCTCGGCTGCTAGATTCAAACCCCTACTATCCAAATACTTTATTTGTTTCAGAGTAAACCCAGGGGCACCAGCTAGTCCAAGGACTAATGTATTCAGGCAGTAGGCTCATAATCCAGCACTTGAAACATTTCCTAAAACTAGCTCAGTCTAATTTTAATTCAATAACAAAATTATACAAAATTATTGGTGGAAAGAATTAATAAAAAAGGTTGGTAAAAAGAATTGACCGACAAATAAAGTTTAAATTTAAAGACATTTTATTTTAATTAAAATTAATTAAGTTTAAAGATAATTTATTACCCAACATTAATTGACCAAATTTAAACATCTTGCTAATCTAATTTAATACATGCATATTTTAAATTAACACATTATAACATATATCTGGTAAAAAGCATAAATAATATGTGACATCGTTAAATTATCTCACATTCCCACACACGCACATCAATAGTTCATTTTAAGCATGCGTAAGAATTCAAATTACTTTACTTGGTAGGATTGACAAATTATAGCGGTGCCTACTACGTATAAATGATAATAAATAAATGTTTACCTAGGATTTTTGGAGCGTGGATATTGCTTGTTGTTGGCTGTATCTGATACTTCTGATGGATTATATCTTACCGGTTAGATTGGGACATTTCTTGAAGAGATTTCTTGCGAATCCATTGGTTTTATTCTTGAAGACAGTTGAACATTTGATGGAGGATTTCTGAGTTGTTATGCAGACATTATTTCACAGGCAGCTTTTGATGATCTTGTTGGACTAAAAGTCTGAAGCACGAGCGTATATTTCCAAAAGCTGCTCAATAATGCATTTTTGTTTTTGGATACATAATAGAAACTGCACTGTTATCTGAACTGAACAAGACACTGGAAACTAGACTGAAAAAACTCCCTCAATTAATTGTCCGATAAAAAAAGAGTCTATTTATACCTGTGACATGTTGTCCATGTAATATCCTCAGGCAAATATCTGTTGTCGAATTCCATTGGTAATTAATTCTATGACAACGTGTTTTTGATGATTGTTTAATTAGTAGTAGCTTTCATAAACGTAGTGTTTTTATATCTTTAATGTAGCCCACCACTGGTGTGGTTTTTTTAAATCTTTACTTAACTTAATAGCCATCGTTGTGTTTTCCAAATATAATTTCTTTTTTAATTTTCATTTCAATATTTATTTTCATGTGTTTTTCAATACAATTTTAACATGCATTTATTATATCTCTTATTAACAGCTTACATTTATTTACATTCACACGCACATATATATTTTACTATTCTAAAATCAAAAATAGTTTTAAGATTATTTTTCTTCTTTAATTTAAATGAAGAGATTTATATATTTTTTTAAAGCTTTTAAATTGTATTTCAACTAATAATAATAAACTCTTTACTTCCTTTTTATAAAACCTTTAGTTTAACTTTTCTAACCAATACTCTCCTCCCCTCTTTTAATGAATCAATTTTAACTTTTATTTCAAAACTAATGATAGAAAACTATTTGACTCTTATCTTTTCAAAAACAAACTGTAATACACACTTCAACATTTAAATACGTTTTTCTTTTACGAAAGATTATTTTAATATTTTTTTTTTTTAGAACAAAATTATTTTATATACATGTGCCAATTTGGCCTTGGCACAATATATTTAAGGTATTATAGAGCAGTACATGTAAATTTTTGAACTAATTATCAAATATACAGAAATTTTGCAGTTGACAAAGCAATCACAAAATTTACTGGGAATGTTACCATGTGAACAAAGAGAGATTTCAAATGATATGTGTGTCGAGATAAGCACAATAGTTATGTATATACCACATGAAATTGTATGCAGACAAATAATAAAATTCTGATTCTTGCCCATGCCTTGGTATTCATGCTGTGGAGTCAGTAGTTTTGCCACATCACTGATGTACACAAAAAATATAAAATGAAGAGATGAAACTCATTTTATCAGTGATACAGACAGTAACCTACAATTTCTAGTTTTAGATAGACAAGAATCTAATTGCTAAGATGACAATGCATATCCATCTCCTGGAAATGATTTGTTTTGTATCTTTTATTAGGATGAATCTTTTTCTTATAGATGTCTTTGAGATTTGGTAACTTTTGGAGTACAAGATAAAAATGAAGAATTCATATGTGATGGATTATGTCAGCTAAGAAGTATTATATATGGTTTGAAAAATAATTTTGTGAGGAATACAAAGAAATTATCAATGAAGATGTAATTTAAACTTAGTTAATGATAAATTAGAAATTATGAACAAACAATAAATTAATAAATATGTTTAATATTGAAATTTTTTTTCCTTATTTTTTAAATAGTTATCATTATTTATTTTACTCTCATTGTTTGTTTTTTTTTATTTTGTTTTTTTTTTTTATTTGTTTTCCTTAGTTTTTGTAGTTTCTATCAATGTAAAGCTTTTTGCTCTAACATTATTAAAACTGAAATTATTGTGAAAATTGTGTCTCAAGCCAGTTTTTTAAAAATTCAGTATGCCAGCTTTAACATTAAACAAGTTAACACTATTCACTTGTTCTAATTATATATCCCTCCAAAGGTACTTATAAAAATTATCCTTGAAAATGATCATTAATCATTTTTAAAACCAAACTGTATTCCCATATTTTCAATATTATTCACATTCTATTTTTCTCTACTCTATTTTAAGCTCTTTCCATATCTACATGCCCAATAAATAATAATTTATGTTTCCTGTAAGATATTAGTTCCTAAGATCTAGGTCAAGTGCTCTCAGATCCAAGACTTCTCATTTATGAAAGCCACATGGTAGACACTAGTCTGGAGATGTTGGATGAGCAGGCATTAGATATGAATTTTATGCACAAACTTTCTTGCATCAATTGATTACCCTGGCTTACACTGAGTGGGAGTACTGTTTTGCCTCTGTTTTAACTCGATAATAATGGAATACGGATTAATCTGTCTTTCATTATCATCTAGGGTCTATTAATTACTCATGCTTTACATATAGTCCCCAGTAAAGATATCTAAGGAAGATTCACCAAAAAAGTATTAGCAAAATAATCAAAATAATAAAATGTCGCTACTAAAGAATATAAAAATATGTAAATAATGTTTAATAACAAGCTGCAATAAATACATAAAATTATCAAATTTGGCTAGATGGAAAAAGCTATATATAATATTAATGTAGATGAGCTGTTAAAATTTCTTTTAAAAAATTTTGACAAAAAATAATCTTTTTAAGTTTAACAAATAAAAATCCAAAATTCTTAATAATGCCCGTCAAGATAATAAATCAAATATTGTATGAAGTTTTATATACTAAAAATCGCTAATGAAAAACAAAATGACATGTTCAAAAAACATTAAAAAAATCATAGTCTAGATCAGGATTCATCAAACTTTTTAACATGAAGAAACATTGTGCTTAAATACCTCCCCCCCCCCCCACACGTATAAAAGAGCAAACGAATTTCTAAATAACTGTGCATATATTTGAACATTTACTTTAGTAATAGAACATAATAGAATCTGTATACATCTTAATGAAAATAAAAATTTTCTTAATAGTAAACATACAAAAACAAAAAATTGCTTTAACAATTTGGTTTATCCACAGGTTCCGAATATTTAAATGTTCACCATATACAGTAATTATTATTCTATAATAAGATTGAATTAAAAAAAAACAACATTATAATGTGCATTTTTCCTCTCCTACAGTCATCAAAATATTTATTTACAAATTACAGGAGAAAGTAAAAAAATGTGTTTATGTTTATTGTGATAAAAAGGGCCACAAGATTGGATTCAAAAAGCCACATGTAGCTCATGAGCCGTAGTTTTTGACTCCTGAATTAAACAAGTGAATAAAATATATGTTGTGACTTTACTTTGATATCAACTGATCTGAATATCTAATCACATCATATTTAGTAAAATTATCATGAACAAAATTACTTTAGGCCAATGTTAAAAAGATACAATACCAATCAATAATCATTCAATGCCAAGTGGTTAATTTTGTTTTACTCTAGCTAAGAAGGATTACAATTTATTGATCAAATAAGATTTGCATAGTTGATTTGTCAATGGGTTGCATATTTGTAAAACAATTCTAAACTTGCTTGAAATCTACAAGATTTTCCAATTATACCATGATATCTTTCAAATGTCAATAGCATATTTATTTGATTTTAGTAATAATGTGCCTGCAATAAATGACTGATTTAATTTCTGGAAAAAAAAAACTGCTACAACTTTAATACAAATATCAAAAATAAAATAATGTATAACACTAAAGACATCCTTCAATTATTCACTTACAAAACCATGAGCTGTTACAATAACATTAAATAATTAATCATCTCCCAATAAATTTCTCATGACTAATATTTTTAATAAAGTCTTAACTACTGCTGACCAAACTCCAACAATAAATTATACTGTTCCAATATTGTTATGATTTGTTAAAAATATTTATTATAACAGAAACACGTATTCCAATTCAAACAATAAACAACATAATTACCATTACACATTCATTTATTTATTTCTTCTTTTCTAAGTTTAATCCATAAATGTTTTTTCTATGTTAATCAAATGCACTAAACAAAGATATCATAAACAATAATTACTCAAATTATACTAAAAAACAGAAAAAAGTATTCTATTATCAAAAGGAATTAACAGTTAAAAAAAAAAAATATTTTTCCATGTGAAAAAAATTCTAAAATCAATGCAACTGAGTGAGGAACATCCACTTATAAACCTCTTCAAAATTGTAGCTGTTTAATATTAACACTAAGAATAATGCATTCAATGCTAAATTTTATGAAGTATTGTCTTTAAAGCATTTGTACATATAGTGACAATCTAGTATTATAAGATTTTTGTATTCCAACTATAAATAATTTCTTTCTTTTCTGAACTAATGTAATAACATTAAAATCATCCAGTTTTTTAAAAATATTCACCTTTATTACTATAAGCCATGAGTATGATATATGTGATATTCAATGCATGCTAAGCAGTGATAAAGTTGACTTTTTTTTTAAAACAACTATCTTTTCTGTGGATGTTTTTACTAACAGTCTTGTATTGTAAATGAAAAGAATAAAAAGATTGTTTTTATCTCCATGTGACTGCAAAAATAAAATGGATGATTTTATTTTTCTTGCAACTGTTTAATGCTTATGTTGCTGGTAGTTTTATGATTTATAAAGATAAGTATCATGCTTTAATTATCTATAATTTTATTAAAAGACAATGCATCAATCATAATACTGAAATATAATTATATATACCTTATAACCACCAGAACCTATGTATATTCTAGCAGAAATCAGATAAAAGTACAAAACAATCATCAGCTTGTCTTCAATAGACTGATGGCTATATAAATCCTATTCTTTAAATTCTCATTTTATATTTATCAAAACTCTGAATTCAAACTGAGTTAAACAGGAAATCTGATTATGTAGATAATGCTTTAACATTTTATTATACATTTCATTATTTCGAAGTTATCTTAATATTATAATGCAATCATTATTTTAAATTACAGTACTTCATCATCACATAATTTTTGTTTCTTTTATATATGATACTCGCCCTTCTGGCTAATAAGAGGATAATAAGTATATAGAAACTATTAAGGATTAAGGTAACAAATAATTGAATAACAATCATAAATATTAGGAAATATACATATAAATAATCAAGAATTAAATCTGACAATTTGATATATATATATGAAAAGTAAGTTACTGTTAACACTAACTGAAATAATTATAGAAAATATACAAACCATTATACAATTACAAATATCCAGTAACGCCCTCTGTTTAAAGTTCTATATCTCAATAATAGCAATAATAATAGGTATCATTTTACGGTTTGCTATTATTGAGATATAGAACTTTAAACAGAGGGCGTTACTGGATATTTGTAATTGTATAATGGTTTGTATATTTTATATATATATGCATGATATTCATGATTAGAACATATATAACATAATCGGCATATATCAAATCCATACCGAATATATGCAAATTAATTTTATAATTAATCTATATTTTCCTGGATTTATGTACCACAATTCTTAATTGATCTTATGAGTGTAAAAGTCAATATTTATTCTGAATACATATTTACATGCACAATTTAATTTCTAAAACGACCGAATCCTTTACGAGATTTTCTCTTTTTACATTAGAAATAAGTTTAAATTGGAGATATACATAAACTATTCTTAAATCTTAATTAATTTATTCATTAAAATATAATTTAAAGTCACTTCACGAATCATTCAAAATGTAAATAAAGAAAAATATTTAATAAATTTATTTTTTTTACAATAAAGTATTTCAAAACAAAAATTAGTACTGAATTATCAAAAATATTAGTATATCCAAATTATCAAGTATATATTATAAAATGAATTATTATAAAATATTATTTATGATCACTTTTATATTATATATATATCTTTAAATGTATGCTCTCTGAGCAATCTTTTATTGATCAAGCTTTTGTAAATTTCTTTCTTTCTTTTTTTTTTTACTTTATAATATTCACCAAACATTTATTTGTTTGAAAATCAAGCTCTGGAATTTCTATCAATTCCATATTTTAAGGTTTATAGTTTTGCCAATCTTTGACTTCATCCATTCTATCACATTAGAATGAAATTATTTATTGCAACTCCACATTCATCAGAGAATGACAGAATTCCCTCATTGAAGAGATAAGCTCTTTATATGCTTGGATAAATCCTGGATACACATAAATAGGATTTAGAATTTATATTGGAGATAACTCACTTGTTGAGAATAAGCCATGCTTTGTGAACTAAGCTTTATATCTCTAAATTTTATTAATCTTATTGTGGTTTTTACAATCTGTAATGGTCTTTTTGACATTATTGCTCTCTTTTCTTTTCACTTCTATTTTTCTTTGCTGACTTTTACCCACAATTTTCAGTTCATTTTTCATGAAAATACATTCTGTTTTAAAAACCATCGATTTTTATATTATTTTTTGAATGGTATTACCAAACACAAATAAAAAAACAATCCCTTTATCTCAATTTTTCTGTTATTTTAAATACATCATTAAGCTTTTTAATCTCATTAATACAATTTTCTTAATCCTATCTTGAATACATATAGTGTTATAGTTTTTATTTCTTTACATTAGTTAAAAATTAAACAATAATCATGAATATTAAAAGACATACACACAAGTAAGCAAAAATTTACTTCCAATAATCTGACACTTGAATATATATGTGGAGAATAACTATTTACAGATAGTATGTGTATATATCAAACTCAAACAAATATACATATTTAATTGATGATTCCTAGTTTAACACACATCAATTCTTGATGTTGAATTAATTAATTTATTGTATTTGTTCTCAATATGTTTCCATGCAAAATATTAATTTCTGAAACAACTAAAGTCTACTGCAGGAAAGTATTTTTAAAATGTTACTGCAACTCTTCATTCTTTTAAACAAAAACTTTGATTCTTCTTTTATTTATTTATTGCAATAGAATTTAAAGATACTTCATAAATCATTCAAAAGCTAAGTAAAAAAAAATATTTTTTTTTTGTTAATAAAATTTTACAAAAAAAAAAAAAACAACAACAAAATATTGAAATTATTAGTTATCTCCAAGTTATCAAAAATATATATTTTTGATTTTTAAAATGTTATTTAAAACTTTTTTCCATCATCTAATATAAGTATTGAATGTCTTTAGAAAAATTTAACTTTATTTAAGTATTACAAATACATTCAATTGTTAATAAATACTGAAATAACTTTATTAAGCATAAAAATGAAGTGAAAATCAACATATTCAGACAGAATTAAATATCAACAATATTACAACAACTAAAGATTTTAATAAGAATTATAAGAATAAATTACTTTAGAAAACTGAATTTAATGAGATGAGTGCATATGATGAACTGTCAAAAATTTATTTATATCTGGTTTTAAATTAGTGAATTGCATTCTCAAATCTCCATGTCCAATGTTATGCAATTAATGTCAGTTCTGAAGCAGATTTAAAACTATACTGAAGTTTCTCTCTACCAAACATGATGATGGAAATCCAGCAAATACTTTTGTACAACAGTTCATAGAGAATGGGTACAGAAGTGGAATTTTTTGTTGCAGCCAAAACCTTTGATAACACTATTTGAATTGTACATTGAGATGCTCATTCATGCTGATGGTTATTGGCTCATCTTGCAAAATTATATTTTCTTCTACACTAATAGTATACAGGTTTATTATCCAGCCTATATTTCCAATGGTAGAATATCTTCAAACCTAGTTTTGAATTCTATGTGAATAACCTCCAAGTAGTTGACATACAACAAGATGTTTTCTTTTTGGATTATGCCTATCTTGAATAAGTTGGAGAACTGGGAAAGCTCAAGTCTTGCAACATTTTACTTAAAAACATTAATTTGGCAACAAAAGCCGATATGATTGAATTTTATTTGATGAGATTCAAATTATCTCCTTGCAGTTGCAAATTAACACCATTAAATTTGCCAAATAAGTCAGTTAAATAAGCAATACCTGTTTGACTCTTAAGTAGATTTTCTTTCAAACTGGAATCCTCATCTTACAAAAACTCTAAAAAAAATTGAAAAAGTACAAAACATCTTGCAAACATAAACCTTAAAAAAGCCAGCAGACTTTGGTATGAGAACCAATTGATAGAAATTTTTGTCACTTTCCTTGCATAATTAAGTGAACAGTCTAGTGTTTAAAGCATTACTTCAAATTTTATAGCTATTATAACAAACTGAAGTGAATGATGCAATTTGTTGCTAATGTTCTTGGCTACTATATGTTGCCTATGCATTATGCAGTGAACTGCAAGTGCTTTAGGTATGTGTTGTTTCAGGTAACTTGTGAAACTGTAATAATGTCCAACCATAGCTGGTGCTCCAACTGTCACAATTATATTTGTCAATGGAATCACTTTTTTCATAAAAAATAGCTCCATTAAATTAAAACTCAATTCTCCCCTGGTGTCAGTTTCTAAAGTTCTAGCAGAAAGCAGCTCTTCATGCACTTCCTGATTTTGAATAAAGTGAACATATGTCAGCAACAAAGCTTAATTATCGAGTAATGTTGCCTCATCTAATTGGAGGGGAAAAACTTTTTTTTGCAAATGATTACACAAACATTTTTCACACTGTGACTCATTTCATCAATAAGTCTTTGAACTGTGTTATTGCTCAAAGGAATCCTTTTTATAACATCTTGTACAAGTTTGTGTTCAATATCTCGACAATGAAAGTCAATAGAATTATTTTCTCTCCTATGATGTGTGAAATATTATTATATGTGTGTGCTCACCAGACTTTGTGAAGATTAGGGATTTGTTGCATGAAGTCCTTAATCCACCATCATTTTGCTTTGATAATGAAACAAACATGTTATCTATCATAGTTTCTCTTCAGAATTTTATTTTTAAGTGATTGAAAATATGACAAATCTTTTTCTTTTTTATCAGAATGAATTTTGTTCAAGTGATCTGCTAATTTTGATGGTTTTATAGTGTATGTTGTTAAAGATTTTTTCACATATGAGGCACATTGGTAAATGCTTGTTTGATAATGACAGAACAAATCTTAGCTTCATATAGTCCAAGCTGTACTATCTGCATTTTTTTTGGTTCAGTCATATTATTATCATAAAAAATAAAAACTTGTATTAACAAACAATTTGGACAGCCCCTGAGATAAAAAAACAAAACAATAAAGTATGTACTTGAAACAGAAGATATTTTTCAAACTCAAATAAATAAACTGTGTTCTCTTGATTTTCTTTTTCATAGTACTGCTCCTCAATAAATAATTATATTCAAAATTAAAATTACAAATAACAACATGTTACATCAAACAAACAAATTTATGGTTTTTTTTGAAAACATGATTGACAGATTCTGCTAAAATCGAATATCATCTCGTCCCACCGCAAGTGTGGACATGCAACAGTTTTTATGTCTGCACTTGCTTTGATATGTTCAATAAGACAATATACAGACATGTTTGTGCTACATGTATTTTCACGCATTCTTACATATGTCTTTTAATGAGACATTTTACTTTTTCATTCGCAAGTTTGGTATAAAATGTGCTTTTATCAAAAAAGTTTTTTTTTTTTTTTAATTATTATATTTCTTAATTAGGCACCTATTGGAATCACAGATATTTTGAAGTAACAAACAAATAGCAATAGTAAGGGGGACTATTTTTGCTGTCTGTCAACCTCCAAATTTTTTTATTGAAACTATCAACCCCTAAAAAGTTCAAATCGACCCCAGGGGGTTGATATTGCCCACTTTGAGAAATCTTCTTTTAAATAATAGTTTAAAGTCAAAAATATACTTTTTCGAACTTGGAGATAACTAATAATTTCAATATTTTTGATAATTTTGTAGTAATTTTTTTAAATAAAATTTTATTAACAGAAAAATAACTTTTTTTTTTACATAACTTTTGAATGATTTCTGAAGTGGCTCTAAATTCTATTACAATGAATAAGTGAAAGAAGAATCAAAGTTTTTGTTTTAAAAAAAAATGATAAGTGCAATAAGAATATTTTATTTTTATCTCCCCATTTAAATTTATTTCCTTTTTAAATAGAAAAAACATCTTGTAATGGAACTTAGTTATTTCAGAAATTAATATGTTGCAAGTAAACATATGTTAAATAATCATTAAATTAAATACATATAGTTATCTGAGTTTGATATATACATATACTAACTGTAAATATTTATTCTTCACATGTTCAAAAGTCAGATTATCGGAAATAAATTTTTTCTTACTTGTTTCCATATCTTTTATTATTCATGATTATTATTCAGTTTTTAATTAATGCAAAGGATTAAAAAATGTAATACTATATTTGAAAACAAATACTTTATATGACAAATTTCAATTAATAAGAGTAATATTCACTAATAATAGAAAAAAAATCAATAATGTAAGATTATCTGACTCTCTATGAAGAATAAAATGTAAAATAAAACATGTATGTAATACATTTGTAAACGTACTTTATCAATCCAAAGTTCTGCTTATTCTATTTATGTAAAGAAATATCATAATTAATAATTAATTATGCTTAAAATTAATTAATACGCATAATACAAACATATATTTAATATATAGAGTATATAAGCACAGACTTTCACACAACCCACCACTCTCCACACTATCTCATAACACTGATACACTTAAACACATATATGTTGAAAAGACAAACAATCACCAATACACGTATTTCATGCTAAACCAGCAATCATCAGTTGGTTCAGATTACCATCTCCACACATATGCCACAAGTGCTCAGATATATATTAAGATAGCCAATCCTCATACTTTTATGGACAGGCTTCAATCTACTCCACACTCCAACTCTTCAATAGTCCATTCAATTGAAAATCTGATGATGGAATGCTCAAAGGCCACCCTAAGGCCGATATTCGTGTCACACCCATGTTGACCTAAGGTCAGTCTGACCCCTCATGTACGGAACATAATTCATTTAATACATATACATTGGATGGATAGACATCTCTACTATGTAATAACTGAAACACACATGCTTATTATATACCTGTGTCTATATATGTAATATATAGGGTATATGAGCACAGACTTTCACACAACCCACTACTCTCCACACTATCTCATAACACTGAAGTTATTAAACATAATATTTGTATATTAAAAATGTCACAATCTATAGTAATCAATATTCTAATATATATATATATATTAAAATTATGAAGATTAAAATTTAAAAACCAAATACGCAAAACAATCAATTATATTTTGTATGTGTATATATTGTTAAAAACAGGTTACCTTGACAACAGTTTGAAATTGTTGATTGCTATTGATATTGGAATTGTTTAAGTGTTGACTGGTTTTAATGATATATATAATTATTTGTACCCGTGGCTTTGTTTAAAGAAATTCTCCAATAATTCAAGTATTTACGAAAATAATATATTACTAAACATCACATGATCACCATTTCTTATGCTTGCTCATAACTGTTATTAAAACAGGCAAAACTTTCCATAGAGTAGTGCCATTCATTGCAAGCCAGAGTAATCAATGGATCCCAGGTTTGTGCATAAAATCCCTATCTAGTGCCTACTCAGTCAATATTCCCAGACTAGCTTTTAACTTATGGCCTTTGTTGGTGAAGAGTCTTGAATCTGAGAGCACTGAACCTCCAGCAGTCACCTTTTATCTCTATCTACTTAACTACAAAATGATGAATCTAAAATTGAAAACACAATAACATTTTCAATCCAAGCTCATTAGCTTATATAGTCATATAGATCTGAACTCAGTTCAGTACCCATACATTTTGGTGTCTTTGGTTCTTTAATAACCTTAGTCACCACTGTCCTATTAGACAGAATTTGTGTTAACCACTAAACATCACATGATTACCATTTTTTATGCTTGCTCACAGCTGTTATAAAAGCAGGCAAAACTCTCCATACAGTAGTGCCACTCAGTGCAAGCCAGATTAATCAATAGATGCCAGAAGGCTTGTGCTCTCAGATCCAAAGCTTCTCACTGACAAAGGCCACAAGCTAGAAACTAGTCTGGGGATATTGGGTGAATAGGCACTAGATAGGGATTTTATGCACAAGCCTTCTGGCATCCATTGATTATTCTGGCTTGTACTGAGTGGCACTACTGAATGGAAAATTTTGCCTATTTTAAAATAATATGTCCTGAGTTTTACTAGATGAATATTTAGTTGCCATTTCAAACTGTTTTCTGATGTAACTGCCATGACATAGAAATTGCAATTTATGAATTGGACAGTGGAATTATATGAAGAATGTTTAATATAGCCTTATGAATAATCATTTATATTTTTCAACCACAAGAAGAGTTTTTTATATCCAGAAATTTTCCATAGAGACTTATCAATGAAGATGTTCTATTCCAGCTAATAAACAATGTGTTCAAAATGTATTCTTTATCTAGTCATGCAATGGTATTCTGTTATTGTTTGGCATTAGCCTCTATGATCACATTAAAGTTGCAAACAATTTGTTCAATGAAACAAAGTTTATTCCATTGAAAAAACATTATTTTTAGATAAAATTGGCATTTTACAAGATGATAATATCTCAATTCATAGATCCAGGTGATCATATATTACTTAATAAATTGATGAATTATTATAAATAGTTTTCATACTCTGATTTAATTTTTTTATTGAACCACTGTAATAAACTTCTGCCAGTTTTACATTAACTTACTATGTTATTCAATTTTCAATATGTCATCAATTAAAGTCCAACCTTAGATAAATGTTGAAACATTAATTACTTTAGTTATATTTGTTTCATTAAATACATTAAACTATTTCACTCTTTAAAATATTTTTTTACATGTTGAATCAGTATTATTTGTCTAGCTTCTTGTTTCACCTACTATGTTCCATAGTATTCCATAGTAGTATTTTTTCTCCAGTTCAAACCCATCCAAGTTCATGTATCATCATAATTTAACATATTTTAATGTATAATAAGGTATATTTAAGTATGTGCATATATTTATATAGTTTCATACATATAAATACTAAAGTCAGTATGCATATAGTTATAATGTGTATACATAGTTATAAATTTAAATAATAAATTAAAAATAAGTTGTGTAAACATTATTCTATATGTATAAGTGCACCTACATATATATGTGAATGAAGTTCCAATGTAATAGATTTTGATAAGCATTGTGACACATTTAAATTATTTTATCTTCAAGTTATTTTATCCTTAAGTACAAATTTATTTTATTCACATATAAATTTTCAATTTTTGAGGTGACAAAATTATATATATATAAATGAAGGTTTACAGAACTTAAAATCTCTTTTTAAAAGTTTGTCTGATTCTTGAAAATTGTCCTACATCACACACATCTTGTTTAATTTGTGTGAAAACCAAGAATGAGATTTTAAAGTAAATTCTAAAATAGATTTAAGACAAAAGAAATAGAGTCAAGCTGCATTATTTCATGAATAACTTAATTTTACTTTTGTCTTCTTTAAACTTAATAAACATGTGTTAAAACTTAAATCTTAAAACTTATAAACAGTAAATAACTTCATGGTTTTGCAGGGGGGGGGGGGAGTAAAAGCACTGATATAAAAAACACAAAATTCAAACATCAAGATTCACTCTCTTAAATCTTGTAATGTTTTGCCACCAAAGGCTATACCAGATTTTATAATGGAAGCTAATGGCTAGAAGGCAACCAGTTGCCATCTTCCTTTTGGAAGATTAGTCCAAGATGATGAGGGAGTTTGAGACCAACAAGCCAGCCCAAGGGAGAATGTCAGTGCCAAACATCATGAAAATGCTTCAGCTAAAAGATTGGTAACATTTTCTTCCCACAGAACTCTATAAAATAAATCTTAATTAAACTGTTCTAAGAATTCTAAAGCTAGTTATATAATATTTAATGTTCATAAACTTATAAACTTAAATAGTTTCTTAATAAATAAACTTTGTAAAATAAACTCTTATGTAAATCTAAAGTAAACTTAATAATTGTAAGGATCTTGCCTTTTAAATGAATATTTATAGTTAATAATTCTCCTAACATAATAACTAATCAATTATTATAGTATTTTATCTAAATCTGTTTTCCAATCTGTGGTCATGCCTGTTTTCCATTTTACATATTGTTAATTCATGCTATGCCTTAATTTAGAGCAGAGATTGATAATATTAATAAATTTGGACAATTGATTAGAAGATCTCACATAGTAGATTTATGTTGCTTTTTTAGCACACACACAAATCTCCAATCTGAAAACGTACTTCTATATATGTTAGTTAAGCTATATTTTAGCCTATTGTAATCAGGTTTGCATGATAAATAATTATATTTAATTAAGTAATGGCAAGAATGATATTTTAAAGCATATTATAAATGATTAGTTAATTAAATGCCAGATATGCTTTCTCCTCCTCAGTTTATTATCATAAATTATATAAATTTAATTAATAAACTAGATTAACCCTTTTTAGCAAAAGTTAAGTATGCTAATTTACAAACTGGTGTATAATAGTTTCACAGGTCAAAACTATAGATTTAATGCTTTATTAATTTGATATTTAGAAAGTGTTACAAATATATCCTTATAAAGCACATAAGTGGAAAATACGCATTACTATATATATTTTCTTATTGGAATGGGCATTTGATTTTAAGGGCCTCCCCATTATTCTTAGTTGGGACATCTCTCTTTTAGAACTGGAACACAAGGGTCCAGAATTGTATATTAAGCTGCTTCAATCATCCAAACTAAATGTTATATTTTATGATGGCAAGTTATACAGTTCACAGGAACTGTGTACTTAGTACTGAATCCCATGAGTAATTACACATTTGGGCCACAACCCTTATCTAGTTTATGTAGCACAATAATCTCTGAAGCTATGCTGTAAGTCACCAGTTTACCCTCCATAATATTAGTCTGTTCAGCATTGATCTGAACCCCAGATCCAGTTTATATAAAATGATATGCATAGCAAGCACAGTTATTGCTCATTATGCAATTTTAATAAATAAATTATATTTTGCCAGTTATTATTCTTATAAGATTTAACTCTTAGCAAACTTCATAGGAATGACATACCTTTGTTCAGGCATAAGAATAACCATAGATAATATTTATTTATAATAAATTTAAAATTAAATGAATTAAAGTGCATGAAGATGAGAACTTGTATTTAACCTCATTCATCATTATATAACATCTGCTAGTTTAAATCCCAATGCACTTATATTTGTGTTATTATTTATATTTTAATAATTAAATCTCTTTAAACTTAGGAAATGTTTAATGTATTATTCACAACTCATTCTAAATCCTTTCCAAATCTGTGTGTGTGTTTAGTTAATTTAGTGTTAAATTAGTCCTTATTACCTGAGTCTCATGTTTCACCCTTTGAACTAAAAGAGTCCAAGTGTAGCCTTATATTTGTCATCTATAGGGTAGTAAATCATGGAGCATTGGTGAAGGAACTGAGGTATTATCTGATTCGAGGTCTCAAGCCCTAATCTAGACCAGCTGTGGGATAATTTACCAAAACTCTTGATTTTGCTGTGTGAATGTGAAAATATGATTGTTACAGTATATAGGCAGCATTCAATGTACTATTTGTTTAGATATATTTTATCAATTCACACATGCACTTACATACATGTTTATGCATAATGAGTAAGCACTATGCCAGAAAAAAGTCAAGTAAGCAATCAAATTAATTCAATAGTGTTCAGTAACTATGCCTATTGTTTCATAAATTATTAATATAATGAAGAAAATAAATTAATGTCTCTCACTATTTATACATTTCTAGGAAAGAGAAAGAAACCTTCAATTATGATGTGAATTAAAGATTTAAACACTGAAACCTCACATTTTATAATAGATGGAGATAATTTCTGTGCACATTGGAACAAATAGTAGTGTACTACAGTTTATACTTTGAGAAATATGTGTATAATGATTAAAAATTACACTGGAAAAAGGTATGTAATCAATAAAATTTAATTTATATTGTACTTAAATTGCTCTCTATAATCACATGATCACTATTTCTTATGCTTACACATATCTGTTATTAAAACAGGCAAAACTCTCCATACAATAGTGCCACTCAGTGCCAACCAAAGTAATCAATGGATGCCAGAAAGCTTGTGCATAAAATCCCCATTAGTGCCTACTAATCCATTATCTCCAGACTAGTTTCTGAACTGGGTTCAGACCCATATGACTAAATAAACTAGTGAGCTTAGATTGAAAATATTATTGTGTTTTCAATTTTATTTTCATAGTTTTGTAGTTAAGTAGCGATAAAAGGTGGTTGCAGGAGGGTTGCATTAGATCATAAAATCTAGGTGCAGTGCTCTCAGATACAAAGCTCCTCACTGACGAAGGCCACAAGACAGAAACTAGTCCTGGGATATTGGATGAGTAGGCACTAGATGGGGATTTTATGCACAAGCCTTCTGGCATCCATTGATTACTCTGGTTGTCACTGAGTGGCACTACTGTATGGAGACTTTTTCTCTCTATAATCTTGTAAACCAGTGACTTAGTAAAAGAGTAATAGGTTGACTGCTCAGAATATATATATATATATATTAAGTTATTATTGAATTGTGAAATGAAAGGTGAGATTTGATCTCAGCCAAACTATCTTAATTTAATTTTTTAATAATAACATGTTATTAAAACAGAAAAAAACTATTGTTTGTTTTAATTTATAAGATGTTATAACATTTCATAAATAAGGTCTTCATTATATTTTGGGTGCACTTATATAAATATGTAATTCTTAGAATTCCATGTTTTACATAATTCTTAATTCCATATATATATATATATATATATATTGTACCCTTACTTCTCGATATATAACTTAGCATTATATATATATATATATATATATATATAATGCTAAGTTAATAAATGTAATTTTGATTTTTACATATAATATTGATAGCAAATGAATATGATAAAATTAATAGTAATATTAATCTTCAGAGGTATACTGAAAATGCTTTAAATTATCATTAGGTTGTTGTTTGATATATATATATATATATAATTTACAGTATAACAGCTAAAACTTAATAACACAATAGAGTATCCATAATCTGTTGTTAAGGCAACCTATACAATAAAAGATGGATTCCACTTTTCATCCTATTCTAAGCACTTAAATAGACAATGAATGGATACATGATTATAACAAATTGAGATTTTAATCTTACTGAAAACTTCTTATTTTGCTTGTTGAATGGATTTTATTTAAAGCTTTTAAGCAGATTAAAATCTGTCTATTACAGTCACTGGTCTTCATTCTTTTCCTTGACTATGGATTATGGATTTGGCTGTTATATTGTGCATTACCTTTGGAATACAACTACTGTCAATTTATGGTTTAATATATATAGAGTGTGCATTTTTTAATTTTTATTTATGACATAAATTAATGCATTCAAAAAATAATTAATCAACAGGTTCTCATAATAATATGAATTTTGAAATAAACCAATGTTTTCTCAATGTCAAAACCTTAATTTAGTATGGTAATGTAATAAATTTCAAATAATCATACAATGTTTACATTAACACTTCAAAGCATGTTGTATGAATTAAACAATAGAAAGTGAAATTTTAAACCTCATTAAAAAAATTATTTTTTTAAAGTGATTAAAATATATATATAGTTAAAAAATTTTATTTTACTTAAATCATAATCTTAAACATATGAATGAAGATATCTAAAAAAGGTAAATTATCCCAAGATGCATTTCTGGATGAGTCAATACTCTCTCAGTTGGTCCAATTCAGAAGTTATCACATGACTTTAACATTTGTTCAGTATTTGCATCAAATTATTACAATTTCATTTACAAATTCCAAACTTCCTGAATTTATGACATCATTCACCTTAAATAAATATGTTAATAATTAATAATAATCATTAATGTATTTATCTAAAGTGGATGATATAAAAAGTTTAAACACAATATGTTTAGCATTGATGCAATTTATAAATGAAAACTGTGAAAAATATATATAGCAAAATAGAGTAATATATAATAACATGATTCAGAGATTGAGTGCTTGACAAAAGTCTTGAAATTATTATTCACTTTGATCTTGGCTTAGAAAGTTGTTTTAAATTACTGACAGTAATAAAAATATATTTCTTCCAAATATTAATTTAACTTATTTTACTTTCCAAGAAAACTTTGGATTCAAATCAACCAAAAAAAACTTGATTTAAAAAAATTTAGCACAGTAAATCACATCCAAGTATTGGGAAAACTTTGAGTTGTCATTTTGGAATTATAGATTTTGAAGACATTCAAGTATAAAAGCATTTCACAGTTATTAAAGCTTAGAACATCAAGAAATTGATTCAGTATGTTGTCATATTAAAAAAATATTTATCAAAATGAAATAGCAGTAATTAGATTATATGATTGCACTAAAAATATTAACACTGATAATAGTTTATGACAGGTGATGCCATATTTCTAGAACTTTTTATAGCAATTTTACAAAGAGAATGTTGTGATTTAGTTTATTAAAGGTTACACAATGACCTTTGATCAAAGAAATCCAGAAAATTGCTGTAATCATGTTTCTTTAAGTTGTACTTATAATTATCTAGTGAAATATTTCATTATTATTTTTTAAATAGTAAACTCTTGTATTTTCTAATATTAATTTTTTAATTTAAACAAATCTAAAAAGGTCAATATAATTGAATATTAGCAAGATCAAATTATTTCAGTCCTGTCTCCACATCATTGGTGGACAATCCTTTGTAATCTATTTTGAGACTATTCGCAAGATTACTTTGAGAAAATTTGTGGAATAACTAAAAACTTAAATATTTTGTGAAGTTTGTTAAGATTTGTGATTAGTTTAGCATATTAAAAATCAAAAATATACATAATTACATTTTTATTTTATATGTATATGCTTCATTTTTAAAAATATAAAGTAATAACTTTTAGTATAATGTTAACCAAAAACCAGAAGTTATCTGATCACTCTGTCTTTTGAAACTTCTTTTTCATATGCCATTACTAATACTCTATTAGAATCTATATAGTAAAAAATATAAAGAGGTTTAACATTTTAAAATGGAATTTGCATTTCAAAAATAAATTTCAATTAAAAGAGATTTTGTTCATTTTCTAAAGTCATTCTACACTTTCCAATTGTTCAATGATGAAAGTATCCTTTGTTCATGCTACAAATTCATTTTTTGAATATTTGTCAAATGCAAATAATTTTTTTAGAATTTTTTCCATTTGTAATTATATATTTCTGTCAAATTATGTCTAGTTTATTAAAATCTAATATAAAATAATGATTTAATATTAAATTCAAAAGTTGAAAGCTTATAAAAAGCTTCACCAGGAAGAAAACAAAAAACTCAGATTGCAGGAGGCTTAAAATAAATAACTATGGAAATAAAAGTACATAATTTAAGTCCATATGATTTTTAAATGATTTTATTGTTTTTGAAAATAATACTTCAGACCTTTAGGAAATAGTGACAAAGTTATCAAATAAAAAAATAAAAAAGTAGATTATGGAAAAAATAAAGCAGTATTTCATAGATTTTTTAAAAAAAAGATTGATAATCAGGACTTAGAAGAAACAAACAACTACAAACATCTTGATCAAATAATTAATACATTTGTAAACACAATTAATCATAAAATTATAATGTATTTATTTGAAGTACAGCAGAGCTGTAATATCTGCTACGTTTTCTTTCAGGATCCACATTAGATATAATAGCTTATTTTTTGTTGATAAGCTTGATTACAATAGAATACATATTGTTTACTAAATTGCATGTGTAGCATCCATATATATAACACAGTATGCATCTACATGTATAGTATGCATGTATAAATTAAGATTATAGTATAAATAAAATTTAAAAAATAATTTAGTTATCAATAATAAATTGAGAGAGCACATTTACATATATGTTTATTGTTGTGCATGCTCATTAATTCACATTCACTTAAAAAATAAAATTAATTACAATAATATTATATTATAACTTTATTTTTTAAAGTAAAATGAAAAGTAAAATATCAAATTTTCATTGCAATTAAATATATTCTGGTCCCAATAAAAATGAAATAACAATCTTGTTATCATGAGATTGTAGTCTATAATTCTTCTGATTTTTTCAATATAAGCCAAAAAACATTATTAGCAACATGATCATATATAATTGTGGCATTTTAGTTGTACTTATATGTTGGATTATTTCCATCATTTAACATTAAATACTGAATGATATTTAAATTTTATAATTATATTCAATTATTATTTATAGCAAACCAATTACTCATATACAAAACATTTTGATTGGTATTCTCCTCTCTTCTTGAGCCATTGGTCTGACCAGTAATAGTACTAGCATAAAGATTAAACCTGGACCTTTAGGTTTTTGAATATTAAATTTTAAGGTAAAATTCTAACCAAATGAGACATTTTCTCAACATCTAAAGAAGAGAGGAGAATTATACCACTCAAAATGTTGTGTACATATTAACACATGTGTGCTATTATTAATAGTTGAATGTAATTGAAAAATTTAAATAAAGTTTAAATTTTTTTTTAAAAATATTCTATATTTAATGTTAGATGATGATCCATCATATAAGTGCAAATGATCACATATATTTCTCTGACATAGAAAAGTGATTATTACCTACATTGTAAAATATATTAAATTTATAAATTTTAATGTTTTACTTTTTGTTTATTTACATTTTGGGAGGGGGAAATGGGGGGAGTGTTATATATAATTGAAATATACAGTGTATAACACTGTTTCTTTGTAAATGATATCAAAGTTGTGAAAGCAAAAAGTTTGACACTTGCTAATAAGTTATAATTTAAATAAAAACTTATGTGCAACAGTTATCATTTTAATTAATTCTTAGAAATTTTAATATTCATAAACAGAAATATAATAAAGTGTTTGGAAGTCAAACATTATGTAAAAAAATTTCCCCAATTTTTTTATTACAGATTTTATTCCTAAATAAATTATATTAAAGATCAATTCCTGTTAGATATCTCTTATATCAATATAAAAAATATATTTATCCATACAATACTTTGTATTAAAATAGTAGCAACACTCTCCATATCAATAGATGCCAGAAGACTTGTGCATTTAAATTCTATCTAGTTCCTAATCATTAAACATTCCCAGATTAGTTTCTAATGTGTCTGTTATAGGTAATGAGCTTGGATCTGAGAATAATGCTGTATTTAATGCATTCCTCAACAATTATCAATTGTTAAAACTTTATCTCAGTTCCAAAATCTTTGTAAGCATTGATGTTAATTAAAATTCTTATTTAATCTCCTTCAAAACACTTTCTATATTAAGTAATACATACATTTGTGTATATAATTAATTCATTTATTAACATCACATAAATTTATAATAATATTAATATCATTTTAACTATGCTTCCTGTAAAAATATTTTCCAATATTTCAAGTGGGAATATTCTGTTTATTCTAAGCATGCAACAATCTAGTAATCTCAAGATTCTGTTCACAATTATGTAGAAACATTTTAACTATGCAATGATGCTTATCTTGAGACAATATACCAGCATTCTGTGCTTTTTTTATTTGACCAAAAAGTATGTACCAAAAATATTTAAATATGCTTAATTTTTATTTACATGGTCTTAAAAATCCATTTAAAAATATTTTGCATTGTTAAGATAGTTTAGAAAATGCACATACAATCTTAAACAAATAATTTAAAAATATTAAAATACTATCACCCCTACAATGCTTCTGTAATTATTCACACCCCTAGAATTATATTGCTTAAAAATGCAATGTATTCAAAAGAAATAACATGGCTTAATGTATACTTATATTTCTTATAATTTTTACCTAGGGTTATCATAAATAAAACTTGACAAAATCCTTTTTTTAGTTATGCAAAAACTATTTGTGCACCAAATTTAATAGAAAATTTAACTTAAAATAAATATTATGTAACTTTTTATGTAAAAGGTGTGCATTTATATATTCAAAATTTTCAAAAATAAGGTATTTTGAAATATTTATGATTATTTAAAAATATATCCATTAAAACAATTATTTTAATTTTTTTAATATGATAGTTTTTGAAATATTAATATGTGATATAACATATGAGACATCACATAATTAAAATATATTATGGTTGTTAAATGTTAGTGCATCTAATTTCATTTTTTATTTGTTTTGTAAATATAGTATATTAATATTCAAATATCAATAATAATAATAATAATAATAATAGTAGTAGTAGTAGTAATAATAATAATAATAATAATAATAATAATAATAATAATAATAATAATAATAATCATCATCATCTTTGATAAAACATTTTGACATCTTCAAGAATTTTAAGATTTATTAATCTTTTTCATTAGTTTTCTACTTTGTATAATGATTTTTATTTATTTATCTTTTATAAATTACTGTGTATTATACTTAGCTAAATTGATGCTAATTCTTTCGCGATATTTTAATTTTATAAATATTTTTTGAAGTTTTTTTTTAATAACTTAATGAAAAAAGTTTTTTTAAAAAAAAATTGTGTGAATAATCGTGTAAATTTTCTTTAAGAGTTCTTTTACTGATCTTTAGATTTTAATCAAAAAATATTTTAATGAAATAGTTGTATACATAGTTAAATTCGAAAACCATTATGAAATAGAAATAAAAACATAGGTTTTCTATTTGTTTATATTTATTCTACAATTACATCAATAGTACTTACTTATTTCTTCACTTAATATTTTTATATCAATATGTAATTTAATGCTAAATTAATTATTAATAATTGTATTTAAAAATAAATTCTTTTGATAATTTTTTATAATCAGAAGTTATTAAGGAACGTGTCAATCTAATAAGGTGTATTCATTTGAAAATTAAATATATTTCTATTTTCTACATTTTATGTAATTTTATTGATTTAATTTTTTCAAATGAAAATTTAAACTTCTATTATTTAAAAATAAAGACCGTTAAACTTAATATATTTATTAACTTTTGGGAATTAATTAACTTCACATATAATTGCAATTGTATGGATATAGATAACAAAGTAATAATATAATACCGGAACATTTATTTACGTTGTATTCCGTATAGAATAAAATATTTAAATAAATAGTACATTTCTTCTCATAGGATTTAAATAAAGTGAATTTGCAGCTGTATAAAGCAATTTGAGCATTAGTATTTTGAAAAACAAAATTGCATTATAAGATGACCCTAAATTATTCGAATAATTTAATGATGTGATGTAAATAATAATTATATCAAGATAATGTCATGATAAGGGTCTCCAACACTTATAAGATATAATGACATGTACTGTTGGAAAAAGGTAGCCTATGTAATATGCTTCTTCTGGAAATCAATTGACAGAAACATTTTATGTATTTGAAAAAAGTGTAAATAAGGATTTTTCTGATCTAGTAATATGCTTATCACAATCCATTGATTAATTTTTATGTTTGTGACAGCATTACTTTTTATTTTACATATGATTAACATGAGAGATCAGTAAATGAAAGCTTAATTATAAAAAATATTTTGCTTCTAAATCACATACCACACATTTTTGAAGAGCCTACAATTTTTCAGATGTGTGTTGACTTTAAGAATTTATAAGTTTATAATTTTGTACTTTTGCCAATAATACTTTGTATTGCCAGTTTGATCTTTTTAATGAGCATTAATTGTTAAACATGCATCTAGAACATAATCATTATTATTAAAAATATTGATACTGTATCAGCTACTTGGTCACCAAAATGTTATCTATTTTTGACTAATAGCAATTCCTTTGATAATCTTTACCCTGAACATACAGTTTCATTTTAAAAGAAAAAAAAACATTGTTATGTAATTTTATTTTTATGCAACTGAATATCAATTATATAATGCCTAAATGACATATATTTTTATTATTTTATACAAACTTTTGTGTATTTAAATATTCAGTAAGAATGTAGAGCAGTACAGACAAACATACTGATTTCAGTTATAACCTTAATGTGTTTTATTTAAAAATAAAAAAAAGAAACATTTTGGATAACAACAAATATCCCCCCCCCCCAATGAATTTAAAATCAATCGTTAGTAGCATATAATATGATATATGGATGTTGACACATTTGGTAGGTGTAAAAATATTTCAGATCATGTCAAATTTTTGATTTCATAAATCAATACTCGAATCACAAACATATGCGCATAGTATATAACGCATAAAATTTATGTATAAAACCTTAAAAAAAAAAAAACGAAAAATAGGTAGAGAAAATTTACTTAAATTACAAAGATAGGAATATCTAAAGAGAGACCTGTTTCTAATTACAATCTTCATTCATCTTAATCCCCATTAAGCTAGGTTACTGATTACCTTAAATTTATTTCTCACTATAATAAATGTTCTACCCTTATTCCCTTTTTAAATATGTACATTTACCCAGAACATCTATCCAAGCATATAGATACTATTGTGTGTGTGTGTGTTGTTTCCTGACATTAAGAACTCTTATATTAGTTATTTTCATGATAACACACCCAAAAAATCAATACATAAAGAAACCAATGCTTTAGAAATACATAAATACATGAATGGTTACATATATAATGAAACAACAAATAATATTGATATGAATAATATTCCTTATTATTGAAAACACCTCTTTTTAATAACTTATGTTTATTTTAATGCTTTGGGGAGAGAGAGAGAAAAAAAATGGATTTAAAAAAACAATGTTAAGGGTTATTGTGAAAATAAAAATAAAAAATTTGATATTATCAGGCGCTTCTATTTCCGATGTAGAAACCATTTCAGTTAGTTTAAAATGTAAGTTTATGGTTAAGACCTGTAGAGATCCCTACTATCACATTTTTACATACATATTCTTGAGGTTACAGTCTTAGTAAATATTATTCAGTTAGTTTAGTGAATTTTATTCAAAGTAAGGTTTGTTCAAGATTAGAAATTGGAATTCAGCCACAAACTATTACTTGACATATATATAGATTACAGCAGATTATCTGGAAAGATTCCTTTTTAAGCTGAGGCTGGTAATTTTTCTTTGATGATGATGATTACATGGGTCTTGGACAACAATGGTCATTGTACAGTCTGCATTTCTTTAGATACACTTTTCTTTAGTATTGCAATGGATTCCTTTCTTTTTTTCTGCTCTGTTTGTAGGCAGGTCACTAGATAAATGGGATTTTTTTTTTTTTTCATATACTTCTTGCATTTTACTCTGTGTTTTTTTCATTAATGGTGAGACATGAAGCAATTTGATTTCTGGTGATAGACTATAAAATGCTTCCTATTTCATTCTCTATTTAAATTTTCAGATGTTCTAGCATTATTGGATAGCCTAAAGGGTCATCCAACAAAAATATGTCGATTTTAGAACTGCATTTTGTTGTAGACTCTCCTCAGATATATAAAAAAAAATGGCTAGTGGGTTCTCAGAAGCAATAATACTTAATACTGACTAAAAATATCATTTTTTTCTGACTATATATGTGCTCACCTTGGTCACATCACAACACTCTTATCTATGGAATATCTACAACTGTGTGTCCACCTGTTTATCTGAAAAATGTCTTTATCTATACAGCTGCAATACAATTACTGTTAATTTAAATACACACAGATCTATGGCTGGCTAGATAATGCATATGTTAATAAGTAACACTAATTTTAAGAAACTTAACTAAGATTAATGATTAAGAGATTTAATTAAGATTTGGGATGGATTACAAATGAAACTCAACACAGTTATTATAATTTAATATATTTTAATTAATCAATATAAATCAAATTAGCAAGAGTGCATTAAAGGACACATGCAAGTGTAACAATGATGAGCATGTAACAGAATCTCATCTGATGAACTATAATTTAAGAGTTTATAAAATTTTTATAATCTACGGTTTCTAATCATGCCTTAATTTTACTAAACCTGGCCTATTAAGCTTGCAATGGTTAAGTTGGTGCAAGATTGATAATTTATTACCATAACATTTAATAAAAGTCATTTAATAACACTTAATGAGCTGCAGTAAGCTCTCTATGTAGATTATATATGCACAAATCAGATTACATATTCAGATCAATGCCGAAATATTACATTACATTATGAAAGGATGAACTGGAGCTTTGCAGTATGACTTCAGATACTATGGCATTTATATTACAGAAGATGTGCACACCTCAAATGTGTAGTTAATCAGGGGATTTAGTATCAAGTACTCAGTTATCATGGACCACACGACTCATTGTAAATAAATTGAACATATAGTTCAGTGATCAGAGCAGCTTATAAAAACAATTTCGACCTTCATGTTTCAGTTCTAAAGAAGAGTTGTCTGAATTAAGAAGATGAGGTGGCAAGTAAAACCAGAAGCACATTCATATAAAACATACAGCAAGGCATATAAGCATGTATGTGCTTTTTAAAGACACATTCACCATGCTAAACATAATATTAATTAATAACTAAGGTACACAAAATTCTATAGTTTTGTTCTGCGAAACTACCCTATGCCAGTTCATAATTAGCATTCTCAAAACATGCTAAAAGGAATACTTAAAAGTAATCTGAGTTTTTAATAAACCTGCACAGTTTATAATATAACTAAAAAGAGATTAAAGCATATCTGGGACTTTAGCAATTATAAACTAATGACTTTATTACTTGCAAACCTAATTTTAACAATAATAATAATAAGCTAACATAATAGCTTAATGAATATATTTAGGTTTTCTTAGTGGAGATTTGGGTGTGTGTGCTAAAGAGCAAAATTACTTAATTCAGAGAGAGCCTCTAATCATCTCTCCCCCTCAAACTTTATTCCTAAAATCAATCTCCATTCTGAATTGGACATGGCATAAATGATAAAATAATATATATAAAACAAATAAGGAAGTCATGACCAAAAATTAGAAGATAGAATAATAATGGAATAAGTTATTATTAACAAGCATTTAGAATTTTATATCTTAAGTTCATAAATAGTTAAGTTTATAGGTATTATTTAAAAAGTTAAATTATAATTTTAAATCATATTTCACAGCTTGAAATTAGCAAGTAGTTTATTAAAACATTATTACAATTTAGAAGTTTGTGCACAATTAATATTAGCTAGCTTAACCCTTAAATAGGGGTCAACGTGAATTCGCATTGAAACCTTTAGATCGCTCTAACTCGGCCAATTTTTTAGTTACAGCGATGAAAAAATACCCGTATTAAAGCTTAGAGCAAGGCCTATAAGATGCTGCCCTCTCTTGAACTATTTTACAAGTAAAAAATCAATACTAGGAGGGTTTTAAGTTGAACAAAGAAGAAGGTCAATGCTGATTGGTTGGATAATCTATTCTCAATCTATTCTCAATTCTTATTGGCTGATGATTTCGATAAATATTTTTTCACCACTGAAAATGAAAATATGTTTTAGAGTGTTTTTTTTATTATTTTTCATACATATTATAGATTATCTACTGAAAATATAGTTATTTTACAAAAGTAGTAAGGTTTTATTAAAAAATTATATACTTTACACGATTGTAAATTGAAAATTTTACTAAAAAATTCTTTAAAAATTCATAACGGTAAATCTGGGAGGGATATAAATGACGTTTACATTGCTTGTAATTTGTTCGTAATGTTTTCTTTGATTTTTCCGCTTTTGAATATTTTTATAAAATACAAATAAAAATATATTTTTGAAAAAACATTCATTTATTTTCCTAACATTACAAATAATTAATATACTTTTTGAAAATGAAACTAAAATTAATATATATTAAAAGATGAAAATATTTCTATCAAAAGTTTGTCACTTGACCAATTAAAACCAATTAAAAGTTTCAGAGTTTTACTTCATTGACCAATAATAAAAATTACCCTCAAAAAGGTTAAGAGTTTTAGAGATTCATTTATAATGTTCTTAGAGTTATTTTAAAGAGCTCTGCAGGAAAATTGTTATTGCATCTTCATTGTTGAGGCTTCTCTGTAGCTGATCATCATTCTTGTCTGGGCTGATGTGATGTTTTCTTAGCAGGCTGTGAGGCTTGAACTCCAGCTTGAGCGTTGACCATTCTCCAAAAAGGGAGAGGCAGTGGTTCCTTTACTCAAAAGTCATCATGGTAAAAAGTTAACAAGTGAAACTACACTACTGAAAATGTAAAGTTATTTATACCAGAAAAATTGGTAATTCAAGTGTCCTGTTTACCAAATTTTACAAAGCTTTCATAAGTAATTTAAAATGCATAAAAATGAAAACCTTGGTCATTTTCTTGTCTAAAACAATAATGGCCAAACAGGTTACTTTTTGTTCTAAGTTTTTATTTTAAAATACATTAAAATTTTATCTCTAAGTTTGATTATTATTTGCAGAAGGTTTTCTTAGAATTGCAACTCTTTATAAAAACAGATAACATTTTTTTAAAGAGTTTAAGTTCGTAAACATTTTAATATATATGTATAAGCAACTACCACAGAAATTGAATTTTATATACGAATGCCTTTAAATAAAAAGATTTTAACAAAGATTAATGCAAATTTAAATTAATTTAAAAGAGTTGTAATGCTTTTAAATCTATTGCATTATGGCTTCTTTCACATATATGTGTAGGTAATTACACACATATAACAATGTTCATGCACTTAATTTAAATTATATCATTTTATTAATTTTAAATTTATAAATGCATATGCATCATATGCATACAAATATTAATATGGCTGTTGGATGTGCACCCCTACAGAAATACATGCACATACATGTAAATATATGTTATTTCATATAAAATAAATTATTAGATGCTTATATACATGGACTGGGATGGGTTTGAGTTAGGGGAAAATACACTACTTTGGAAAATAGTAGATGAAACAGGATGATGGCTATACTCTTGAGACTTTTATTCTTTTCTATAACTTCTCCTTACTAGTTCACAATTATACTTCCTTATATCATTATCAATTCTTTTTCACACTATTTTACAAAATTCAAGATATTCAATCCTTCTTAAGGCATCATTTTTATATAGTTTCATATTTCTTCTTCTCTTCATAAATTGTTGTCTCAGGAAATTTTATTAGTCAGATGCTTTTTTATACCAACTATATTTATTGCAGGATTTATAAGTATATCTGTTATCTTCCTATTGATTTTATTCAAATCTGAATCAAAATATTTAAAAACTATTTGCAAGTTTTAATTTAAATTCATAAGAATGTTTCTGAAAATTAGAAATATCAATTGTAAATATTGTTTTTCTTAATAATATTTGTCTTTTTAGTTTTGCATTTACATCTATCTTACTTCTCATTAATCAAGAAACACTTCCCATGTTGAATTTATTAAGAACATTGCAATCTTGAAATACATATTTTTTGTTAGTGAAAATGTAATTCAATTATGCTGTATTTTCATTTAGATACTTCCATGTCCATTTCCATTTAATTTTTTTTTTTTTTTGAATTTTTTTTACAAATATAATGGGTTTTTTTCTGTAAACTTCACAAGTCTATGTCCTGTCTGATTTCTATCACCATAACCAAATGTATCTACAATACTTTTGGCATTCAATTGTTTATTAATTCTAACATTAAAGTTCATAATAATTTTAATTATTGTTTGATCTGATCAAAAGCCTTTTTTACATCCATATAAAAATATGCAACTTCTCCATCACAATGAGAACTTGTTGGGGCATAAACCTAAATTATCTATATCATGCTATTAAGTTACATAACTAATGTTGTCATTTTGTCTGAATACACCATCAATCTTCACAATGTTGTTCTTCCACTTAATTTACAATGAATCCTACTCCACTTGTACTTCCAATGTTTGTGCTTTTGTAGTATAATACATGTTCACTTTTTAAATCAATCATCTCTTCCTCTTTTAACTTCACAAAGTCTAATGTCCCATTTGATATTAGATAATTCTTCTTCAAATTCTTGCAATCTTCTTCATTTGAAAGTGATCTGTAATTTTAAGTTCCTAAATAAAATTTCATCATCAAATGGCAGCCTGGGTCTGCAATCAATAGATTATTAGCACCATTCACCTTCAGCCACCAACTTCTGTTTTGGCTGGTAACTTTGCAGCCTCCTGAGAATAAGAGCCATGATTTATATGTGTTCCTCATGATTATAAATATCTATTAGAAATAAAAAATTTCATTCACATACACATTCACTCTGCCTTCAAAAAAACTCAGTTGATATTTCAGTTAAAAGCTATCAGGCAACTAAGATGAAAGACGATTATGTTTTTTGATCTTAAACTCAGAGGTAAAAAGCCAATAAACTTATCATGTTGTCTTAATGCATGTTGGTGAACAGCCTATCCATGGTCAAATACTATATGAATAATCACACGGCTGTAACAACAAGAAGGTATGGGATGGACATTAGGAATTTGTCATGCTCAGTTTTTTAAGAACTCCAAGAGAAATAGTTTCTTTTCAGATAAGACAGCTAATTCCTTTAACAAGTATTTAATTATTAAAGTTATATTTATGTTAAAAGAATGCTCAATAAAGCGAGCCTATACATAGTCTAACAATTAAAAAAATAGAAAAAAATTAAACGTGTCTACTATTTATATATGTAAAGTCACACACACACACTATCAAATACTTTTAAAATAAAATTTCGTTATTAAAACAGAATTCAAAAGAAATTAATCTTTTATTTAGAAAATATGAAAAAGAAATTATTCACACTGTAGTTAGTTAGATATTTCTTTTTGCAACATTCTTTATGTTGTTGTTAAAAAAGACTCATATTACATTCATTAAGTAAGTTAATATTATAAAATGTTGACATTAGACAAGTGTCCAAAAATAAATGGTAAGTAGAACGTACTGAAATAAATTATATAAGTGTATTAAAAAGCAATTAAGGTAAAATATTCTTTTATAATTGATATATTAAGTTGTTTTGTGAGATGAGTATTTGCTAATTAAAGTAACAGTGATAAAAGAAAAAATGTTTCAATATAATTCAATTTTTTAAAAAGTTTTTTAAATTTTAACCTGCAGCCTATAGTTGGGGAATCCTTATCACTTAAAACATTTACAATGATTACCAGCGGGGGGGAGGGAATCCAGAAGTGGGAATTACTAACAAATAGCTAAATTTAATATAGGAAGCAGGATTCTACATTTTTTTCTAGTGTTAAAATGATTTATATATACAGACAGAATAAAATTCCTTGCATGGCTTGCTAGTACATTTGTGTGTCTGTGGGAGGTTGGGTAACTTTTCTCATAAACTATAAAAGTGTTGGACCCAATGAAAGTGTTCTAAAAGTACTAAAGAATACTCTAATATTTTTAGAAATTTTCATACAAAAAAATAGGGTATATGTTAAAGAAGTAACCTATTTTAAAACCGCGAAATATATTTTAGAGAAAAAATGCACAGACATTCAAAACAGCAAGTAAAGAATAAATTCCTATATTTTTGGTCATATCTATATTACTATGTAAATGTGAAAGTTTATTTGTTTGTGACTTTGAATGTTGAAGAATCTTGCAATATTTTTTTGTATAGAATTTTACTATCATATAAATTTTTGCTTTAATTGTTTTTTAAAAAACTTGTAATTTATAATATAAAAGCAAAAAAAATCTATATCATAATAAATTTCAAATGACATCATAAAAACCAAAAAAGAAGGCAGCTGTGATTAAAAGATTACAGAATCGGAAAAGTTTTTAAACAAAAAGTATAGTTGTTGGTTAAGCAGGTAAAATTTGATTTTATAAATATATTTTAAATTAATTAAATTGTGTTTGCATATTCAGTTTTTTATTTGAATAATGACAATTTAGAAATCAATTACAAAAATAAATTCCATAAACTTTTATTGCTTCATTTTAAATATATATTTAAATAAAACATAATTTAAAATGGCATGATTACAGTAAAATATACACTACTGAATTTGATAAACTTTTACTATGAAATTAATAAAATTTTGGGAAGGTTTGTTTAAATATATTCATAAGAAAAAGACAATTTTAAAATGCAGGTATAGCAAGAGAAATACTAAATTTGATAAATTTTTACCATTTCCATTTAAGTGTTTTTCCATGTGATAAAGTAAGATATTGTGGCCTGTATATTAAAATACATATTAGCGAAAACAAAAAATAATAGTTATCAGTAATACAGGTAAAATTTTATTGAATAAATACATTTTAAGTTATTTAAACTTCTGCTTACGTTATAACAATGTTAAAATTTATAGCAATTTTAAAAATTATCACATAAGGAATATAAAATAATTTATTTTAAAATAATTGTTTGTTATATTTAATAAAAGTTAGATTTTTATGATACTGCTGTTGATAATTATTTTATGTAAATATATTTTAATTATCAAACTTTATATTAATGCTAGAAAACATCTAGAGAAATGGAGAGAATTAGTTAAGTAAAAATTTTATTTCAATACATCAAAATATGAAAATGGAATACATAAATATATTCTAATAATTAATCTTTCCATCAATAAGAGGGTATAGAAAGGGTTTGAAAGTGGTATATGTAAATATGTTATAATTAGAAAACTTTTTAATAATGGTAATTGGGACATCTAGAAATGAGAATTAGTGAGAGAAATTTTTATTTGGTATTGTACATCAAAAATCAAAAATGGAATATAGATAATAAAACATTAAAAAAATTTTACTGCTCAGAATATATATTCCTTACATTTATAAATTAAAAATATATTTTAATAATAGACTACATCATCATCATTATTAATATTACTGTTGTTTTTGTTATTGTTGTTGTTGTTGTTGTTATTATTATTATTATTATTATTATTATTATTATTATTATTATTATTATTATTATTATTATTATTATTATTATTGTTGTTGTTGTTGTTGTTGTTGTAGTTGAGAATTAAAATATATTTAAAGAATATTTATGTGAAATAATAATATATGAGTTATCAACAGTGATTAAAAATGACATACAGCATTGTTTATAAAAATGCATTACAGTAGTTATTTTTACCTGCTGTTGGTAACTCATGTATTATTATTTCATGTAAATATTATTTAAAAATATTTAATTATCATACTTAAAATTTTTGTCCACATGACAGCTTTTTATTAGTAAATTATTTCATCATCTCCATACTTTTTATCAAATAATGTTATGTATTCAATATATTAATCCTGTTGACTTGTATACTTTTTATCTAAATTATGTAATTATGAGTAATCATTACATCAAGGTTAGAAAAGATAAACATGTTAACATAGTTAAATGGCACTCATAATTATCAGCACTATCTCTCTATATTATGGATATAGCTCATAGTATTCATTTCTCAACATAAGAATATTATTCAGATATGACAGTCTCCAACATTGTCAGCTCAGAGAAGCCATTGAGATTCTTAAAAAGGCCATGATATATGCACATTAACTTCTATTTGAAATTTTTTTTTTAAAAAATCATTAATCTAAATAATTTTTGATGTTTGTTATTTTTATCTATTTTTTATTGATAGAACATTCAATATTATTATACATTAATCTTTACAGCTCATCTACAACAGTTTTCATAATATTCATTACCTAATTGATGGCTGGTATAACCCAGTCAAATGTAAGTATATATTTTTACTACAATAAATAATATCTGGAAAAACCATGTAACTATTTATTAATCAATAGGCTCATACATTGTAAATAACAAATTATAAACATTTATTTAAAATTAAGTAATATTTAAAACAGCCATTTTTTATCTATGTAGAAAGCTATGAAGCTAGGTGCAGTGCTCTCAGATCCAAGACTCCTCGCTGACGAAAGCCACAAGATAAAAACTAGTCAGGGGATATTGGATGAGTAGGCACTAGATCGGGATTTTATGCACAAAACTTGCATCCTATGGTTACTCTGGCTTTAGCCTCTGTGTAAACAGCTTGTGTATGCTTAAAGAATGGTGAGCATGTTTAGTGGTTTAATACCAATCCTGTCCAACAGGATTATGGTGACTGTGCTTATTATAGAACTAAAAACACCAAAATGTATGGATGCTGAACTGAGTTCAGATCTATACAACTATACAAGTTAATGAATTTGAATTGAAAACATTATTGTGTTTTATTTTCAACTCAAAGCTTTATAGCTAGGTAATAAGATAAAAGGTAGCTGCTGGAAGATTGCATTACATCCTAAGGATCCTAAGATCTAGGTGCAGTGCTCACAGATCCAAGGCTCCTCATTGATAAAAGCCACAAGCTAGAAACTAGTCTGGGGATATTGGACGAGTAGACACTAAATAGGGATTTTATGCACAAATCTTGTTGCATCCATTGCTTACTCTGGCTTGCGTCTGTGTAAGCAGCTTTTGTAAGCATAAAAAATGGTGATTATGTGATATTTAACTGGTTTAATAGTTCTTATAAATATATTTTATAGAATAAATACTTAATTACAGTACATATACATAAAACATTATTGAAAAATTCTAAAAAGATGTTGAAATATTTATTTGATTATTAATTAATTAATGTGCGATCATTTTTCTTAATAACTATTGATTTTCAATCACAATTAGTACTCTCAGAATTAATTTTCCAATAAATTTTACACCAGTTTATTTTCATAATATGACATATATAAATAAAATGAGGGACTATGCAAAAGCTTAAAGATGTATTAAAGAATTGCTTTGTCTGAATAATGTAAATCTAACAAACAGGTTATTAGATAATGAAAAGTTTAAATGTTTTGCAATAAATTTTTGGAATGTTAATTGAAGAATTAGTAGTCTCATTCGTTATAGATTAGAATTTACGCTCTAGATCAAATTATGGTCACAAATACAAATTTTTTGTGTCAAATTCACTGAAATATATAGTTTTATAAAGAATAGTAGATAAAACATTTAAAATTTTGTAATAATAGTAGTATTTTTTTGGTATTGATGGTTGTTTTGGATTAATGTATATGTAAACAGACACGTGTGATGGTGTGTATATATACTATAAGTCAAATCACCTCCCTCCAATCAATGCTTAATATTAATTAATAAATGGAAAGCATTTATTATTAGGATCTAGGATCTTAAATAGACTTTGAGTGGCAGCAATTAACTTAAACAGATTGAGATTTAAACTGCCTAGAAATTTTAAATACATTTCATTAAATAGATCAAGATAAACTGTTTGAAGGCAGATTAATAATAGTTATTTTTAAAATCTTTTAACAAACTACTACTCAATAATTTTAAATATAATAAATGATAAAGTGCAATCTGCTAATTCATTATCAGATGTAAGTTTATTTACAGCTTCTAGGCAATTTGAATGCCAATGTGTTTAAATCAACATCTGTCATTAAATGGGTCTTTCAATTCTTAGACCAAGTGGATTTCCATTTTTTATCAGATGACTGCATTGATAACAGTTTTAGTTAATGCTAAATTGACTGGAGTGACTTCAATCACTTGTGATAACCAACTAGTTATGGCATTTAGTGATTATTATGTATATTGTTTATACATTTGCTTAAATATATTTATATAATTTTTAAGAATTTTTTTTTTGAAAAAGACTATGGAATATTGTTGAAACATCCAGAATATTTTATTGTATAATATTTATATGATACAATTTTATTTAACCAATTTTATAAGAATGCTGATAATGTTTCATATATATATTAGTTCTACCAGATTTTGTTTTTAATATTTAATAAAGGAAAAATAAACAATTACGTAGCTTATTGTTTGGGGATCATATGTCAGTAGTTCTGGATAGTGATATTTTTTATAAGCTTATAAAACTGATGCAAACTTCCTATATTAAATAGTAAGATTCAGTGATCTTCTTCCCAACATGTTTTTCAATCTTAAGGGCATTACATATTTTACAAGCTTTACATGAATGACAATATTACCTAACAGAATATATAACAATATCCCCATTCTTATAAATTTATTTAATTAATTTACACTTAATACATTCTTTTTTTTAACTAATTAAATTAATATTTTAATATAAATACAAAAATTGAAATTAATGTATATATATATGCAAATATATAATGAGAGGAGTTGTCCATTTATAAATATCAATTAAAACCTCTTTACTTAGAACAGTAGTCAATTAAAGTTAACTTCCGCAGGCTAAGAGTGAAAGTCAAAACTATCAGGCTATTGTAATCAAAAGAGTGAAAGTAAAAATGTTAGGCTATTGCTATCAAAAGAATATCAATTAAGTTCATAAGTTTTCAAAACTAAAATGAGCTTTAGATGTAAGAATTAACTGCAAATAATTCCTAAGCAACACTCAATGAATAGTCTAGATAACTTGTAGAATGTAATATTAATAATGAGGATAAATATCAAATGTTAAATACTGTTTCCATTATAATAAGATTTTTCTATCTATCCTATGAGTTCTATTCTTTGATTCTCTTTTTTTTTTTTTTGTTTTAACTTCAGACATTTTGTTTGGTGCAGTGCCTAATCAGCATAATTTTCTCATACTAATAGTGACAGTGTTTAAATAACCATATTTTTATGTTTTAATTACATGAAGAGAAATATTAACTTCATTTATGCAAATATAGATGAGTATATAAAGTATGTAATTCCTCTATGCTAAAAAAACAAATTGGAAAGAAGATTAGCAGATCTTATTTGTTATCATACAGAAAGTAATACAATCATTAATTAATCACTTTAAGATTGGATTTGAGGGAATATAATTAGAAAATTATGGCTTTCATGAGAGTCCATGATTAAAATTCTCTATTAGGACCTAAAATAGATTGTCATACCTGGAAAATTGTTAATATATTTGGTAGAAATAGTTTCAGTATTGTTACTATTAATATTTACTAAGGCAATAAACCTCAAGAGTGAGCACTTGAAAATTTGAAAGTAGGGATGTCTACAGGTCTTAACCACAAGCTTACACTTGTAGATAAAAAACTGTTAATGATTATAAATGATATATTTGTTTTTTTAAAAAAGAGAAAAGTTTAAATAAGTAGGTAGATGGTTGTAAGATATTTGAAGAACAATTTATTAAATGAAAGAAGATTGCATGATATTAATTTTATCTGACTATATATTTTTTATTTTACACCCAAATATATCAATGAAATGCTACTAATTTTAAAATTACTTGGTACAATGAAGTCTGCACCTGTTTCATCAATACTTACAAACATTAGGATTCAAAAACCTCAGAAAAAACATTTATTATTTAAAGAATGATGTTATTGTATATATATAAAATAAAAAAATTAATATATCTTTCTTCAAATAACAGATCATACATTTACATTATTTTTTAAATATGCAGCTATAGGGCCCCAAGTCATCACATAACCCATTATTTATGTGCATTGTTTTAATTTATCTAATGATATCTATTTTGATTCAGTGTATAAGTATCACTTTATTGGCACATATTAATAGATAACAGTTTCTTTGAACATCTTCATTATTGACTACTAATATTCATGTTTAAAATTTAAAATTTATTACATTATAAACCCAATTTAATATTAAAAATTACATGTATATTGTGCCAGAATATTTGTTGAACAAGATTAATTAGTCATATGATGCCATATATTGGTGTGTCATTTTATTAACTAATATTAAATTGAGAGCTTATCTGAGTACTGGTGGGGTTGAGAAATGCAGGTCTCCACAATTTCTTAAAATCAGTTCAGATATTTCATGTTTGGGAATGCCATATTTATACATATATACAGAAAAAATTATATGATGAAGGCCATCTTTTATTTTTTTTAAACATTCGTTTAAATGTTGTACGATGATAAGCTATTATTTCTTTAATGAGCTATCATCGTTATTCCTTGATACTTTTCCAAAATAATTCATTGCTTACTATTCTCTAGATATCCAATACAGTCATTAGTGCACAACTCTTTAATTACGATGTTCCAAACATACATTCATATACAAAACATGCAAAAATCTATGATCCAGTATAGATTGTATTTTAAAAAATAAAAGCATATCTGACATAAAACTTAATAAAATATAAATATGATATAAAAGATAGAAATTAATGTAACAAATATGGTTCTCTATAAAATAAGAATAGTTAGACATGTTGTAGTTAACATCTAGCCATAATGATGTGTATATATGCTACCTCTTTATTTTGTAATAAAAATCAAAATTTAGTTACCCAGTATAAAAATAAAATAAAATTTACATGTAAATCACATGATGTTAGTAAAATACCCATGAAAACATAAAACTTTTCTCAATAAACTATTTAACAAGGTATGTCTTATACATTGAGTCAAAGATTAAATCAATGTGTGTATTTAAAAAGATGATGAAAATTAGACTTTAATTAAAGTAACAAGCAAATGATGAATAAAAAAAAATTCACAAAAAAAATATTCAAAGTTAAATTTCTTAAACAAGGCAAAACTCTTTTCATACAGTAGTGCCATTCTGTGCACAGGGTGGCACTACTATATGGAGAGAGTTTTGCCTTGTTTAATAACAATTATGTGCTAGTATAAGAGATGGTGATCATGTGATGTTTAGTAGTTAAATTTCTTACAGGTTAAAGGCTTTCAATATATATATATTAAACTGTATAATTTTTTAATCTCATCTATAATTCATATTTATATTGCTTTTTATAAAATTTTGTCAGAGCTCTGAAATTTTAAATAGGTTCTCTATATATTTGACTTTACTGCTGGTTTCTTTAACAGACTTGTATTTTATGATTTCTTCAGTATTCACTATTTCTTGCTAGGAAATAGATTGTAGACTGATTAGTTATTTTCTAAATTTATAATTTATTAAAAATTACTCATTAGAAAGTTTAACTAGACATCCTTTTATCATGCTTATTGCAGGGTTTGTATGGCTTGGAAAAATGACATCACTCAAAAAAGAGTGCTCTAGACCATCATGTTAATATATTTATCCATTGCCTTGCATGGAGTGCAGTGGTAGAGTGTCATTCTCTGAAACCTAAGGTCCTGGGATTGATACCAGCTTTAGCACTTTCTATGCTCTAACTTTTTATAAAGACATTCAATTATATATTTTATTTATCCACTTCGATTATAAAAAATATCTTAATTTTAGAATAGGTATAATTTTAAGGATACAGACAACTTATATTAGTTATAGTCCTAGCTATTGTAACAATAAGTTATGCTATCAGTAACAAAAGAAGGTAATGCCTGCAGCCCACACAGTCTAGGGGTCCATAAATTTGAAAATCTATAGCAAGGCAATTAAAATATATTCACATGAAAACAAGTATTAACTATATTTCATAAATTTCTGTCTTTGGGCCCAATTTTTATACTTATGTCAATGGTTCAACTTGTGATTTTCTGGAGAATTGCTCTCTTTTTTATCTCGATTTTTATCTACAGCTTTCTAATCTGTCGCTATAATACAAGGAATTCCTTAGATAATTAAAAGACTGAAAAGAATAAAATAAATAACTATGATTACTGATTATTGTCAACACAATGATTTATATTCAGTCAACAATCTGCATAAATCTTATTTGATACATTCAATCTTAATAAATTTTATTTTGATTACATGTGAAGTTACGAAGTTGCAAATATTTACTTTCCATATTTCTGTTATAAAAAAAAATTAATATTTGAAAGCAGTAAGCAAAACAGATTCTCTCTCAATTTCTTTTATTTTAATAAATAAAATATTCTCGATATATATATATATTTAGTTTTACAGAGCAATTTTAAATCTATCCAAAATAAATTACCGAAAGATACAGTAAAAAGAAACTATTCTTTTCATCTTTTATAAAACCAATTTTAAAACTTTAACGAAATTTAAGTTTTGACAATATATAGCAATTTTGAATCTTTTACAATAATGATTTTTCCCTCTATATTTTATCATATTATGTTTTTCCATACAGTAGTGCCACCCTGTACCAAACAGAGTAATCAATGGATGCCAGAAGGCTTGTGCATAAAATCCCTATCTATAACAATTATGTGCTAGTATAGAGATGGTGATCATGTGATGTTTAGTGGTTTAATACATGTCTTGTTAAATCTTGTTTTAAACAAAAGTATGGTATAAATATATTTCTTGATATACATTATACCTCCAATTTATGCTTAACATTTATATATATATTTTAATTTTATATTAAAAATCAGAGATCTCTATTACTGCTTATTAACACAACTTAGAATATTTCTGAGTTAAAGAAATAACATAAACTTTAAAAATAAATATTTTTGATTGTTTAAATTCAATTTTTATCTATGAATACAGAATAATAAAGAGATGCATGTAATCTGAAACAGTGTAATTACATTAAATAAATATGAACAGAAACAGTAAACATTAGGACGTCTGTCATAATTTAACCAATTAGCAAAACATTATTGTATTAAAATAGCTCTTGGAAATCATTTATAATTTACCTTTCTCTTTAGCTATATATTAAATGTATTCTATATTATTTAAAGCAATATTTAGTAAAAATAACCATATGGTAAATTGCTCTGAAAGTAATGTGATAATGGAATACCCTAATAACTGATTTAACATTTATTAGTTCCATTCAATAAATTTCAGCAGTTTTTTTTTATAAATTACAATATCAGCTGATAATCAATCCTGGAATATTCAACTTTGATGTTTCCCCTCAATCATTAGATTACACGATGCAATCAAAAATATACAAAAACTTGAATGAGTAAAAATAAAAGAGAATATATTTGAGTTAAAGAAGTGTAATAATTTCTAATCTTAAACAGAGTATTAGCAGTTAATGATGAAGTTGTTTAAAGATAATGATTTATTATTGTATCTTAATAAAATGACAGTTGTAAATTGAATCAATATATTTATCAGAAAATAAATAGAAAATAAAAGCAAAGGTCATTGTGATCATTTGGACCAACTAATGAATCATTTTTGGACTTTTTGAAATCAGAAAAAAAAGAGATGAAAAATGAAAACATAATTTATTATTAACATTCAAATATTGAAAGTACAATTGGGGTGGAATACATTATAAAAAAATAAAATAAATAACACTGTGGAGATGATAATGAAAATAATTATTCAATTTAATAAAAAATAGCAAATGCTGATAATTCAGATTTATATCGGAATAAGCTCTCACTCAGATGAAAGAACAATGGATATACATATACTGTAACAATATTTAGTATATCCAAGTTGATGATTTTAAATAGCTTCAAAAAAAATTATTGGCCTGTCAATAAAATAAATATTAATTATTACTATTATTGTTGTTATAATTACAAATAGTATTATTGAAGTGATATTAATATTATTGATATTTTATAAAGCGAATTATTAAACTGATCTAAGATGTCTTTCCATATACATTTTATAAATACATCATTTTTTAATATTTCTATCAAAAATTTTTTTATTGTTGTTTATATTTAGTTAATAAAAATACTCACACACAAAGTTAATTTTAAAAGAACAATACATAAAATAAAATAAAAAAAAATAAATTATTTAAAAATAGTATAATAATAACTTTATTAGTATATAGGTGTAATTAAACTCACACTTTATAATTACAGAAAGTTTTAACATTATATTTAAATGTATATGTGTGCATGCAGGAATTATTATAGTTCTTGAATGTATTTAAATTTAAAAAGATATAAGAACAAAATACTTAAGTAAATTTATTATTATTGGTAATAAAATATTAAATATAATAAAAACCTAAAAATAAATAAAGTAAAATAATTTATTTTGATATTTACAATATAAATATTCTGAAATACACAGGTTTATATATGCCTGTGTCTATATATGTAATAGACAGGGTATGAGCACAGACTTTCACATGACCCACCACTCTCCACACTATCTCATAACACTGATACACCTGAACGCACATATGTCGAAAAGATAAATAATCACCGATATACATATTTCATGCTAAACCAGCAATCATCAGTTGGTCCAGATTACCATCTCTACACATATATGCTACAAGTGCTCAGATATATATTAAGGCATGCTAAATCAGCAATCATCAGTTGGTCCAGATTACCATCTCTACACATATATGCTACAAGTGCTCAAATATATATTAAGATAGGAGGATTTGCTATCTTAATATATATCTGAGCACTTGTAGCATATATGTGTAGAGATGGTAATCTGGACCAACTGATGATTGCTGGTTTAGCATGAAATACATATATTGGTGATTATTTATCTTTTCGACATATGTGTGTTCAGGTGTATCAGTGTTATGAGATAGTGTGGAGAATGGTGGGTCATGTGAAAGTCTGTGCTCATACCCTGTCTATTACATATAAATATTCAAAAAAAAAATACTTATAAAGTATCTAGAGAAAAGCTTTATTTAATCATAATAGCATGATATGCTTATCATGCTTTTGACTATTGAGTAGTCATAAACATAGCACTGATTGTAATAGGGGCTTGGTATGTTTATAAGAGAATATTCATTTGTAAAATGATAATATGCATTTATTTTTATTAATTAATATAATATAATATTTAACATATTTTAAAATATTATTTATAAGTTTAAAATAATTTTATTACAAAATTGGGATATTCTGGCAGCAATGATAAAAGTTTACTGAAAACACTAAAAGAATGAAGAATTTTGAGCAAAGATGATTATCTCATTAATCATATGATGCAAACCTATAAATGCACCTATGTGTTCAAAATTGGTTAGTCTTCTTTATTAAATGAATGCAAGTGAACTATATTGGATTTAAGTTTAAAGCTAGTATTGGCATCTTGCAGTACCATAATAGTAAAGTAAAAAACTAAATAAAAATTTTCCTTAATGGAAAATGTATCTTGAAACTGTCCTTAATGGAACTAAATATCTAATCATATTTATCACCTGATAATTCCCTTTAAAAGGAATGAAACTTGAATTTAAATATGAAAATTTTAAATTATATGAGAATACTACTTTTATTTAAGCCATATTATTCATTTATCTAGTCTCCAATTTTTTTTTTAGCTTGATATTATATTTATTAAAGCAACCTAAAGTTTTTTAGATAAACACTATGCATTGGCCAATTATATTAAAAAATGAATTTTAGCTAATGAATTTTATTTTTGTCTGGAAAAACACTTTTATATTGGATAATTATTGTTAACATGAATTTTTAACTAATGATTTTATCTTTATACATATTTTGTAAAATGCTATAGTTTATGGATATCATCCCTTAAAAGATTAATAATTATTTTCCACACTTAAAAAATAAAACAACTTATTGTGATTTTCTGGAATAATTTTAACTTATTATTATTGGATTCCAAGAATTATTATTATATTCCATATCTAGAAAATAAAATGACTTGTGATTTTTGGAATATTTTAAACTCACTGATAATGGATTGTACTTAAAAAAGCTCAAACATTGTTACTAATTATTCTATCATAAAAATTAAATTTTACTTCTTACATCCATTAGGATTTTACAACCTAGAATATCAAAGGACTTAATTACTTTCAAATATTTTGTAAGAATGTCCAAAATATTTTGAATTTTTAAAAAGATTTTGAATTAATTTCAAATAATAACAATGTATTACATTTCTCAAGTTTGTTTAATTGTTATAATGTCTAGAGTTATTTTGTTCAGTAAAAGTTCTCACAAAAGGAAAAATATAATAGAAAATATACAGGTAGTATATTAAATTTCTGATTACCATTTAGTATAAGGGTGTGTTATTAGTTATTTGTGTTTTGGAGATCATTTATTAATATTTAATTTTAATTAATAATTATTTATACTTAAGTCGTAATACCTGACATTTTATGTTTCAATGACCTATTAATTTAATCATATGTTTCTATAATTAAAGATATCTAAAGCATATAGTTGAGATATTTTATAAATAATACTCTTCTTATTTATCCACATTTTATAAAGACTATATTGTATATTTAATTATGTTTGTGACATGTATACTTGTATAAATATCATTGTTCAGTTGAGTTAAACTCCTGACATTATATTATCATTTTATTCATAATATGAGCTTGATAAGCCTCTTACGAATACCAGCAGAACATATTACAATCAGGTTTTAATGAAAACAATACTTAAGAATATTATAAGTTGGATTAATGTTTTGCCTTTTTATGAAATAGCTAAGTTTATAAGTCAAATTCCTAGAGAGAACAGATATTATTATTTAATTAAAGATGCAATAAAACAATATTTTATTTATTTATTACCTATAATTAAGTGTTTTAAATAGTGTTTAACAATTTTCTCCAAGAAAATATTTCATTTTACATCATAGTCAAATACACCACATATATAGGATGTAATAAAGTAGGAATTATTTTTCTAATTTAAAATATTCTGAGAATATTTAGAATCATAGTGGAGAACTTGTTTAATTTTATTATTCATTTAAATATTTTCTTATCTGTTGTTAATAAATTAATTATGTTTTGTTAATTATCTAGTCTTTGCCTTTAATTAGTTAATACTCATCATCCTATTGATTTTATAATTAAATATGGACACATGATTTTTATAATTATTAAACATTACTTAAATGTTTACTGTTTGATCCAAAAAGTTGGTCATTATTTTCATATAATTATACCATCTTCATCATCATATTTATTTGCTTAATATATAAATTAAATTCAATAAAACGCCCTTTGCTATTTAATCATATAAAATACCATAATTTATAAAATTTAAAGATTTAAAATTTTAAGAATAATGTTTACTATACTTTGATATTAGAACCCTGAGATAATTTTAATTGAATTTATGTAATATGAAAGCTTGAAACAAACTTGTTACCCCAAATACATGAATGTTATAGAATTTATTTATTCTTGTAAATCCAATTATACTTTAAATTATAGTAAAACCCTGAGATATTATTGGGATTAGTTATATATACTTATCTGCATAGTGCTTTCTTAAAATAAATATTTCTTTATTATAAAGAGTCTCAACTATCCATATAATTAAAAGGTTATGCTAATGTTGTATGTAGACACAGACATGAAAATCATCATCTTTTGATAGTTACAATATATATATAGACAAAATTACTTTGATCAAATCAACCAACATTTAAATTGATATTTTTAAAGACAGAATTGGGGGGGGGGGGATAAAAAAAGATAAGTGTTGTGAATAAATTTGGATATAACTGAATGGTGAAATGTTTGGTAAGTCATGTGACGTTTTATATTAAAATTACAAATTAAGGTTTGTTCAGAAACCTTTAGATTTCAAGTCCAATATTTATTCTTGTAACAAATCACATAGGAATGTGTCACTATTTATTCAGAAATGAGTGAGAATGTGGTTTTATAGAATTTGTAAGTGGGGGGATAATTTTATGAATTCTTTTCTTAAAAAACTCAAAAGTAGAAATGATCATGACTATTAGAGTTGGATTATTTGTTGACAACATGAAAGATGTGTTTCAAGACATATTGTAATACTATTAAAAAAGAAAATATCAACGGTTTGTGTGTTAATCCTCAGAAATAGTCTAATAAATTGAAATTAGAACTTGAAAAAAAAAAACAGTTTTGAGAATTTAAAGAAGACACGAATTTGAATGAGAGAAGATCTACATAAATGGGCGAACAAAAAAACCAACAGTCAATTTTTAAATGAAATCCAATGCATGCTGAAAAATAAAAAATTATATTTTCAAATAATCCTCTTTAAAAAAACTCAATATCTGGAATTTTATAAAATGCCCACATATATATCTGAAAAAAAAAAAGAGCTAATAATGATAAAAAGAATATAGTTGTGAAATAGCAATGATAACTAAAAAAAAAATCAAATTTTCACAAAATATAAAATATCTTACAATGCAAGAAAATTTATTTAGAAATTAAAAAAAAAAAAAGATGGCACTATTATTAAAATAGATTTGACATCATGAAATGTCTGAGAAACCACAGTAAAAAATTATATAATAATAAATAAATAAATAAAATGTCTTTTGAAATGCCAAGTATTTTAAATGAAGGGGTAAAACATAGAAACAAAACTATAAAAAATAGAAAATCCCCCCAAAAATAATGAAATCATAGTGGATATTTTAAAAGAAAGAGATGAAAAAATAAAAATGTTGTTAGTAAGTAAATCTATACATCAAATGTTTAAGTGTTAAAATATATCAGATGCTTGAAAAAATGAGTAGTAATATTAATATTTAAAAAAGAGTGAAAAATAAAATATCCAAAATTACAGACTTATAAGATTTCTATGCACATTACATAGATCTTTACTGAGATCATTATAATTCACTGATTAAAAATATTGGATTCAAATAAACCAAAAGAACAAGCTATGTTTAAAAATCAGTATAGCACAGTAGATCACATTCAGGTATAAAAAATATAATATAAATTACTGATTCTGATGCCTCCATTTTTGCATTGAAATTTTAGATTATGAAAAGAAATCTGATTCTTTAAGCATTTCTGCTATAATTTTTATGTTCTTACTTTTTTTATAATTTATTGTTTTCTTGAATACTTTTCATTTTTCAAATAAATTTATAAATCTTGCCAGTATTTACAGTTATTTATTCATTCAATAAATTTATTTTATAAATGGCTTATTTTTTCTTCAGATTTAATGTTTTAAACAAATCATCACATGATTTGTTTTTCTGTTTACTTTCTAGTATTATTGTATCTATTATATTCCAGAGATGCCTACTATAGTCTTGATTAATCAGCAGATACCAGATAATAGTATTATATCAATATTTTCAGACTAATTTTTTAATTTTAATCACTCTCTCACAACTAGCATTCATCAATAATTCTTTATATTTTTCAAGATAATACGAGATTCAAACATATATAAATACTGACTAGTGTCATACTTATATAGCTATAAAACTTTGTCTTGATTAAACACCTTATAGTAGTTTAATCTCAATAAAGATGGCTGCATGATGTTTAAGTATAGTACTGCCACCTAGTGTCCAATGATTACTCAAATTTATAATAGATGGTTTTAGAGTAAAATAAATAAAATGTATTTCAATTTGTTACCCTTTTAAAATTTAGTTTCGATTCTGGAACTATCAAAATGTGGTGTGAATCTCTTCTCCAGGATATATATATATTCATTCATAATACTATGTCATAGTTTAGTTTATTCTTAATTCATAATTATATATTTTTATCACCTGAAGTTTTTTATATATAAAATCATAAATTTATTATTGCCTTATTATTTTTTTAAAATATTTCTTTCATTTTTTTAATCTTATACTGTAATCACTAACATTTATATTTAATCATATTTGATCTATCATAGCATTTCAATTTTCCTTACTATTATAGATAATATTCATTTTCATCTACTTCCAATTTTTTTCATGTATAATCTTTATTTCTAAAAAAATTATTCTTATTGGTTAGCTATCACTGATAAAATTTGCCTATTATTTTGTATTTATTACAGAAAAATCAGCATATCATTTTTTGATTTGATTATGCAACACTGATTGCATATTTATTATAATTAATTATATGCAAATAAACATTTATATATGATATTTATCAATGCACATTTCAAATGTCATCATATCACAGCAATCCACTATCAAAAAAACTCAGATCATTCTCCCTAAATACACATGCATTTTGCAAACAACTTTCACTTGGTAGATAAACTTGGGGTATACACTTCTGGATTCCCATGACTGTGCTGACAGTTTAATATTTTTTCATTTAATCATTATTATGTAAGATAGAAACTGTATTCTATTCATTATATAGTGCAACAATTATTCATTCTTTAATAATGTCTTAAAAATTGAAAGAAACCATTTCCTACTCTGTGAGAAAATGGTGTAATGGAGAAATATTGAATTATAACCACAGACGTGAAAATCCATATATTTATATCTTTAGATTATCTAATGAGTGAAGATTTGTTTGTGAAATGCATGAAGATGGTTTGAGTTTTTGCATTATGGATGATTGCTACATAATGAAGTTTGTGCTGATAAATATTTAAAAATTTTGAAAATACATATAGTATTTAAAATGTTCTTACATTCCCTTAGTTTAGTAGTTTTTCTTACATTCCCTTAGTTTAGTAGTTAAACATTTTATATGCAATTTAATTAATAAATAGCATTTATTTTTATACTAATTTATTTTTGCTTGATGTGTTTAGAGCATAAAAAAATGATTAATTATGAAAATGAAAATTAGATGTTTATGATTTAAATGTTTTTTGAAGTTGTTTAAATAAATTATTTAATGTCAACCACTTCCATATTATCTTCATTTGGTTCATAATAGATGTGAACACTCAATACTGACCTAAGCAAGCATTAATCATAAAAAAAACTTTTTAAAAATTTAGTATGTCTTGCTGAATTAAGCAAAAATGTGGATGAATTCATTTGGTAGATTGATGATACAATTTTTTGGATGAATTCAAGTGTCACAAAATAGTAATCATATGTTTCAATGAGCTCATACCATAGTTATCAATGAACAATACAATGAAGAATACTGCCTAATCCAACTGTACAAAGCAAGGAAGGGCAGTGAGATATCTATATAATAGTGCTAGAAGGATTATTAGTGTGAAAAATAATATATAAAAATATATGAAAATTAATAAAATATTGATAATATATTATTAAAATTCAATGCAACCTATATGTAAAGAAGATCCAATAGAATCTATATGTAAAGGAAATAAGTATTGTAATATTGATTGGAAAATAAAAATTGATGAGTGATTTACTTGAATTTTGAGTTATAAAATATACATTCATATGACAGATGTGGGTTTAAAAATGATATAAAGAGAGCTCTTAAAATTTATCGGTAATAATAAATGATAATGAGTAATAACTATTGTAAAGACACCTGTAAAAATGATTGGACCAGTAAATTGCAAAATATTTATTTGCATTTAGCAAAGAGCATATATAATGTGTGTGCAGTTTGTTTTGTTTTCACTTCAATAAATGTCAGGTAAAAAACATAATTGAGATGATATATCTACAAATTATGAATAGTGTTTTTTACAATTAATATTGCATGAATGAAAATAATAGAAACTGGGATTTTGAAGCAGATCATTCATTCATAAAAGCATTGTGTAGGTTTTTATAGGAATTAAAATGATGCTGTAATAATTTTTGAAAAAAGTTACTAATTGATTTATTTAATGTTAAGAAGAAAATAAATCAAATAAAAACTATTAACATTTAGCATAATAACATTTAATTAATACAAACATGTGATCAATATTTATCTTGCTTTACTTTTTTCTTTTGTATGCATCAGAAATGTGATTATAGTTATTTGTTACATACACACATATCAAATGGAGACTTTGACTTAAAGCACAACATAATTTTTTAGAAAGATTATCATTATTGTCTGCATTATCATATTATTAAAAAGGTTCTGTGGTAAACTACATAAAAGTAATTTATGACGTTTTATTAAAGTGTAAAATTACTATTTATTTTGTGCAAGGTAATATTTAATTGTACACACTGTAGTTTTGAGAACTCAAAATAGAATGAAATAGTGTACTTACTATAATAATTTTATAATGTAAAGGATTCTGTGATGCAAGTAGAGAAGATTACTAGAATGGATTTAAAGGAATAGGGTTAATATTATATTAGTATTTGGTGGATATAGAAACAATATTCACATTCTTAATTTTAGATAATCATTAGCTCCAAGATAGCCATAATGTGATCCAAATATAAATCTTTAAACTTTAATGGACCACTAACTCACAGAATGATTGTGTTATGTATTTGATAGTGTACACATAGTAAGAGATCAATAAATCAAAGAACTTTTGTTTAAAAGGTAATACAATGAGAACAACTATAAATGCTTCAAAATATTTGTATCTTAAATAATTTGATAAGGATTTCCATACTGGATTCATTTTAATTATTTTTCAAGAAACTTCTTATATTAATGGAAACATTTGATGAATTTGAATATTCAAAAAATTAAAATTAGCTATCATTTTAACAAAATTAATTTCTTCTAAAAAGTTCATTGCCCTAAAGTAAGCAGCCAAGTAAGGCTTGGATAAAATTAGCTGGCTATATAATTTGTCTATAACCTTTTAACTTAGAACTGAAGTGGCAGATTGTTTAAGGCTATCCAAAATATAAAAGCACTAAGAGGTTATCTAAGAGTAAAAATTGAGAAAAATCATGGCCATCAAGTAAAAGGAAACATTTATTTTAGACACATTGTGTATATATTCAGAGCTGCTGCAAAGTTAAAATTCAAATAAGAGAAGTTTGTTTCATTTTGTTTCTTATTTCCTTATGATTAATTTAGGTGTACCTTATGTTTAAATTTTATATATAAAAAATAATATATTTTTATTTGTTTTTCTATAGGTTAACAAGATTAAAATCTGCTTAGGATGCCAAAAACTCTTGGTCTGGAGTGTCATATCTTGCAAAAGATTCTCCTCCAAAAGTCATGACTAAGATTTTTCATGAAGTTTTGATAGACAGTATGTAATAATTTAATGAATAGAAGTTATATTTTTGCATAAACTGAGGATGTCATGGGCATTACTATTTTTTTTATATAATTTGAACACAATTTTATATTGATGTAAATTATCAAAAATCTTTAAAAACCAAGAGCTCATTGATAAAATCATCTTGCACAAAATAATTTTTACCACATTATGGGAATAAGAATTAACATTTGTTATCTTATTGAAAGTTCTTTTCTAATATACTCTGGGTCTTGAAAATATGAATAATCGCATGATAATAGAAAAAAGTTATACTACTATTATGTAGATTATTAATATTAATTTTCCTAAATGTTTTAATATATACTTCTCAAAAAGAGGCCATCATCACTACCTATATTTATAAAGTTTCATTATTATTAAAATATTATAAAGTCTTTATCAACAGAATCTACATTTTTAGTAAGCTTTTTATGATCAGGATTATTTTTATTAATATTGATATAAGTATTATATTAGAATGAAATTTACAATTTATTCATTTTTGAATATTCACTTTGTTCATTCCATTAGAGAAATCCAAAGAATAATTAGCATATGCAAATACAGCTGAAACAGTTAGCTTGTACAATACAACTGTTTCACCTACTATATTCTATAGTAGTATTCTTTCATATATAAACACCACCAATGCCTCGTATATCTTATAAATAATACTATAAAACCCACCTAAATTTAAACCTAAATAAGTGTAATCATGTATGTGTACGTATATTTACCTATATAGAGAAATATTCATTTATATAGACATAAATCTCTAAAATACACATATATATTGTAATGGGATGGGGGTTGGTGAGTAGGAAAGAAAGTGGGAAAGAAAAAGTGAATGCAGGGTGAAGGGAACACATCATCAACCCAAGTCAATTTAAAATATTCATAGTTTGAAAAACTACCTATAAGTAAATATTTAAAGATATAAGAGTATGAGATTAGAGATCTGAGCATTGAGAGATCAACCAGTTAACTCATAAGAGCAACTAAAAGCATAATTATAAATTCAACCAGCATTATAATTTAAAAAATAAGTACAAGTAAATATTAAGAGTAACCATTCATCATCATTGATGGGAATAAGCAAATCAGTACAATAAATCAACAGTCAATCTCATGACTGGATTGGAAATGGGTCTTCTGTAGACCAGGCTAACTATTGAGCCTTTGCCAGCTTGGGCAATTATATAAACATAACTTGGATGCACCAGTTTAATGCCCATTCATTAAAAATACACAATAATTAGAAATCAAAACAATAATTCTGGGACATTTAAAACATGCTGATCATCATCAATGCTCTGGCCACTTGTACTGGCCAACTATAAACTTAAATTTTTTTTAACAAGACTAAACTAAAATAAAATATAGTGCATGGGCTTTAAAGAGTATCCTCTTTTGTGCCAACCAGGATGATGATTGATCATCTCTGGATGCCCAAAGCACCAAACACATCCCCATTTATCCGTGTCCAAAATCTAGCTCAGAGAACATGGGCTCTATTACTGTATGTGAACAAGAGATGATGGAATACAATTTTTAACAATTAAATATAAGTTTATTAATAACAACAAAAAATAAATGATTATGGTCTTATGAGGGTTCTGATTTTGAAAAGTATACATTGAGTTATATGATTAATAAATTAGGTTTACTTAAAACCCATTCAGCACACAGGCATGTGGCTTGATACAAAATTAACATGTTTGAATTAACATTTAATTTAGAAAAATGATCAAAATTTTACACATAAGTGTCTATCTGACACACATTTTTATTTACAATACAATTGGCATATGTAAGCACACATGTGCGTGAATTTTCTGATTTTGATTATAATACAGAATTTCAAATGATCACATTGAGATTTAAATAATTACTATTCAACATTTAAATTGTTACATTAATTTACAAAACGTATAATAAAATGTATTCAAATTATTACTATGGTTTACATATATATATGTGTGCACAGACGCGCAAAAAATAAAAATAAATTGACATTTAATAAATAAAAAATATTAAAATTTTACATATATGAGTGTGCGTGTATATACTTACGCACACTGACTTTTATCTATTTCAACTTTTTACAATAGTATTATAATTTTTTAATACATAAATTTCCTACCTATACGTGTGTATAAACAAAATATAGATACAATTTAAAATTAGTTTCAATTTATAAGTTCTCAAAAGTATAGTCAATTTTTTTGATAGGTATTTGTTGATTAATTATCAACGTTTTTGGACCAAATTATAAGATTTGCTTTTTCGATTTTAACTCAAACAAAATTATGCTTGCATTTAAATTATATATTCTTTTTTTTTTAATGCATATGAAAATTATTTCTTAGCAAAATATATGTAGCAAATCATCTCTCTTTTAAACATTTGACTGGAGCAAATTTTACTTTAAGTTACGAAGTTAAAATGTCTTTTATAAGAATATTTAAAAAAAATACAACTCACTGTATACACACGCAATGTATTTATCCATGGTTTCCTGCTTGCCTAGATGAACAGTAGCATCAGTACACCAATTTCTTCAAGCTTTCTCTTGGTAAGCTTGGTTTTCGGTCCATCAGAAAATGTAATATAGGTTTGTTGTCATCTTCAGGTAAAATTATCCAAGTAATTAGTTGGCATATCATGAGCTTACTTTTGTAGTCCAAGCATTTGCCAAGCTGTCTTCTAGAACATATTTAAGCAGCTAGTTGATCCATTTGAAGTGACCCTGGCTTCATGCATCAAAACTCTGCAGTAAACTATAAGGCAGTGGACTGTCCTTAGATCTTCATAGGAGCTTTGTATAACTCTGCTAGCTATTTTGTCCTCATTTTTTTTTAGGCTATTGATTCAGAAGTGACCCAGCTTCAAAACCAAAACTCCTGTGAAGGAAAATAGTAGCAGCTCCTGCCTTCAACAACATTAGTTCATGGTAGCTTTTCTGCAAACTCTCTGCTACAGTCAACAACATACTGCTCTCTTCAAAATCATTATCCAAACTCTGCAGTTGGCCTAGTTGGTCACTGCTTAAAATATTAAAAACTCTTCTGACCAACTCTTATAAAACTGCAAGCAGAACTGTTCTTTTCAAAATCACTATCCAGACTGGCAGATAATCTTTATCAGCTCTTTTTATAAAATCATCTGAGGTGTTATAACAACAATCTTGATTAAAAACAGAATTTTATTTTTATCTCTCTAATTCCTTGAAATCTATATACATGTTTTTACTAATTAAAAAAATTTCAAAAACAAGTATTGTGTTTTTACATTTCACAATCAGAATAATAATAATAACAATACAATATTTATATTTATTAAGACCTTTTTTTAAAATATTAATTTCATAATGAAATTTTATTTTAAACCCAGAGTTATTTAACCCTTTACTTGTTATTATTTTATTTTAGAAAATATAGAAAATATCTACAAAAATTTATTCTATGTTTATTTCTACTTTTCCTTTATTTTACATATATATATATATTCACATACACTATATTAGTGTGTGTGATGTAACCCAACTGGTTACAATATATATATATTAATAATAATTAAATGAAGAATGAGTTGTATCTGTAACTTTAGACTACATATATGCTAGAAAATTAATGTTAATAGGATTTAGAACATTAAGAATTCTTTATTTTGAAATATTTATTAAGTTATTTATATTTGAAATTTCGTAGATCTGCATATATCAGTCAATTAAAACGGTCGAGTTACATATATAATAAAAAGTTTTTCACAAATGTTAGATTTGTTTTTCCAGCCAAAGTGATGCCAGAAGAGTTAATCTTTCCTGATATAAGATTGACCAAATTTATATTTAGAATTAAAATTAGAACTAAAGTAAAAAATTGCATAAATTACAGCGTGTCACTCAGTTTTTTTTTTGACCTAATTAAAAGTTGACACAGCAGGCTTCCACGATTCCTGGTAATCAGAAAGTAAGCTAAGAAAACAGATCTAAGAAAATAATATAATGAAAGAGAGGGGGTGTATTGCTATATAAGTGATAGCAGCCATCTTTGGGGCATTCATTAATTCAGACACTCACATTCAATTGGTAATTTTAATAAAGTACTAAAAAAAAGTTAATAATTAGCATGTCGGAGTAATATGCTGAAAATCTTGCCTTCTGCCACCGATGAAGGGCTACCTGAGATGGAGAAACATGAAGTAACCACCATAACAACTCAAAGAGGTCCATGATGAAGAAACAACTTGCCAGTACAGAAAAGAGAAGCAATGGTAAATACTCCTTCAATTCTAAAGCTTTCCACTAAACTCAACTCTAAAATGCTAGCTTAAATCTTAATCTAATGGCCATAATAATAATGTAAACTAAACTTACGTAAATGTAAATTTTATTTTGTTTTATTCCAATTTTAAAATCTGCCTAAATTAGAAATGATTTAATAACTTTGTTTTAATCTAAAATCTTGTTTGATTTGAAAATATATTTAATATCTGATTTATGATTTCCTATGTAAATTGATTTCGTAAATGATTTCATTCCAAAATACATTTAATATTTAATAATCTGATTTACTGATATGATTTTTTTATTTGTTGGTTTACTTGTAGAAATTAATGATTGATTTAGTTACATATTAGTCTTATTCTAAGTAATTAAATGCTATTCAAATTTAACTTGCTAAAACCTAGAATTTAAATGTTTTATATAAATTTAGTCACGTATAATACACAATGATCTGTTTTAAAATAATTATCAAAATTTCTAAGTTAATTTATATATCTTAAGTAAATGATAATATTTGCCATCATTAATCTTATAAACTTAGAATTATTGAAACTGAGTCAATCATATTTCAGTGAATGTCGCATAACCTTAATTTTAAACTAAGCAAATTTCATTTACTTGAAATTTTATCGTATTTTAAATATTGCATTTCTTAATTAAATCTATGCCAAATCTTATTATTTTAATTATGTTATATTGTTTATGCTATATATATTCAAAACTGAGCTTTATTCGTAATTAAACCATTAGCGAGAATTAAATGAAGATTCTCACGCATATATATGTCATTTCACATATATATGTAATACGTGTAATAATGCACAAACTAAAAAGCTCTGTTTTGAAACGGATAAAATATCCTAATTGAGATATGATTACAAGCGTACAATTATTCTAAAATAGATTTGCTTTTAAATATAATGTTTCACCAATATTCAGTTGAAGTGATAAAATGCAGCATAAATCTATAATTCTGTATTTTAATTTCCGCATATGCTGTAATCCTCCTTAAGTAAATAAAAAGCCTATATAGATAGCTTTGTAAATTGGATTCGTAAACTTTCTGAAATAGTATAATTATAAATACTACAATATGAACTGATACAGGGTAGTTTCATGAAGGAAATTCTTATTTAGTGTCTTAATTTTATGATATGATAATGTTGTTAGCAGTGCATATGTGTCCTTAAGAAATGCTAAGGTATAACTCACTTGTTGCTGTACTTCTTTACTGGGCGTACATGTTAGGACTACACCAGTACATTTAGTTCAGGCAATTTCCTTCTTCAGATGGTGATTGGTACATGCCAACCCATTCTGCATCTTTAATAATGGAGCATGAGACTCACCCAGAGCGTAAGACTCCCACATAATATAAATTGCTCGATCCTCCAGATTAAAAAGGCCTCCTATTTTCCAGCAATGAGTTCGGTCATAGGGAACATTACTTGGTAAGAATCCTGTGAATAAGGCACATATGAGATGCAAAAAGACTCAGAATTGTATGTTTCTATACGCATTAGTATCTGAAGTCTAGATCCCAATAATCAGTTCATCCCGCCATTATAATTATTATTTCAGCGTTGATCTGAATTAGAATCCAGTTTAAAATGTATATTAGCTATGTAGAGAATGTATTAATTATTTTCACTTTATAAAATATGTTCTTTATTAAAATTTATAATCATTTCCACTAACTTAAAGCAAATCTAGATCCTATTATAGCATAAACTAGGCATAGATAAATATGAGCAAATTCACATAGTCATAAAATTAGTATTAACGCTCATAAAAGTATGAAATCTAATTGTATTATAATTTCACCACCTGCGAGTGATAGAATCACATATATATAGCTCAATAAATGAATTAATTGTAACCTAAATTTATAATCACCTGTCTGTGATTAAATGCTATATATATATATATACCGGAAATGCATAAACCTTTAAAAGTTTAATATTTGTAACTAGAAATTTATAATCACCTGCGAGTGATTTGATCTATATATGTAAACCAAGTCATGTAAATTTAGCTATGCAAAATTATTTCTAAAACCCATCCCTTAATCACCTGCATGTGAGATCAGAGACATAGCCATTGAAATATTGTTTTTAATTATTGTTTTCATATCTTAAATTCATTAAAATAATTTTAAATTTACTCTTGCTTCATGTCTTAGTCTTGCTCACCGACTCATAATTATTTAGTATTCGATGATCATTTTATTATTAGTTATTAAAATCTTTCCAATGTTTACTAATCATATAAGCCACATGATACCTATATACTTGTACTAAATAAGAATGCCAACTTTTCCCAGTCTTTTGTTCTACTGATGTGCTACTGCTGGCACGTGAAAAAGGGAAATACTGCTGTGGCCTCAACTGTGTCATCCTCAAGGTAGTAAGTCTATGAGAAATGGTAGAGGAACTAGGGTTGGGCCAGAGTCATGGCTTCCACCACCGTAAAACTGCTTGGCCTTAGGATGATCTATCAGAGTTTTAGATTTTGTTTTGTGAAATGTACATATTTGACCATTACACAGCATTATTTATGTTCTATTATTAACATAGTATAAAATAAACATTAGTCTAAATTCCTCAAAATTGAAATCAGTATCATCACAAGAAAAAGCACAAACTGCCAACAATAATAGTATTAATAATAAACTTCAGGAGATCAAGTGACATTCAAGTATCGAAGTAGCAGGCTGAGCCGAAACTGTCCACTTGGTAGACCAAAATGAGAATTTTTTTTTTACTTTCCTTACTCTCCCACTTGTTTGTTCAAGGCATGTGTCTTAAATGTTTGGATAATAGTCAAACGATGTTGGTTTTGATTATAGAGGGAATTCTCAAACCTCAACAGAAGATAGGGACTTTATAAAGAGTGGCCATCTTATCATAAGTCAATATGAAGCATTTTGATTGGAGAGCTTCTCTCTTTGATACAGACTTACTGTGGGCTTAATAAATAATCAGAACGTTACATTTTGTCCAATGATAAATAATTTAATTTTATGCTGCCCTATTTTATTTCTGTAAAAATGGTACTTTGCTGAAGGACAGATATGTTTTTTTTTTCTGCCTTAATTTAACCATAAATAATAACAATCGCTTGACTGAAAGACAGTTTTAATTTTAAAAACATACTTTACTAGCAATTACAATTTAATGTGAGATTATCCACATATGTTATTATTTATATCATCACTGATTGATAAAATGATATAAATTATAATCCTAAGTTGTTGTTTTTTTAAATAATTAATTGCAAAGTTTTATAGGCTTCCAACCAATGCATATATTAACTCTTTAACAATTCTATGAATTCGAATGGGTATACTTAGGTACATATTTTTTATTGTCATATGACTTAAACACCGTCAATTATATTTAAACTAGTTATGTCATTGTATTGATAAACTCTTGACAGATAATTCGTACACATATATATATTTTTAAATGATTTTTTAAAATGTCTCTTCATTATTTTTTTTCCAACTTTTGAATATTTAAACCTTATATATATTACAATAATTATAATCGTGAATTTTCAATTTTTAAGTAGAACTGATTTATTATTTTTGATCGTTAAGACATCAGAAAATGATTTATTTGGTTACAATAATTTCTTCCTTTCAGGGTACCCCAGTAGATCGAAAAGCAGAAATAAAAATAATTTTGACTGGTTAATAGAGGTATTGAATTACAAAAGCTGTCTAAAAGTAGAATTACAGATTTTTTTTTTCTCTCTCTCTCTTCATTATTTTGGCATATGGTCATTGAATTTTGTTTTATTGCTCATTTGTCTACCAATTTTATTCTAAACATAAATAATTCATTTGTAATGTAATAAAAAGATCATTATATAGCAGAAAATTAATTATTTATTGTTCTGTTTTTAAATATGCAGAATTATGTAAATTTTCTGTAATCAATCTTATAATGAATTTAATAAATATATCTGAAAAGTAACTTGATGTAGTATAATTTATCAAGAAGCTACTAAATAAAACAGAAATAAAAACTATTGTTTTTTTTTCTACATAAATGTAAAAGCAAAAGTATATATATAATCTTATAATTCTACTGCTTTATTATTTTACATAATGTTATATATTAGGAGCAAATATTACGACATATTGCCTTCATAAGTCAGATCACAAAATTTTAAAGCATGTAAAATATTATCTTTTATTAAAAATCAATATTCTCTTATATATGAATATAATTTTTATTTAAAATTTAATTTTAATAAATAATGGGCTAATAATTAAATAAACACACCAAATTATACTTTTAACACAAAAATGAATAATATTAATAAAAAAAATAAAAAAATGTAAATCGAAATTATATTTATGTTTGTATACATAGATATGCAAATTTATCAAAAGAAAGTATATTTGTTATAAATATTCTATACTTATAAATTAGTTTCAATTTATAGCCCATAGAAGCTACTTTAAATTATTATTAATTCTTAATTTAATTATGTCACAAAAAAAAAATCATAAAATGCCAAATGTGCATCAGAGACTACAGCAAGTTGCCCTTAAATGTAAATTCTTCAGAAATTCTTACATCATGCATTATTTATTTATATATATATATAAGCCCAACTTATAATAAATTAATGACTAGAAAATTATATTTTATTATTTGACTGATCATTAGGATGACAAATTCTTGATTGGCCAATTTCAAAATGATGACTTTAAAAATTAGAATGCAAATAAAAAAAATTTATATTAGATTGTAAAAACTTAGGAGTATTTGCATGTGTAATGTATATATTAGTTGTTGGTTATTGTAGAAATATAGGAATATCTTGATAAATTAATTTTTAAATAGATCGATTGAATAAATTATAAGCATGCAGATAGATAACTACAAAATGTATCTATTATTAGGTCAAGAGAATATAATATTCTATTATTTTGATATGAATATTCATTCTTAAAATAAAATCAAAAAATAATGATCAACACATATAAAAGAAATAACAAATCAATATATACTGCAGGTTTTTTGTCAGATAAATTTTATTCAGTTTAATAAATAAATAAATAAAAAACACCAAAAAGGTAACTTTTTAAAGTTATAATAATGATAAAACAAATAACTTTCTAAAGCTTAAATATAATCACTATATTTAGAAATTGTGTAATTTTTTATTCTTATCTTATGATGCTGTATGGCTGCTTACTTTTGCTTCAATTCAACCCCTGAATCTTCAATGCCTGCCTGTGATTGTGTTTCGTGCATATTTTATTCTAGTAGCAAACACATACTAATTAAAAGTTTTGTTTTATTTATGCCTGTGAATCTAAGATAAATAAAAACAAAAGCAGCAAATAGACATTTATTTCTTTTAAAATTTCTATATACATTCACATTATCCAGTTGATGAATTTTAGTTCAGTATTTGTCCTGTTGATTTTAGAAGAGAGATAAGTGATAGAAGATTCCTGGATCAAAATTCAGTCTGCCACCTCTGGTACTTCCATGCCAGGAATATTATTCAGAAATAACCTTTTTTTCTTTTTCTTAAACAGTTTTTTTTTAATCATTAGAAGAATCTCTAAGGAAACTTGGCTATTTTGCAATTGCATTGTTTAAAATGCATAAAAAAGTGTTTTCATTATTTCATTTAGCAATTAACTATTTGATTATTTTTAGTACAAATTAACTATTATTATAATTTATAATATTTAGTTTATATTGTATAAATAAGAACTTGTTTAAGATTCTATTAAAATACTTAAGTATTATAAACCAAAAAGATAGAGCTGAATATATTGACTATTTTTAAAACCCATTATCAAATCAATTACATTTAATATTGTTATTTATATTAACATATTAATATTTATTTTACTAGTAATAAAAGATAATTATTGCTATATTTTTAATAGATAATTTTGATATAATTATTTTAAGCTATGTTGTTTACTGAATATTAATTAAATATGATTTACTGTTAACACAATAAAAACAATAATTTTTGCAAAATAATAATAATAGTATTTTTTTTCCAATTTCAATTCAATTTCAGTTTATTCCATGAAGTAATTACAAAATAAGTTACAAATAAACTCCAAACAAAAAAAAAAATCTTGTATCAAATTTAAAATTAACTAATTAAACAAATAAAAATAATACAACAGAATTATAAGTAGCAAAAAAGAATAAAATACAGTTAAAATAAATAAACAAAAAGTAAATATAAATAGATATATAAATATATAAAAAATTAATATATTACTCAATCACTGGTATAAACACTTTTTAAAGTATACATGAGAAATATTTAAATCAGTTGAAATGATTCTTCTACTAAAATTCTTGAAAAAACTTGGTAATGTTAATTTGAATCTATTAGAAAAATGAATATTGAGAATTGAAATTCTAAAATGCAAACATTTTTTCTTGAAAAATGTTAAAAATAATCCTATATTGATATAAGTGAGTAACATCAAATATACCTCAATCTATGAATATATCTCAAACAGAAGAGAATCAGGTTGGCAAAACATAATGCATAAAGTATTATTTTGTAAAACACATAAGGAAGATCAAATATAAAGAGAACAGTTGACCTAAATAGAGACATCATAGGAGAAAATACTCAAGTAAATATCATTTTAACATTTTTAAAAATATGCATAGTAGCAATATTTTTTTTACTTATTTTTTTTTTAAGAATTCATTATTATTGTAATAAACTTTGCATTTAAAACTTTATGTACAATATATTTATTTCTATAGCAAAAAAATATCAACCTACTGATCTAAAATTGTATATTTTCAAAAATAATTATCTCTTAATGAACCAATTGTAAATACTACTGCTTTTATACATGGGTGAATAAAATATTTGGGTACTGATAGAGAGTATGTTCTCTCTACTGCTACAGTCGTGATCTACATGCCAATGTAGCAAAAACAAAGTTAATCAACACGTTTCATCTTTTTGGGGAAAAAAATCAAAAACAAATTTAAAAAACATTGAAATAATATATTTAGAAATACTGATATAATTCATTTAGAAAACAAAGTTGAAAATAATATGTATATGTTTAATGATGATTGAAAACAAATATTTTTAATAAATGTGATGTTTCTATAGCTTGTTTTTTTTTTTTTTTTGCATGTGTGTGATTTGCTTCATTTAAACCATTGAGCATCATTGATAATTTTTTTAATAAAATGTTTGCATTCATCACACTTATTGAAATATATTATATATATTTTTATAAATGTCACTAAATCTACCAATTCCTTTATTTTTCTGTAATATTTTATATACATATAATTTGTATATCTTACTTCAAGCATTTTTTAGCAAAATTTTTTTTATCATATTATATACACAAAATCTGACATTTTGACTGTACTGCAGTCTCCCTTGGAGATATGATATAATGACTTAAAATGAAATAAAATAAATAAATAATATAATAAAAAAATGTAATCAATAAAAAAATTTTAAAAATATAGAAAAATAACATAAAATATAACAAAACATACTAAAATTAAAATAAATTAAATGTGATAAAATAGAATTAAACCAAATAAAATAAATTAATCCAGATAATATAAAATAAAATATACAAAATGAAATCGAAATATAAAATAAATAAATTATACATGTTTATTCCTGTCTGTATATATTCATGAATAATCATTATTTTAAATATATTATTTCTTTTATTATTTTTTAATAATTACTTAAAACTGTAATTTTATTATATCCAAATTAATAAAGTACTTATGGTTTTATCTTTAATATTTTTCTATTCAACATTAATTTATATATACACCTGGGTCTCACTTTATGCGGTAGATAGGTTCTTCAGAAAATGCACACAAAAGAAATCACACAAAAATAGACTTAACTTACCTTGAAAAATGGGGGATAGGGGTTGTAATTTTCAGAAACCGCATAAAAGCAAAGCAAGAAAGAAAAATTTCTTTAAAATTAGCATTAAAAAAATAAGAAAATAAAGTATGACTAATAAACAATTTCAAATATTTGAAAAAAAATAATACAAGACAAACTTATTTTACTTTTTTTATTAACTACAGTATTTAATTTTACATTTTTTCATACGTATTTCAATCATTAGTGGTTATTTGGCTATTTAACAATATGCGTTCATTTGTGAACTGTTAAGAAATCAGATTCATCATGTGACATACAACTAGCGCCACTTTCAATCTTGAGCTGTGTTAATGGTTTTTTGTTTCTATATTAAAAAAATGAGATCGTAATCAAAACAAAAAGATTATAGATTATCATTAGAAAGATTATTTTCAGTTTATAAAATCAATTAAATCTTCATTATTATTTATTTTAAAAATCTAAAAAAATATTTATTTCTGCTATAATTAACAAAATACATTTTAAAAGTTTAAAATTTTTAAATATTTATTGTGATATTTTTATAGATAAATATAAATATATTATTATTATTATTATTATTTACTCATTAGTATAAGTAGGTTATTTACATAGAAGCTAATATTCTAAATAAAGCTTCAGGCCATATTCACATTAGCTGCTAATACAACGTTATATTTTTGAAAAAAAAAAAAGTATTTCAAGTCAAAATAAGTTATTAACAATTTAATTTTTTTGATATCTAATAAATATAGTGAAACATAAATTGCATAACTTCAAAATCGCATTAAAATAATCCACATAAAACGAGACCCAGATGTACTAAAAATATTATTTTGAATTTTTAAATCATATGTAGAATATTATTTTCTTAATAATTCTTGTATTATTAATAATATTTTATATTTATCTTTTTTATTTTACAGCTAAAACTCATAAATATTTTATAAACTTTTTAAATTTATCCACTCCTATTTCAATTTTTTAATATTTCCAAAAAAAAATGTTTTTTTTATTTTTAAAAAAATAGTTATCTTATATTCTAGCTTTATTTAAACTAACTAGATCTATAATCACTACTACTCTTTTTTATTTATATATATTTTTATTTATTAACTTACTAATCCACATTGTTTATAACCTTTTTTTACTATTATTATATAATTCTTCTTTATAAATTCATATTACATATTATATTATATTGAAATGTTATGCTGTTTTTTATCTTATAAATACATATCATATATAAATACATTTGTATTTACATTGCTATGTAAAAAAAATTACAATCCCATATTTATATAAATAATTTTCTCTTTATATATTTTCCTTTATATATATATATATGTTCAAAAGATATATATATAAAGAGAAAATTATTTATTTATTAACTTGTTTTTGTTTTTCATATATATATATTAATAAATACTTTCATGGTAATATTGACCTAATCCCAGAATCTTTATTCAATTTTTGTTTATCTTTTTTATTAGTACTGTTTCTTTTATTTTTCTTTCTTTAATATTATCTGCATGTAATATCACTCTGTAAATTTGTATTGTTTCCTTTATATATATATATATATTGATAATTTATTATCTAACATTTGTTTTAACTTTATTTTTATAGAATTTTTAGTTCTAGTTTAAACCACATACTTATTGTCAATCCTATCTAAACATTGTTTGTATTAATTATTTCTTTATTATCTTTATTATATTCTATGTATTTGTTATCTCATAAGTTTAATGTTTTCTCTCTGTTTGTTAATATTAATTATTCTTTAGCATTTCTTATTAAGCTTATTTATAATTTTATTAAATTCACTATAATAATATTTGTTTTTATTTCTATATATCTATCTTCACTTTATTTTATTTATCTTATACTTTATTTTTTAATACATTTTTGTGTGTGCAGGGAAATTACACTTTTTTTAACTCTTCAATTATTAAATCTTTTTGTTTATTATAGTTTTTTGCACATTACATTATAGCCCAATATATTCTTCAATACATGCAACTGTTATGTTATTACCAATATTAATTTTCTTATTTATCAATTTTTTTTCAATTCAGACATGCAATTCCATTATTTTCTTTTTTTTTTTTCAACTGTAAATTTTATATTTTGTTCTGCTTTACTAATATCATTAAGAAACCAATTTATTTGTCTTTGGCTTTTACAAAAAATCAACAAATAATCATTTACATATCTATTAAAAATAAGGCCACACTTTTATTTTCTATTATATTTTTCTCAAATTCATTCATATAAATATTGCTTAGAACTGCAATGCACTTAAAACTCCTCCCATTAATAATTTCTCTTTTCATTTATAAAATTCCTTATTATATCCAAAAGTTATATCCTTACAACATAATTTTTCTAAATGCTTTATTTATTTATATCCATAGTATATTTTTCTAAAGCTAAATTTATTGCTTTTTTACATTTAAATTTGTATAGATTAACATAATGTCCATTTTTATAAATGTTAAGTTTCTGTATTCATATTTTTTAAAATATGTCATTCATTTCTTTTATTATGCATTTATTATTTTTAATTTTTGAATTTTCATACTTTTAACATAATTTTTAAAAATTTTATTTGACAACCATTTTGAAACTTTTTCTAAATAAGATCTTTACAATTAATATTTTATCTTGTGTGGTATCTTTTCTTTGTTAATTTTTGGGGTTCCATTTATTCTAATTGTTCTATAGTCTTTATTTGCTATTTTTGCAAATGTTGATTTGTCTATTAAACCTTCTTTATAAATCTGTTTAATGAATTTATGTATCTTTTTATTTTTTAACTCACTGTCATTTTTCTTAAATTCTATATCTGACTTTAAAAAAACTATCTTTTTATATATATTTAACTTTCATCTTTTTGACTTCCTTCTTTGCTATTAATTCTTTATTTCCTTTTATGTTTTCCTTTCTTCTACTTTCACAAATATTATGATTTTTTTATTTTATAGATAAAATTATTCATTTTTTTCTTAAATTCTTCAAATCAGAGTTTTTTCCTCATTATCAGTTTTGTAATATTTTTGTCATCATAATAACAAACTTCACGTTTTTCTTTTTTATAATCTTATACTAATTTTTCCACTGTTGCTTCTATTTTATTACATCTTTCTTATTGCAATTTCCATTTGGTACATATTTATTTTCTTTATTCAATATATTTTTTGAAGACTGCAGGATAGTTGAAACGTTAGAATGTGCGTAAATATTTGGGGGGTAAATTGTTTGAAGTAATATGTAAAATTATATTTATATATTTTTATGTTTTTGATTTCTTTTTATGAAAAATATGAAATTTATTGATTATCTCCTTTTTTGTTTCTGCTTTTGACTACATTAATTTGTAAATTGTGCTCTATGAGTAAAGTTTACAATCTATTAGCACAAACTATTAAACATTTTATTAATGAAAAAAATTATAATAGTTTTAACTCTTTTTGAAAAATTATATTTACATAGGTAAAAATAGTTTTTTAAAAAAATAAATTAACTTGAAACGTATTGCAACAATAAAAGTAGTCTTGACTCATATATCCAAATTTGTAATACTAATATCCCTAAATTTGTGGTTCAGAGATAAGCATATCAAATCCTGATTTATGTCTAAAAAAGAGAATGAGTAAAATGTTTTATAGTTCTAACGGTTTTACAATTATTTACAATATTACAGAAATATTTATGAACACAAACATTAATAATAAAAGCTACATCAAAAGTTAATTACTCCGATTATATATTAATTATAGTGAAAGAAAATCAGTACTGAATACTGTTATGGTGATTAGAAAATAAAACAAAAAGAAGCACGATTAGAAGAATGTGTTTACTAAAAAAAATAATTGTACATATATATATAGTAATAATAGAAAAAAATATGTATTTAAAAAGACATGATCTATATAATGATATTTATTACAATAAAATTTCACAATATTTGTTTATTTTTTGTATAAAGACTTATACTTTGAATATAATACATTTACTTTAATAATAATACATAATTATACTTGTTTTAAGCTAATAAACATAGCATGATCACCATTTCTTATGCTTGCTTATAACTGTTATTAAACCAGCAAAACTCTCCACACAGCATGGGCCTTCTGGCATCCATTGATTGCTCGGCTTGCAGTGGATGGCAATGCTGTGTGGAGAGTTTTGCCTATTTTAATAATTATAATTGATAAGTATATTCATTAAAATTATTTTAAACTTTATTGTTTAATTAATCTTTGCTAAATGTGAATTATTAATAAAAGAGAATTGTATAAGACAAGTAAAACAAATTTTAAATCATTTTTTAAAAATATACACTATAGCAATATTTTATTATTTATTCCTACTAATTACCATTATATTAATTTATTATTACATTAATTTTCACTTCTTAAAAATGTATATACTAAATACTTATTTTATAATAAAAAAATTTACCCATAAGATAATCTAAAAATTATTGCATTTTATAACAAAAATATTAGTTCTTATAAATTCTTAACTTGCAATCTATCCACCTGAGGGAACTACATAATACTTATAATCAAGTGTTTCTTAATCTGGAGTGCATGCACTCCTGGAAATGTGAGAAAGCATTTCCAAGGGTGTAAAAGAAGTTTCTAACTTTTAGATGTGTGATATAAAATTTAAAGCTGTCTTATGCTATATATAATTATGGCATAATAATTTTTGATATAAAATTATATTAAAAATTTATTAAATGAATCAAATTTTATACAAAGTACCAAGAAAGTGAAGAACCTATATTTTAAAAGTGTATTTAGAATAAACAATAAAAAAATTGTTGCATGCTCTTAACACGAATGTTAATGAGGCAGTTTGATGCAGAAACAAATGCTAATTTTCTTTAATCTACCAATAATCAGTGAGTAAAGCTCATATTGGATAGGATCAATCGATTGCACAAAAGTAAATATCTTTTTTTCTTGCAAATTTTGAATAATTATTATTATTATTATTATTTTTTACATAATTTCTGATTATTGTTTCATTGGTTGTATGTCAAAAAATGTCATAGAGAGATGATTGTGTTGCTTATGGATTCAATTTTAAAACAGAAAAAGATGGTATGCAATGACTACAATACATTTTATGTTGCAAGATATTTTTAAACAACAATCTTAAACTGTCCAAGTTGTTAGAGCTTTTAACAATTAGCATGGTGGTGAAGCTGCAGGACATAGTTTTAACATCTTGAAGTCTAAGAAGGCACAATTTGATATCTTTGGTACTATCACAAAATGGATATTGTGGCAATTTAAAAGCCCTTGTTAAAAGCTTATAGAGTGGCATATATGTGTGCTAAGAAAAAAACACTCATACAATAGTTGAGGACTTGATAAAACTATGTGCATTAGAAATAGTGACAATTCTATTAGGTTTTGAAGCACAAAAGAAATTTCAGAAGATATGATGTGATTCTATCATGCATTCAAGATCTCAGTGATGACATTTTACTGCAAGGAGTAGAAGATGTCAAAGCCAGTTCTCTAAAAGTGAGTATTCAACTGGATGAGTGAACTGATATTAATAATTGCAGTCAGCTACTGGTATTTGTACAATACCTTAAGGAAAGAGAAATGTTGGAAGAATTTTTATTTTGTTAGCCACTGGAGTTGATGCCAAAAGGAATTAGTGCTTTCAGTTGCACTAAAGACTTTTTCTTTGAAACATCACATATCAATGAATGTGAGAGATTCAATCTGCTCTGATAGTGTTCCTGCAATGTTGGCCAAAATTTTGAGATTTTTTTCCATACATCAAGTCAGAAATATTATAAGATACACTAATATGTTAACACATTGTATCATCATGCACTTGCATCAAAAGCTTTGCCAGAGAATTTAAAACAACACCTAGCCACTGCAGTAAAAGGATGAGCACTTAATCATTGTATTTTTTTGCACTTTTATAAAAAAAAAAAGAATGCTGTTCATACCCACTAAAATATGGTAGATCTCCAGGAGCCACATGCTAGGCAGGGTTTTTGAATTGCATGAGGAAGTTATACAGTTACTTACTAAGCAAAACTGTAATATATTTAGAGGTTTTGAAAAAAATGATGCCATATTTCAGTTAACTTATTTAACAGATAGATTCAGTTACCTGAATCACTGCAAAGATGGGAATTTTGCAATCTTTCCCTTGCTTGATTCAATCATTCAGAAAATGCAAAAATCACAATTATACCTGAAGTTGCAATCATGGATATTTTTCCTTAGGAAATATTAGCAAAGTTTAGAGATAGATACTGAATACTTAAATTCGATGGACAACAATGATTTAATAAAAGATGATCTTATTGAAACAAGATCCAATGCACATATTCAAGTGGAATTTGAAAAATTGGACATACAACAATTTTGGGGTACACAGTTAGAACCTTATCTACAGGTAGCAAAAGCCAGCATTGCAACCACTTTTACTACCTACCTATGTGAAATGAGATTTCAACACTTTTGCACACAAAAACAAAAGCCAGAAATCATTTAAATGCAAGTGATGACTTAAGTATGGCTCTTCCAAAAAAGGAACCTCATTTCAAAAGTATTATTATAAATAAGAAACAACAATCTTTTCATTTTAAAATTGAAATATTGTTTTGTATGTATATGTAAACATATGTATATATTTTTCAATAAATAAATAATTTTCCTCCATAAAAAATCGGAACAGAATTTTTAACATATTTACAGATTCAAGGGGGTGCCAATCACCAAAAAGATCAAGAAACACTGTTCTAATCAATAAAAAATAAAATGTATCCATTTATTATTGACTTTACAGTTGCAAGAGTATATTAGATACAATGAAAAAAAATATATATATATCCTACATTTACTTTTATTTACCCGCAGAGATAGTATGTAATATAAAAAGTAAGAATGTTTCATCCTCCACAAGCGCTGTATTGTTTTGTTTTTGTTTTTTTTGTAATATCTTAACGATGTCAAGTTGAGTATTGAGAAAACTCTCTATCTAGTGTCTTAGTTCGAGAATTTCCTCAATATTCAACAAGACATCGTTGACATATTACAAACAATATTAATTATTTAGCAAAAATATATATTAATGGTAAATATGTGCAGAAGTGCAATACCATAATGCTCTGGAATGTTTTTAGATGTTGTGGGGGGAAGGGGGCATCATATAGTCTCCAAACACTACTGAAGTTACTAAGCAATAAATCTGATGATTATTTTTGGAAGATATTTTGCAGATTTTAGTGAAACAATAATCAGAAAAAATAAGGTTTATTTTTTTTTCATTCACTAGCACCTTAGAAAGTAATCACTATTATTTATTTGCTTATTAAAATTGTCTAAAGCTTTTTAAGTTACCTATAATATTATTTTGAGAATGCATTCCCAAAGTGATTGTTTTTACATTATTTGATTGGAAAAAAACTACACTTGAACTCCATTAACTATTTTTCTTTAGGCAAGAAACCCCCATTTGTCATTTTATAATTGTCAATAGTTTATTGCTACATCTCCAATATAGCATGAAACACACACAGGATTATTATCTTCACTTCACTTTAGTCAAAAAAGAAGTCAATCATTTCCTTTGGTTTTATTTTTACACCCCCCCCCCATTCCACCCTCTGCAATCTCACAAAAAAACTCTCTACTTATCAATTTCGATACTTGTTACCTATGAAAGCACATGAATAATCTAGCGGACGCTTGATCTGAAACTTGTGCTAAACTTTCAAAAAAAAAAAAAACTTGTTCAAACTAACCAAATCTAGCAGTTGATTTCATGATGAAATGAAGTAAAAATAATAATTTTCAATGAGGATTTATACTACATTGGTGAGGTGGCAAAAAACTGTTAACATTTTTTAGAAACTTTAAATGGGTATAGGATAAAGAAATTTAGATGTAGGTTTTTCTTTTCATATGTCATAGCATTTTTTGCAAACAAATTAAGTCAAAATAATCACTTTGTGTGTGTGTTCTCAAAATAAAACTACAAATGATTTAAAATGACATTTAGATAATTTTAATGAAAAATAATAGTGAGTACTCTTTAAGATGTTAGCAGGGGGAAATCTGAAAAACAATATTTTAATCCAAAACTGTGCATTATATATTGAAAAGAAACTATCGATTTTTTTTTTCTGACTGTTGTTTAATCAAAACCTGAAAAGCAATGACTCCTTTCAAAAGTAGTTATCAAATGTATCACTTAGTACTTTCAGTAACGTTAGGAGATTTTTCGGTGACTCTTCCAGTATCTAAAAATGTGTCACAGTCTCTACTAAATGATTACCAAAAAATATCTGCATTTATTTTAGAATTTACAATCTTTGCATTTATACTTTAACTCTGTTATTAAGGTATTTTAAATAAAATAAGAAATTGATATATTTTGCTATAACAAAAAATAGTCCATATAAAAAATGAGTATGAAATAAAAGTAACTACTACTTTATATACTCTTGCCTTCAAGAATAAATTCAGATAGTATAAATTCAAAAATACATATAGGTATTTTTTATGGATTCTCATGTTTGCGTACACTTTATTTGTCATTGATATTTTTTATTGTTGTTAAATAAGTGATATTATTTTGATAAATAAATTATTTATATTGGAAAATATATTACTTTAATCTACTTTTGCAACCAGTAATTCAAAAATAAATACAGTCCCTTTAATTTGTATCCATCAGAGAAGTTTTTATTTTTTACTCAATAATTAGTACTATTTAATCAATAAATCTGGTAGACTGCATGCTATATTAATAGTCATATATATATAATGAGAGAAAAAAAAGTATTGGAAGCAATGATGTTTAAAGCTGTTGAGTCATTAATATATTGTGCAAGTTTATTTAAATGTTACATCTATACATTGTATTAGTTCAGATTTGTTTTTGCGAGAACAAATGGGTGAGGCGGAGAATAAGATGAACAAATGATAAATTATTTTATTAAACTGTTAGAAGAATGTTGTTTTTTTACTTGAAAAAATGAATATTTAGAGTTGAATTACACGCAAAAATTTAATCATGTGTTAAATAATCAATTAATAGTTAATCAGTTATAATTACATATTGAGTGCTATTAGTTTCTTATAATATCTTAAAAAGAGCAGATTAAACAATTGTCCATCTTCCATATTTATGAATATAAATATATTTTTCAATATAAACATCTATAATAAGAACCATCTATAATAAGAACCTGATTAAATTTATAATAAATCAGACCAAAACTTTTATCTATTTTTCTTGAATAAGTGTTATATGAACAACAATCTTCATGGTCCATACATTATTCATGTGGAATTGTCTAGTCATTACCCAGGTCTTCTTCCTATTTCTTTATGCCACAGGAGAACAGAGATGATTGTGAATATTTTTTATTTATGTCTTATTTATTTTTTAATTTGTATGAAAAGAAACTAATCAATAATAGAGTTAATAATTAAGCAAACAATTTTATTTAACAATATAAATAATATCAATGGTTTTTTTTTTTTTCAATATTATATATATATATATATTAAATAAAAGAAAGCAAAAGGAAGATCACATATGAAATGTGCATAAAATAAAAATAAACAATGTTTAATACACATTTATAGAACAAAAATATAAAAATTAAATTAAATATAAGTGTAACTTAAAATGTGTATAAAAATTAAAACATGAGCTATGTATCACATGATCACCATTTCTTATGCTTGCTCATAACTAATATTAAAACAGGCAAAACTCTCCATACAGTAGTGCCATTCAGTGCAAGACAGAGTAATAAATGGATGCCAGAAGGCATGTGCATAAAATCCCTATCTAGTGCCTACTCTTCCAATATCCACAGATTAGTTTCTGGCTTAGGGTCTTCATCAGTGAGGCAATATTCCCAGACTAGTTTCTGGCTTATGGCCTTTATCAGTGAGGAGCCTCAGCCTCACTGATGAAGGCCACAAGCCAGAAATTAATCTGGGGATATTGGATAAGTATGCACTAGATAGGGATTTTATGCACAAACCTTCTTGCATCGATTGATTACTTTGGCTTGCATTGAGTGGCACTACTGTATAGAGAGTTTTGCCTATGTATGGGTTGTTCACTCAAAAAAGTGAAGTGGGTGTTTCAAAAATGGACCTAGAGTGAAAAAGAATGGTCTGATTTCTAGGCTGATGTATGGTTTTTGTAGGATTGAGTTAGGGTGAAAAATACACTGATAAAAACAAAAAATTGAAAAAATATTTAATACACAATCGTAGCCATAAATTTGAGTGTAAATGTGAACTTTCCAAATTCAAGAATAAATACAGATATCTCTTATAAATTTATATTTCTGTGAACTTTTTATTTGTTATGAATATATTTTTGTTAAGAAAATCAATATTATTTTGTTAAATAAACTATTTTTATTGAAAATATATTATTCTTAATGATTTTATTTGATATATTCTTAAAGCTATTTTATTTAAGGCTTCATAACTTCAAAAATAAGTGGAAATATTTTTTATGGATTTGCATTATTATACACATTTACCTATAATTCATGTACTTTTTGTTAAATAATGAAGATTGTTTTGATAATGAAATTATTTTTTATTGCCAAATGTATTGTTTGTTTGTTTTTAGTTTATTTGTTATACTTTTGTAGCTATAAATTCAAGAATAAATATGGACATTTCACTTTTTGATTATATTGCTGAATAGTAAGGTAGACCATAAACTATATTAGCATCTACTTTTGCTCATTAACAGTATATTTAACAGGGAGAAAGGGTAATCATCATCATCATCAACTATTATCAATCCACTGCAGGATGAAGGTTTTTCCAAGATCAATCTATCTTCTCCAATCTTTAGCTTCTCTTCTCCACATCACCCCTGCACTCTTTATTATTTCATCCATCTATCTCACATGTGGTCTCTTTCTGGGTCTTTTACAATCTCTTGGAATTCAGTTTAAAATTTCAATTATCCATCTACTATCATCTCTTCTAGAAATATGTCAGTCTTTTAATTTTTTCAATGAGGTCAGTAACACCTGTTTCTTCTCTTACCCATATATTGCATTTTTGATCTCTTCTTGTTACTTCCAACATGTGTCTCTTCATATTTCTTTGAGTGGTCTGAAGTCTCTGTATTGCTTTTCTATTAAGTGTCTAAATCTCAGATCAATAAGTAATAAACTGGTAAAACCCATTAAAAACCTTTTTCAAACACATAGGCATATTTCCTTTTAGTATCAAGTTATTTCTACGAAGAGCACTCCAACCAAGTGTAATTCTATGACTAATTCCATTCATTATGTTTCCATCTGTATTAATAATCTGACCAAGGTATTTGTTACTGTTAACTTTTTTTAACTCATCATAATCAATCTTTATTTTCATATTTTGAGAAAATCCCTCAAACATTATTTTAGTCTTTTTAATATTTATCTTTAGTCCTACTTTCCTACTTTTATCTGATAACTCCTGCAACATTTCTTGCAGCTCTAAAGCATTATTTACAAAAACAACTACATCATTTACAAAATCTAAGTGACTTAAATAATCTTCATTTACTTTCACTTCTTTAGCTTTCCATTTTAATCCGCAAAATACTTCTTGCAGCACTGCTGTAAAAAGTTTTGGAGATATGGAATCACCTGTCTTACATCCTTCTCAATGTTGACTTTCTCAGTATCATTATGTAATCTAATTGTTGCTGTTGCATTTATATAAATATTCTTTAAAATATGACAATATCCTGGATCTGTACCTTGATGATCCAATGCTTTATTCACTGAAGAAATGTTTATAGAATCAAATGCCTTTTTACAATTTACAAATCCAATGCATAATGGCAACTAATATTCATTTGTCCTTTCTATAACTTCTCTCTATACCTGGATGTGATCTACTGTACTAAAAGCACTTTTAAATCCAGCTTGTTCTCTTGGTTGGTGGACATCCAATGTTCTCTCTAGATGAGTTGTAATTATCTTGGTAAAAATTATGTATAAAACTCATAAAAGGCTGATAGGTCTGTCATGTCTAATATTTTCTTTATCACTTTTTTAAATATTAATATTAATACTGCATTCTTCCAATTAACTGGTACATGTTTATCATTTAGACATTTGGTATATAACTTTGCTAAAAAAAAATTTATTTCTTCATCTGCTTCTTTTAATATATCAATTATAATTCCATCATTACCTGGGGCCTTTCCTTTCTTCATACATTTAATTGTGTGTCTCACTTTTTCATTTAAAATTCTGGGCAATTTAGAAGATGTAATAGATATAGGAAGTACTTGTTCTTTATTACTATATAATTCTTGATAAAAGTCTTCTATCCATTTCATGATGTCATCTCCCTTTTTAGTAGTAATTTCATCTTTTTTTCTTATTGCAGATATAAATTTTCAACCAATATCAAAATGTTGTTCTACAATCTTAAGGCTTTTATTCTCTTCTACAGCTTTCCTTGCTAGTTCACAGTTATACTTTCTTACATCATTTTCAGCTCTTTTCTGCACCATTTTACAAAATTTGAGATATTCAATTCTTTTTAATGTATCATTTTTGTATATCTTCATATTCCTTTTTTTTTTTCATAAATTCTCTAGTCTCAGTAGAAATTTTATTGGTCAATTGCTGCTTTTTTCTACCAGCTGTCTTAGTTGCAGTTTTTAAAAGTGTATCAGTTATTTTCATATTAGTTTCATTCAAATCTGAATGATGTTCAAAATCTACCAATACTTGAAACTGATTTGTAAGTTCTAATTTAAATTCATTAGAATGTTTCTGAAAATTAGGAATATCAACTGTAAATATTGTTTTTCTTAATAATTTTTGTCTCTTTAGTTTTGCATTAACACGTATCTTACATCTTACTAATCAATGATCACTTCCTGTGTTAAATTTATTAAGAACATTACAATCTTGAAATATGTATTTTCTGTTAGTCAAAATATAATCCAATTCTAACTATTTTTAAATGTAATGGTGTTATTAATTAATATTCACATATGCAAATATTCAAATATATTAATGTTTGATTTTTTTTATTTAAATTTTAACATATTCATATTTTTATATATGCATTGGAATCTATATATTAAGCTTCCATTATAAGTTAGATTGAATTTATTTGATAAATTTTTTTAAAAAATAAAATTTAATTAGGATTGAGATTGAACTTCAATTGTAATAATGAACATTTATATTGGAACTGTTAAATTAATTAATAGTTAGTTTTTATACAATTGCTTATGTTATTCATTCTTTGAATAAATGAAAGTAAGCTATTATGAAGGACAAACCAATAGGTACTTGAGTTCAAGTTATTAAAATTGCTTAGCATCAATACTAAAATTTCTTATCATAAATAATTAATTATTACACTTAAATTAAACGGGTTTAGATTTATATTTCTTCATAATATATAATACTTACAAAAAATTTTGCAGTATACATAAACAAATATATTTGATCCATCACATACATTTATATCATTTGTTAATATTCATCATCTATTATTTGTTCTGAACTCAGAGCCATAGAAATACATGGCTTCTTATGTAGAGCATTGTCTAGCTGCTTTATTGAACTATTCAGCTATTACCATTGAATGAATGATAAACTAATTGAATAAAAAAATAAAAAAAAATAATTCATTTGACAATACAATATAAATTATTTAATTAATATATACTTTAATGACAAATAGAATATATACAGAAATGTAAATCATAAATATCAGAACTTATGATTGAATTTATCACTACAATTGTATATTAAATAAAATAAAAAAAAAAACATTGCAATAAAAAAAGTACATTACATAAAATAGAAGATAAGCCATGCATAAAATGTATTTTAAACAAAATATAGCAAAAAATAGTCCATGCATAAAATATGTAAAATAAAAGCAGTCCACAGCAACAAAAATTAAATGTGGATGTGAACCAAAAAGCAATTCACTACAAGCCAAAGCATATATTTTTAAAATTATAATCACTCATAAATTTCATGTTTTACTATTTTGATACTATACTAATGAATAGCACTATACTAACATTGTGACATTAATAGTTTTTATGCTGGGTTTGGGAAAAGATAAGGGGATTTTAGATATAATGGTCATAGAGTTGACAAAGATTATGTTGTGGAAATGGGATGGAACAGGATAGAGAAGAATATGGGAAAACTTAGGGTGGGGAATAAAAAGGGAAGTCAAAGTGGCTAACTGGTTTCTCTGGGCATAGTTGCTGAGAGATTCCTGACTCCATATAAGGAGAAATCACACTGAATCACATCATTATATAATCCATTAAATTCATTTTTCCAAAAGACAACCTCACTATTTTTTATTCAGTCATTATTAGTTCTTTTCATTTTTATTATTTGTATTAAAAATATTGACCAAGAATTATTATTCAATTTTTATGCTACATTCGTGACTGACATTAGAAACATTTTTCATACATGAATTCTTTATTAATTCCTGAATTTCATTTTTATTTATTTATTTATTTTTTGCTTGCAACCACCTAAATTCAATTTCATTCTTTTATTTGGTAGATTTATTTTAGTGAATAATTTGTTGTTTTTTTTTGGAATTTTATTTATTATAAATTTATTTTTGGCCTCAAATGGTTTGATGAATTCTTTTTGCTTAATATAGCTATCATCATGGATTAGCTTTTGCTTTCTTTTATTGAATACATATTTTCTGCATTGATACATATTGTGCATAGTCTAACTTTATTTTAATTTCTTTTGTTTAATATGCATTTTGTGCTTAACTAATTTTTGTCTTTTATTTTATTTAATACACATTTTTTATTTTGAAAGATTTTATTTTATTCAATATATACATGTACCCATATATTTACTAATAAATACTGACATTTCTCATGAATCATTTAACATCAATATAATTTCTTTGTTAAGTGATTGATGGATGTAGTTTTATAAAATAAATTATTTCTATTGCAAAATATATTATTGTTTTTATTTTATCTAATATAGTCCTATAGCCATAAATTCAAAAATACATGGATTTTATTTTTTACCTATTAATTTTTCATTCACTCAGAATTAAGGATTAGATAGCTCCATCAAATAATTAAATCGAGCATTATAGAAGCCACGTTTTATAAATTCATACAATCATTTGTTTCTACCTTTACAAATCATGATCTCCTGCTATATATATATATATTTTATAAAATGAAGTTGACATTTTAATGATAACAAACATATATTACCTCTCTCTTTTTTAATTTGTATAATTTAGAGATACAAAAATTGTTTCTTTTAGAAGAGATTTTAATTTCTATCCCGAAACTTTTATTATTTAGTTATAAGATTAAACAAAAGAATGTTTTTTATAATCATAAAAAAGAGAATTGTAACTTTTCTTCTTAACTGTTTAAAGATAATTGAAGTAGCGAAAAAATGACGATTTAAATTTATTTTCTTTCTAAAATAATTAAATAATTTATTTTTAAAAAGTCTAATGATTATATTAACTTCGATTTTTTAAAATATGTAAATTTTGTATTAAAGTTATATATAAATATACTTTATATATATATATATAAAGATAAACAGACACATTTTGCAAGTAATTAGTGTGCGATACTGTGAATTATAAACCAGAATCGTATTTAAAATTTAAAGCCAAATTATACTTTATATGTACTTTATATCAATGAATAACCATTTAATTGCTTCTTATCTATCATTTTAACATATCCATTATTTATTTTCTCTGATCTCTTGAAAAACAATGGATTGAAAGTTCATTGAGAATTAACTAGAAAATGATAAAACATAATTCAAAAAACTTTTACATTTATAAAGCTTCATTTACATACGACTTAATTTTTAATTTTTTTATTTTCTTGTCCTCAAGGATATAAGCTTTATTTATGTAAAAATATATGTTTTATTTATCATTTTATGTATTTACAAATGTAATACTGAATATTTAATTTATTTCATTTAAGATGTTGCAGGACTTACTTAAGAAAATTAATTAAATATTCTTTATATTGTACCTGCTAAAGTTTGAGATCAGTTTCAGTATGTGTAAAATATCAGTCATTACTTTTGTGTGTGTGTGATTTTGATGATGAATATCTTAACCTATAAAGCTTTGAACTGTGTTACTATAACATTGACATTGATAAAAAAAAATGTTTATTATTAATAGTATTGTCCAAGATTGTGAATTGATTTTATTCATTTTAAAATGAATATGTGAATAATAAAGCATATGGTTTGAATAAAATTATTATTCTTTTGTTATTATATGTATTTTTGGCACTGTTTTCACAATAAACTATAAACAGTATAACTAAATGTCTAATTACTCAAATATATTTATAATAATTATATTTATAAAGTGCATACTTGTTACTTAAAGTAATATTTATTAAGGTTATAATCTTAAGACTATGTGCCTGAAAAAACGACAGTAGGGACCTCTGCAAATCTTTAACACAAGATATATTTAAAAGACAAGAGCTGCCACTCTTATCTTAACCTACTTTCTAAATAAATAGGAGAATCTAAAGCATTTTATTTGAGAGTGTAAGACTATTAAATACCTCACTGATTAAGTCCACAAATTCTGTAACACTAACATTCATGAAATCTTTAGATTTACAACAAGTCAGTGTTGAGATCTTATGCTTAGAAATCTATTAAGATAAAGTTGTAATAATTATAGTTATAAAGCACATACTCGTTATTTAAAGTAATATTTATTAAGGCTATAACCTTAAGACTATGCACCTGAAAGAATGACAGTAGAAACCTCTGCAAATCTTTAACACAAGATATATTTAAAAGACAAAGGCAGCCAATCTTATCTTTATTTAAATGCACATTGATTACATAAGTAATATTTACTAAGGCTGTAACCTCTTTTCTTCCAAAACATAAGCTTATGGTTAAGACCTGTAGAGGTCCCTACTATCGCATTTTATGCGCACATTCTTGAGGTTACAGCCTTAGTAAATATTACTTAACCTACTTTCTAAATAAATAGGAGAATCTAAAGCATTTTGATTTGAGAATGTAAGGCTATTAAATACTTCACTGATTAAGTTCACAAATTCTATAATACATTAACATTCATAAAATCTTTTGATTTACAATGAGTCAGTGTTGAGATCTTATGCTTAGAAATCTATTAAGATAATATAAAGTTGTAGTAATTATATTTATAGAGTATATACTTGTTACCCAAAGTAATATTTATTAAGGCTATAACCTTAAGACTATGTGCCTCAAAAACGGCAATAGGAACCTTTGCAAATCTTTAACACAAGTTAAAGTAATGAGTATGTGCTTTATAAATATAATTATTACAACTTTATATTATCTTCATAGATTTCTAAGTATACGATCTTGACACTGACTCATTGTAAATCGAAAGATTTCAGAATGTGTTATAGAATTTGTGGACTTAATCAGTGAGGTATTTAATAGCCTTACACTCTCAAATCAAAATGCTTTAGATAAAGCTGAAATGTTTATTTTTAAAATAAAAAATCAAAAGAAGTTGAAATATAATTGATTAAAAATTATGATTATCATAAAAATTTACTTTGATATGGAGAAAAGTAATTACTATACTTTGATTTATAGGGTATATGAACACAGACTTTCACATGACCCACCACTCTCCACACTATCTCATAACACTGATACACCTGAATATGTGTTCATGTGTATCAGTGTTATGAGACGGTGTGGAGAGTGGTGGGTCGTGTGAAAGTCTGTGCTCATATACCCTATATATTACATATATAAACACAGGTATATAATAAGCCTGTGTGTGTCAGTTATACTTTGATTTATGAATATTAAATTTTCTACATCCCACAACTTTACACTAGTCTTAAGTTTTAAGAATGTATATAAAGTGGAAGCTTTATACCTTGTAGATCTTTTGGAATATTTATAGGATTAACATTTTTAAAGCTTCAAAAATTAACAAAAAAAAAATAGTAATTAAAAAAATGAAATTAAAATGGCTTTAGAAAATATATTCTAAGTTTTTTGCTCAACTATAGATTGAAGTAATTGATAATAGGGCTATGGCTAATTTCAATGCAATTTCGTTTTTAAAGGTTTAACATTTAGGTTACTTTTTTTTTCTTTTTTTTTTTTGCATTGAATTACATTTGAATTTAGTTATATTACCATATTTTAAATAATATAAACAGAGAAAACAGTAGTGTTAAGCATGGTTATTTAAATGCAATTTAGTCTAACTTCTTAACGTTGAAAATTACATTATAATCTTAATGAATCTTTTATCACTTAAAATATTATATCAACAAAAACAATTCTCAAATCTATAAAACTAAAAAGAAAAGTTTGATGATATTATAGACGGTAAATACTATAAATAGATCAGAAAAAATTTAATCTTTAATGTTAATTTGTTAATTAGCTGTATTCCACCTTAAATGAATAATAATAATAATAATAATAAAAAAAACGATTAAATTTCAATATTACTTATTTAAAAGATAAAAAGGCAATTTTGAATTTTAATCTCAAAAGAGAATTTCAAATCTAAAAAGTATTTTACACGACTGGAAGATATGTTCTTAATCTTTGTTTCAGGAAGTAATTTAGTTGCAAATTAAAGTAATTATAGTATGTATTAATTCATCAGTGACTTGCATTTTTGCTTAAAAGAGATGTGGAATACATGTGCAGGTGCTAGGTCTAAGATTTAACATTACTATTTAAAATAAAAATGAATAAAAGCGTTTTAATTAATATAATTTAAAAATATAACGCCACATCACGTGGCTTTCTTGCAGTTAATACTATATATACTTTTAATAGGAGAGCAATAATACTATTAACAGAAATATTCAAAGATGTTCAACACTTGGGATATTTTTGGTCTTTATGCTATTAATATGATAGTAAAAAGAAATAAATAAAAGGTAGCTTTTAATCTGATTACATTGTTTGCAAAAGTCCCCTCTAATGAATGCTTAAACTAAAATTTTGTCGTAATCCATTGATAGCTTAAGTTTAAAAACAACTGCTTATTATCCAAATTTAATACATAAAATAAAACTGCAATTAGTCTTACTATACCAATATTGCTTTTTAAAATAAATGTTTAGATATATTAATTTATACTTTATTAAGAATGAGTCATTATAAAGGAACAATGATATAATATTTAAAAAAACATTATATGCAATTGCAGTAATAATTTAAAATGTATTAAAAATTTGATTATTGTAATTATGTAAATTGTATTTTAGAATATTATATTGATTTTGTTTATAATTCTGATTTTCAATATTTTGTATTTGCTTTTGTACATTTTAAATTGAAATGGCAGTAATAAAGTAAATCTAAATTTTATGATAAAAAAGTTACAGGTTCAAAAATTCATGCATAAAAATGTTAATAATTAGTGATAGAAAATATTGAAAGGATAAAGACTGAAGAGATGATAAAACAAAATGAATTATTTCATTATCTCAGGCTTATATTTAACAATAAAGAAAACAAGTGGAAATTTTGGAAAATGTATATGTTTATGGGTAACAAGATAAGAAGACAGGCGATAGAAATATTTAGAACTTTTTGAAATAGTTTACAAAACAAAAGTGAGGAATGTGAATTTAAAAACAGGGACATTGAAAGGGATTTTTAAAGATTAGATAAAAATTCAGATTGATATAATTAGAACAGAAATAATATTAGAGAAAATATAGTTTTGATGTAGAAGTCAGTCATATCAATAGAATAAAAAAAAATGAAATACCAAAGTCTTACAAAAAGTATTATCTATAATAGAAATAAAACAGTGATATTAAAATAAAACTCTCAAAATGATGATGACGAGGTTATGAAGAGTATGAATATAAAATCTGAGAATATTAAATTATATAAAAAAAAGATGAATTGTTTAGGAAAAACAGTGTCAGTCATAAAAATCCTATAAGAATTTTTTTTTTATTCTAATGCAAAATACTTAAGTGAGACAATATGATTTTAAACAATAAATAGCTAAACAAACAAAATAAATACATAAGTTTAAATAAAAGACATTTACAAAATAAATTAATTGAAATCAGAATATGTATTTATTTAAATAAATAAACTTAAATAAAATTAATATAAATCTATCAAAACAGAACAAAAAAAATTTAATTTAAAATTTTATTTTAAAAAATCAAAAAATAATTTTATTATTTTTATATAATTGTGACAAATTATATTCAATATATGATCTATATCATATTTATAATACAATCAATTTTTTGAACATCAGACAAGATTTAAATATATATATAAACTTAAGTCTTACCTCATGTTTAGCATACATGAGTGAAACTTCTTCCCCATCATCTGAAAGTTGAATTTATAAATAATTACTTACATGTATAAATGTATAATTTATTTTAAATATTTATTATATAAAATTAACAAGGTGTATGACACACTTGAACGAGAAGCTATAAAGATACACAGAAATTACTATACGCTAAGCGCTTTCGAGGCCTTTTGCCTCATATTCATAGCGGTACTGTGAGCTGCAGAACAAGGAAATAGGACAAGGAAACAAAGCAGTATGCAAAGCATATGCAAATGAACTAGATAGTCCAACGTTTAGAAATGTCAAAGCAGGTATTTATATTATAAAAATGATAAAACTAACAGAAGAATAAACATTATGCAATAATATAAATAATTACATTTAGTCATGCCTGCTATGGAAATTTTTACAATATTTCAAGCACAATATTTGATAAAAAAATTCACTGAACCCATGACCTATATTTTTGTCAAAACATCTGATCTCATCAGCAGCTTCAGAAACAAGTTGAGGCTTCATCAATATAGTCATACAATTTCTATTTAATGAGTTAGATAGCAGAGCTCAATTTGATGTTAATGTTTGAAATTTAATCATAATGTACATAAATCTTATATATATATATATAATTAACTAATGTGCCTGATATATCTATAATCAGTCAAATCTTTACATTTGTAGGACATTCCTCTGAGGATTTGTTATTAAATCCTTATTCACCACAACCAGTGTAAAATTTTATAGACAAGCCTTCTTTTGATATATTGTTTTCAGAAAAAACCCACTATTTATCAGATGACTAAAAGTTTGAACTATCTAATAAGTGACATAGAAATACCAAATCAAATTTGTATTCATATATCTTAATTATGACCTGTTTAATACATTTTATTGGTCATCTACATTTGTAGAATGTAAATTATTAATGTATAGGAGTTCACGGGTTTTTTTTTTTTTACTACGATAAAAATTAGGAGTTCACGTTTAAAAAAACCAAGAATATAAACTTTAAATTATATATCTTAATAAAAACAAAGGAAGTAATTTAACCTCTCCATGACTTAAAAACACCCCAAATGTTAAACGAAAGACTAAGAGTATGTGATTAATTCAATTCTTGTTCCTTTATTCAATATTTAAAGTGCTTTGAAGTCATGGTCTGGGGAAGAGTGATTTATTTTCTTTATATATATATACTGACAAATGAGCATGAACATATATGTATAACCAAGCAAATCTTTATATTTGCAGCACTCTCCTTCTAATGTTTCTTAATAAACTATAAAATACATAAATTTAAGAGAGGCTTTTGCATTGGACAATTATTCACAATTTATTAATTACCCTTTCAGAACAAGGAGCTGCAAATCTAAAAATTTGATTGATTACAGATATGTCAGGATCAGAATTTACTATATTTTTTACATAATTATTTATTTAATATAATGGTTGAGTTGTTTAAGAATAATAAAAAAAAAACTAAAAAACAAACAGGAAAGCAAACTTTAAAATCCAAAAGCAAAAAAAAAAAAAAATGCTAATAATCAGAATTATGTTAAGAGAAAATAAATCGTTTTGTATAAATGCTGTATATTTTAATTAAATCTATTTTCAAAGCAATACATTAAAACAAAACAAAAATTTTTTTTTAAATATATGATTTTTAATCAATAGTTTATATTTTTTTTAAAAAAAAAAAATTAAGACTTCAAATATTTTAATTGACATATTCATGGCAGGAAAATACTTATTTGCTTTTCTTCTTTTTTTTTCTTCAAACAAAAATGTATGTGGGTGGATGTAAAGTGAATTTAATAATAAGTCTGTGTTAGCAACCTGATGCCATAAATAAGATAATTATTATTATTATTTTTTAAAGTGCTAAAATTAATTTCTATATTAATCGTAACTTGTTAAATTCATTTATCAATTGTTAATATTATAAAATAATTTGAAAATCTTTCTCTCTCTCTTCCTTTTTTTCTCTTTCCTCGTCTATCTCCATCTTTCTCTTTCTGCTTCTCTCCCCCTCTGTTTTTCTCCCTTTCCCTTTTTTCTCTCTTGTTCTTTTTTCTTCTTTCTTCTTTTTTTCTATATAAATATATTATATACAAAAAAATCTGAAGTGTTATTAAAAAGTATAAATACCCCTCCAAAAAAATTATTTAAAAAAGAATCTCCGTTGTAATAATCTGGATCAAAATATTATTAACCAATTAAAAAGTTTGAATTAAAAATTTCAACTGATTATTATAAAATACATTATTTCATTTTTTTATAATAAAAACATATTAAATTATTAGTTTCAAGAAGTCATTGAGAGCTAGAAATAACAAGTTAAGCTTCAGTCAGAAACTCATATGAGTTAACTACTAGTATAAAATAGTCTAATTGGCCAGAGCAGCATTTTCCAAACTGTGGGGTGCAACTCCCTAGGGGGACAGAGAATATTGCAAGGAGATGTGTAGGTTTTTTCAAACATACAAATTCAAATCAGTGTCTAAAGATAATTATTTGTCAACACCTAACAAATTTTTGCCCGATTCAAGGATTGTTTTCTAAGAAAATGATTCACAAGCCCTTAGTAGCTCTCATTCCTGATAATGACAGGAGTGAGATAAATGCTGTGTACTATATAGTGGGCTGCAGAAAGAAGTTTGCTATTAACTGAAAGGAGACCCTTTGATTCCTCTTGGAGGCCTTAAAGGAACTGAGCAGGGCAAATTCCTAATGTCCACTACATACGATCTTGTCGTTGCAGCTGTTATTACTATGTGATTATTTATATAGTATACGAACATGGATGGGCTGCTCACCAACACGCATTAGCCAGTGTGGTGAGTTAATTGGCTTTTTACCTCTGAGTTTAAGATCAAGAAACACCATGGTCTTTCTTCTCAGTGCCTGATAAGGCAGAATGAATGTTTGTATAAATGATAAATATTTTTCCAATACATATATACAATTATGACAGACAAAAATAAAGCATGGCCCTTATTCCCAGGAGGCTGTAAGTCACCAACCAAGGCAGTGGTTGGTGGCCGAAGGCGGAGGGTGCTAAGAATCTCCTGATTGTGGACCCAGGCTGCCATTTGATGATGACTTTTTATTTAGGTACTTACAACTGCAGATCACTTTCAAGTGAAAGAAGATTGCAAGAATTAGAAGAAGAATTGTCTTATATTAAATGGGACATTATTGGACTTTGTGAAGTTAGAAGAAAAGGAGAAGAAACAATTGATTTAAAAAGTGGACATATACTCTATTATAAAGGCACACATATTGGAAATACAAGTGGAGTAGGATTCATTATAAATAAAAAGTGGAAGAACAATATTGTGGAGATTTATGGTGTATCGGACAGAGTTGCAAAATTAGTTATACAACTTAATAGCAGATACCAAATGCAGATAATTCAGGTTTATGCCCCAACAAGTTCTCATAGTGATGAAGTAGTAGAAGATTTTTATATGGATGTACAAAAGGCTTTTGATCAGAGTAAACAACATTTTAAAATTGTTATGGGAGACTTTAATGCTAGAATTGGTAGACAAATGAAAGATGAAATTGCTGTAGGTAATTTTGGTTATGGTAATAGAAATGAGAGAGGACATAGACTTGTGGAGTTTGCAGAAAAAGAAAAAATTTATATTATGAATTCATTTTTTGAGAAAAATGTTAAAAGGAAATGGACATGGAAGCATCCAAATGAAGGTACAGCAGAATTGGATTATATTTTGACTAACAGAAAATACATATTTTAAGATTGTAATGTTCTTAATAAATTTAACACAGGAAGTGATCATCGATTAGTAAGGTGTAAGTTACGTGTTAATGTAAAACTAGAGAGACAAAAATTATTAAGAAAAACAGTATTTACAGTTGATATTCCTAATCTTCAGAAACATTCTAATGATTTTAAATTAGAACTTACAAATAGGTTTCAAGTGTTAGGAGATTTTGAACATGATTCAGATTTGAATGAAATTAATATGAAAATAACTGATACACTTTTAAAAACTGCAACAAAGATAGCTGGTAGAAAAAAGCAGCAATTGACTAATAAAATTTCTACTGAGACTAGAGAATTTATGAAGAAAAGAAGGAATATGAAGATATACAAAAATGATGTATTAAAAAGAATTGAATATCTCGAATTTTGTAAAATGGTAAGGAAAAGAGTTGAAAATGATATAAGAAAGTATAACTGTGAAATAGAAAGGAAAGCTGTAGTTGAAAATAAAAGTCTCAAGAATGTTAAACAACATTTTGGTATTGGTAGGAAATTTATATCTGCAATAAGAAAAAAAGATGGAATTATTACTAAAAAGAGAGATGACATCATGAAATTGGTAGAAGATTTTTATCAAGAATTATATAGTAATAAAGAACAAGTACCTCCTATATCTATTACATCTTCCGAATTGCCCAGAATTTTAAATGAAGAAGTGAGACATGCAATTAAATGTATGAAGAAAGGAAAGGCTCCAGGAAATGATGGAATTATAATTGATATATTAAAAGAAGCAGGTGAAGAAATAGAAACAATTTTAGCAAAGTTATATACCAAATGTCTAAATGATAAAGATGTACCGGAAGATTGGAAGAATGCAGTAATAATATTAATATTTAAAAAAGGTGATAAAGAAGATATTAGAAATTACAGACCTATCAGTCTTTTATCAGTTTTATATAAAAAAAATTTTACCAAGATAATTACAACTCGTCTACAGAGAACTTTGGATTTCCACCAACCAAGAGAACAAGCTGGATTTAAAAGTGGTGTTTGTACAATAGATCATATCCAGGTATTGAGAGAAGTCATAGAAAGGACAAATGAATATGAGTTGTCATTATGTTTTGGATTTGTAGATTATGAAAAGGCATTCGATTCTATACACATTTCTTCAGTGATTAAAGCATTGGATCATCAAGGTATAGATCCAGGATATTGTCATATTTTAAAGAATATTTATAAAAATGCAACAGCAACTATTAGATTACATAATGATATTGGAAAAATCAACATTGAGAAAGGTGTAAGACAAGGTGACTCCCTATCTCCAAAACTTTTTACAGCAGTGTTGCAAAAAGCATTTTGTGGATTAAAATGGGAAACTAAAGGAATGAAAGTAAATGGAGAGTATTTAAGTCATTTAGATTTTGCAGATGATGTAGTTGTTTTTGCAAATAATGCTTCAGAGCTGCAGGAAATGTTGCAGGAGTTAGCAGATGAAAGTAGAAAAGTAGGACTAAAGATAAATGTTAAAAAGACTAAAGTAATGTTTAATCGATTTGCTCAAAATATGAAAATAACGATTGATTATGAAGAATTAGAAGAAGTTAACAGTTACAAATACCTTGGTCAGATTATTAATACAGATGGAAACATAATGGAGGAAAATAATCATAGAATTAAACTTGGTTGGAGTACTTTTGGTAGAAATAACTTGATACTAAAAGGAAATATGCCTATGTGTTTGAAAAAAATGGTTTTTAACAAATGTGTTTTACCAGTTCTTACTTATGGATCTGAGACTTGGACACTTAATAGAAGAGCAATACAGAGACTTCAGACCACTCAAAGGAGTATGGAGAAATGTATGTTGGGAGTAACAAGAAGAGATCGAAACGCAATGTATGGGTAAGACAACAAACAGGTGTTACTGACCTTATTGAAAAAATTAAAAGATTGAAATGGAGTTGGGCTGGACATATTGCTAGAATAAATGATAATAGATGGACAATTGAAATTTTAAACTGGATTCCAAGAGATTGTAAAAGACCCAGAAAGAGACCACATGTGACATGGATGGATGAAATAAGAAAATGTGCAGGGGTGTTGTGGAAAAGAGAAACTAAAGATCAGAGAAGATGGATTAAACTTGGAGAGACCTTCATCCTGCAGTGGATTGATAATGGTTGATGATGATGACTATATAGTGGTTTGTTTATAAAATGTTTTTTTTATATTATGTGTTATTCTTAACAATTAACTGAAGTAAATTTAAAAACTAGAATAATATTTTTAATTGTTTTAGAATAATGCTTATTTTTTAGATGGATAAATATGTATCCAAATTAAAATGAAAAGCAAATGAAGAAGATGAAATTGATACTAGCAAAAGTGGTTTAACCAACACAAATACAGCTATGAAAAATAGTCAATATTAAATCTCAAAAATACAATCTTTTATTCTTAACATTGGGATTTGCAAATACTATTATTAATGGGTAGAAAAAAATCAGTGTGTGGTCTTTCATTGGTGGTTGAGAGGTCAGTGTGACTACCTTGCACTTGCAGGCAGTTGCCCGGGTTGCGGGTTCGCATCCCAGCCGATGCTATGACACTTTAAAAAAAAATCAGTGTGTTTAATCTGTATGCACATTTTATATGAAGAAAGCATGAAATTTAATAAGTTAAGACATCATCTTGAAAAACTATATCCAGACCACTTTTGGCAAGTCAAGATAATTTTTCCAAGGGAAATTAGAATGTTTTGAATAAACAATAAAACCATGCCTAAAATGTCAAATGCATTGCTTGCATCATATAACTTCTTATAGAATTGTTAAATGTAAAAAACCACATTTAATAGGGAAAAGGCTAGTACTACCTATGGCTACTGACATGGTAGAAATAAAGCTCAGTGAATCATGTGCTAACCAACTTCAAAAAATTCCATTTGCAGATAATACAGTAGGAAGAAGAGGTTTTGATATATCTGAAGATCTTCATGATCAATTAATAAAAAAACTAAAATTGTCAGATTATGCTTTGCAATTGGATAAAGCAACAGAGATGTTCATTTGATGTCATGTGTAAGATATACGTAGAAAATGATATTAAAGAAAATTTATTATTTTATTAATCTATTGAAAACAATACCACAACAAAAGAGTTTTTCAATGTGATTAATTCTTTTTTAAAATGAAAATGGTATTCTTTGAGAGAATTGTGTTGGGATATGTTCAGATGGAGCTCAGTCTATGGCAGAATAAAATATTGGTTTACAAATTCTAGTTCAAGAAGTAATTCTCATACAATTTGGGCACATTGTATGATGCATAATCAATCACTTGCTTCAAAAAGTATGGGTGAAGATTTGCTAACAGTTTTTGAAGTTATTTGTAAAAGTTGTAAACTTTATTAAAACAGTCCATTAATAGGAAGGCTGTTTGCAAAATTGTGTGTCATGATATGGGCACAGAACACATAGCATTTTTATATTATTGTGAAACACATTGGGTTTTTTGATTCAATATACTTCAAAGAGTGTTTGAAGTAAAAGAAAAAATCACCAATATTTCTGATTGATAATAATAGAGATGAAGCAAAATTGTTCATGTCACAAAATTCCTTGTAAAGCTTGCTTGATTAGGGGATATTGTTGAAAAATGTAGTATTTTAAATAAATCAATGCAAGGACTTCAATTTCAAGCTTTGGTGCAGAAAGATAAAGTTATTGCATTTAAAAAAAATGGAGCTGTGGATGATTAATTTGAAAAACAATACTTCAGATATGTTTCCAAATTTCAAAAACATTTGTTCTATAAATGAAATGGAAGGAAGTAAAATTTTTATTAATAATCATTTAACTAATTTATAGAAACAATTCCCATTTTATTTTAAATATCTTGACATGACAAAATATAAATGGGTAAGAAATCCAATTTCAATTATAACATATGATGTATTTGGCCTTTTAACATCAGAGCAAGAAGTGTTGATTGACTTATTTTGTGACAACACATTAAAACAGATGTTTAAACAAAATATTGGTATTTTCTGACTATGAATGAAAAAACAGTTTCCTATTTTAGCAAACAAAGTTTTAGAAATTTTATTTCCATTTGTAACATTTTACTTATGTGAAACTGGAATTTATGTTGTTGCACTTTTAAAAACAAAACATTGATCTTGTTTAGTGATTGAAGAAAAATTTAGAGTAGCCCTATGTTCAATGATATCTGGGTTTGACAAACTTGGTTTTAATAAACAGACTTATCTATCACATTAAATATTAGTATAATTTAAATCATCTAATGTTATTATAATTTCAATCAATGGTCTTTTGTTTTGTTTTTGTTTTGAATTTTTTTTTGGTAAAATGTACTCGATTGTATTAAAAAATTATTATATCATAAAAATAAACTGTTTTATATGAGACCTATATCAACACTAAGTAGGGTGTATTATTTTATAATCTATTGAAATGAAATTGTAAATACGACTGTATTTATAAAATTAGAATATTTTAAAAATTAACGGATGAAAAAAAATTTCCAGAGAAAAAGGGTGCAGACAAAAAAAATTTAGAAATCACTGGGTTAGAATATCACCTTAAATTTGATAGGATTAATAAACTAAATGTTACTAGAATAATTCCTGTGACAGATTATTACTGTTTGTTAAAGAAGTGCATTTTTGAAAAATAAAATTTTTAAATTTTTCTAAAAACATTTATAAATTAACTAAATGTTAGAAATATTCTAATATATAATTTTAAATAAAATGTATTCATTACAAATCTTCAGATAAATATACTTCCATCCAACTTCCAGAATACATTACATGCACATATTTAGATAATCCATTCACCTTCTAAAAATTCAAATTGTTCTTGTAATTATTTATTAAATATAAAATTTATATAATTAAGCAATTTTCTCCAAAACAAACTATGTTTTTATTTTTCAAGTTTGAAACATTAGTGCAAACCACCAAAGAAGATTATCTATTTTGCTATTACAGTTCTTTGATCATTGATTGTCAAATCATTAATAGAAATATCATTATTCAATATAACTCACTATATCATTTTCAGTATATTATTACTCTTATCTATTTTTTTCAAGCTTAACAGCATCAGTTATCTTGTTAAATGCATTCAAAGAGTATTATTTATTGATTTTCTCTTGAACTTCTTTATATGAGCTTACTAATAGGTATTCACTGCATTCCGTAATTCACACTAAAGTTTTTTAATTCAACTTCCTTTAAGATATAGTTCTAGTAAATAATATTTAATTTTTAGATTTAATTTACTTTGATCCAAAATATGTCTTTATAAGAAGCACTCACAATATACCATTTTTTCTACATATAAACACACTTCATACAACTTAGTCTTTCAGTATTTTATAAACAGTCACCCTAGTTCAAAATGCTACCACACAACAAAATCTTTTATATTACCTTTACTATTTTTATACTATCAGAAAAATGTGATACATATGCTGCCATTTGTTTTATGATAGAGAAAGCTTTTAAAAATAACAATTAAGATTGACTTAACATTCATTTAAATTTCTCCCCAAAATTTTTCTACTTAAAATATAGCATTATAGTATCTTTCTTGCTCTGTTTGAATTATTAATTTTAATTTTGTTTTAATTTTCACTTACGTTTTTTTTTTGTTTTGTTTTGTTCTTATACAATAAAGTTTGTGTTCACTTGAGTTTGTTTATTAGTTATGCCTGAAGTATTATTTGGCTAAGTTAAGATTAGCTATGTTAGGGATCAACTCCTCATTATAAATTGTGATTGTGTAATATGTTTTATAACAGTGCTTTGAAGATTCCTATTCATATGGTTTAACATATATTAATTTCAATTAAAAACTTGTAATTCATATGCTTTGAAAGTTTTAACATATACTTTTTTTAAAAATCTATGTATATTTTTATCGTTTAAAACTTATCAAAATGATTTTTGTATTTTAATAATTATTATTTAAATTTAGTAATCATACATCTTAATATGGTTAAAAATTATTAAAAAATTTGAAGTGGGTTTAATTTATGCATTTTTATTTATCCTATGAATTATTTTTTAAATCGCTAATCATTACACACATTATAAAAGAACTAGGAAAAGAAAAATAGATTGAATAATTTTATTAAGTCCTTCTATTCTTTTGCTGTATGCATAACTTTGTCAGTTATTGATAATGTGTTTATAACTCATGTTAAATTCTATTTGTCAATCAGATAAAAAAAGAACCATATGGATGCTAAATCTATTAGTGATGTTTCACTTAGTTTCTACAAAGACAAAGATTAAATCCATTTAATTTTACTTTTGGATTTATAAAAATAATTTTAAGAAATGTTTGTAGTGATTCTTGATCATTTAAAAGTGATTTTATATAATAAAATATTTTAGGTTAGTAATAAATCTGATCTAAATCAATTTTTATATCTTTCTTAGAATAAAGTTAGTCTTTTATTATTTGGTGAAGTATATAAAAGAATAGAAAATCACTACAATGATTTTATTGTGTCAAAAATATTTTTCATGGTAATATTTATATGCATTTCCAAAGAAAATATTAATTTATTTAATTTTTATATTAAGGTGTGTGGATATTTTATGCTGCAAACAGATATGTAATATTGATAAATAGAATATTCTAGTACTTGGGAATCTATCCTTAGAATATTTTCATTACAAACTCAAATAGAGTCAAACAGTTTTCCAAGACAGTTATCTTAGAACTTATTTTAGACATGCAAATAATTCAAGGTAATAAGTAAGGCTACATAGCATAGGCATAGGCATGTTTCAGTCTTTTAGTAAAGAAAGTTATATTCAGTTCATAAAATATTTCTCTTTGTTCACATGAAATGTTAAGCATCTTATCTTTATGGGATTAAGAATAAGTTGTTAATTATTAAAAAAACTTCAGACTTTCCAGATTTTTATTAAGAGATTTTTTTATTTTGGGTGAAAGATGCATTTTATGGCATCAAAGCAATATATCAGTATAGATAAATTTTATAAATGTTGTTTCTGAAAAACCACTGTTGAATATATTAAGTAAAATAATAAAAAAATTGAATCCTACTGTAACATTTTATATCTGAATAGCATTATCATTTTCTATTATTGGAATTTTTATATTGGAGATGATTTTGTCAAGTAAGTTAATGGTTTTCTAATTTTAAAGATTCTGGAAGTTTTTAAAATATCATTTTTCCAAACAAAATTATAAACTGAAATAAGAACTTTAAAGACTGCACACATTTTTAATTTATCTTGAAAGTCTTTTTAATATAAATTGCAAACTTTAATCATTGCCAATTATTGACATTATTCCTTTTAAGATACTATTCTTTCAAAGAGCTTATAAAGAACACACAATAACTATATTAGTGACACTTTTTTTGATCATTAGATTAGTTTAAAATTATTACTATTTCCACTTTTATGATAAATTTTTGGAATAATTTAGTAAGAATAACATTTCTGAATATTTTTCTCAGTCCTTTACACACATTTATTTTAAAATTGGAAGTATTCTACATAATTCTAGAGTTTAATCTGGTTTACAGCAATCATGAAAAATTAAATTGATGTTAGAGGAATGTTTGACAAAAAAAAAAACCATTGTGATCCTGTTAATGCTGATTCTTAAATTTTAGTTTGTGAAATTAAATGTATAAGATTGGCAATGATAGTAATAGGGTTTTTAAAGCTGTTTCCAAAGTGACCAACTTTTCAACTTAATTTTGTAAAGTTTTGCGTTTCTCTAGTCTCTATGATCTTCATCCCTTACATTATTCTGAGATATCAATTAATCAGAAATTTCTGAATTTTTGACAGACAGATATTGATTGTAAATAATGTGATTACTTTAAGTTCTACCCAAAATAAAGCATCTTTTAAATTTTTGTTAGATAGATCCTTTTGTAAAGTATTAATGAATTGTTATATTTATCATACCAAGTGGATATTGATAAGATTAATATTTTGTTCATGATATTCGGTGTACTGAATCTTGTTAGTTTTTCTTAGATTCTATCTTGAAAAGGGTAATTTTAAACTATATTAATGTAGATTCCCAAAATAATAAAACTTGCTTTATATTGGCTATGAAAGAAATGACTTATTATTAGTAGATTTGCAAATAATAGTGAACCATTTTTTATGAAACAAAACATAAATCAAGAGTTGTTTATAGTTGTCTGAATGGATTATTTTTCCATGCTTGGCAATAAAAAGTGCATGCATATTGTTTAAAGCTATACATCATTCTAACATTTAAAAACCTGATCTATTCTCAGTTGCATATCCCTAAAGACTACTATGAGAACTGAAATCTCTTAGAGATACCAAGATGTAGGAATAATTGAATGAGCAGAACAGACCAGTTTGCATTAGAAAATTTTAAAACATTATGTATATATATATAATAAAATATATTCATGGATTGTTATTATAATAAAGAATAGAAATAAAGAAATTATGTCTATGTAAACAGAGATAACTTTTACATTTTGATGTTGCCAGAAAATCATCAATTACAACTAATTAACACACGCTGAGGCTAAACAATATTTTTCATTAACCTGTAATTAGCCCTTTTTTTGAGCTTTTGTTAAATAAAAGGAGGCCCCAGAGATCCCTCTTTTACTTTAAATCCAAATTACTAAATGTATTTAAGTTCAGAAAGCTATTTTTAAAGCCATAAGAATGTGAAAGAATAACATCTTTTCTGACATTCTACAAAATAATATATATAAAGTCTATAAATACAAATGAGATTGATATATCACATGAAGTATTCTCAAATGAAATTATTTGTTTTAGCAGATGATTTGAAACAAACCATCAGGAACTTTTTAAAAAATGAGTATTATCAAAAGAATGCTGAATCCTCTCAATAGCAATTGCATCTATATTGTGAAGCATAACTAATTAGTAAAAGATTTCTATTTTTGACTTTGCGATACTCTCAATGTTTAGTAGAAATTATTTTTTGTGTGTTTTATATTGGAAGACATAATAAATTATATTAATAGAATAGCTCACTATCATTGATGTATGTTTTGTTTCAATAATTATGATGAACTAATTATTTTAGTCTCCTTTTGTGAAAATAACTTATAGTAAGAATTATATATATATATATGATTTTTTTTACAGATATAAACATTACAAGAGTACTTTCATTTATATATGTGTGTGTGTGGAATAAAATAAGCTTTGAGTTTTTAAGTTAATATTTTTTATAAATATTTAAGTAATTATGTGCATAAGTGCATGCAGTTTCAAGCAATTTTTTTAATGAAGTATTTTAAATCTCTACATGATAAATAACTTTTAAAAATCATTAAAATGCTACTTAAGTAGAAATGATGAGGTGTTTTACTTCTCAGACAGAGTACATGAATGCAGATAACAGCAAACATCCAGTTAAAAGCATTATTAGACTTAAACAGCAATTGAAAATACACGAATAAATGGCAGATATTATAAAATAAAATCTTTAAAAAAAATATTTATAATGGTTAGTTTTTTAAAAATCTTGAAAATGTAATATAAGATTAAATGATTATTATAAAACAAATATCGTTTCTATCTATTTCTGAAAGTCATTATATTTAATATTTAGAATTTAAACATTTTAATTAAATAAATACATGCATGAATCTTTTTTATAAGTTTAACAGGACATGACTGCAATAGTGAAACACGTAGGATTGCTTATATTTAAAATCAAATAACACTTAATAATTATTACCTGTTAAAACTTCATAGACAAATTTAAAGTAAAAAAAAAATTCAGATGAGAAAATAAATAAATATGATTTCTTTTCAATTCTTTTTTTTTTTTTTATAGTTCCAAAGATCACATTTTAATGTTACTAAATCTGTCACTTGTTAATACTTATTAGTTCTTGGAGGAGGTTTAAAAATATTATCATTTGCAAATCTTTTCACTTTTTTCAATAGTCATTGAGGTTTTTTTTTTAAATCAATCTCTTTAACTAAATTTTGCCTAAACAAGCAAAACTTTAGCATCTTTGTAATGTGATCAAAATAATGTTCATATGTCATAGTTTTTGAAATTTAAAAATAACAAGAACTATTTCTTAAAACAATTTAATGAATATTGGTATAAATATTTTTTTAAAAAATTGCAGTAGGATCTATATAAGAAAAGTATTAATAAAATCTGAATTCCTACATTCACTAATTGTGATTATGGTAAAGTAAAAAACTAATTTAGAATTATATAAAAATAAAGGTTCCAACAGCAGAATAATACATATGATTTTTTTATATCAGAGAGAGCTCTTCATTCTTATATATAAATTCTCAAAAAAATCTTTAATATATATATTATTGAAAACAGAAATAAAATAAATTAGTTATTGAAAATATAATCTACATGCTCATTGACTGAAATTGTATTTTATTTATTTATGTTTTGTTTGATTCTTTTTTGTAATCATTAAAAAAGAAAAGACAGACCTTGAAGATTATATACAATTTCTATCATAATTTAAACCTGAATCGAACAACTATTAGACTTTTAATGTAATTTTTTAAGTCTATATTCAAAACTAATATTTTTAGATACTTTTTAGCTCACTTTTTATATGAGTTTTTGATGTGTACCGTTTTGTAACTAATATGTAGATTTATCTTTCATGTGAAGAAAGTTTATAATTTAAGAGAAACAAAATCACTTCAGTAAAATCTTTTTATTTTTATTTTTAAATTTCTTTTTCTATGTACAAACTTTTATTCGAATTTTTTTTTCAAGAATTTCCTTTCTTTTAAAAGAAAAAGTCTTCCAGCCTGATTATTGATTGATTAATAAATTTCATTACTTCTTAAAAAAATAAAGGAAAAATTGAAGCAGTGTATTAGTGTCAATGTTCTATGATAAATGACTTTCAAAAATATTTCTTTTTATGTTTTCAGATAGCATTTCAATAAATATTTCAACTTAAATCACAGATTTATGCAAAATTATTTGAAGCCTAATTCTTTTCAATTTCTTAATACTCCTGAGAATATAAAAAAGCCGGATCTCTACAGGGCAAGGGCTTCTCCAGTAGTCCCTCTTAGAGGAATAATTATGAAATAGCCTTACCCATGAGACCAATTACTGAACAGTAAGAGTTTGAATGCTTTCCATCTTTGTTTTACATTCTAGCTAAGATTGGGTAGATATTTATTATCAATCAATCTAGCTAAGGTTGGGTAGATATTTATTTATCAAGCAATATTGGATGGTCATATTATGTATATTGAAACTATAAAGTTTATATGAGAGTTGGAAAGTGTTTAAAATAAAATTTAAAAAAGCTATATTAATAACTGAAATACAGACTTATTATATACCTGTATCAATATATGTAATATATAGGGTACATGAGCACAGCCTTTCACAGAAAACCCACCATTCTCCACTCTATCTGATAACACTGATACACTTGAACACATATATGTCAAAAAGATAAATAATCACCAATACACGTATTTCATGCTAAACCAGCAATCATCAGTTGGTCCAGATTATCATCTCTACACATATATGCAAGAAGTGCTCAGGTATATATTAAGACAGCCAATCTTCATACTTTAATGGCAGGCTTCAATCCACTCCACCTTCCAACTCTTTAACTGTCCATCCAATTGAAAATCTGATGATGGAATGCTCAAAGGTCACCTTGAGGCCGAGATTCTTGTCACACCCATGTTGACCTAAAGTCAATCTGACCCCTCAAATCCCTTGTATATATATTAAATGGATTATGTCCTGTACATGAGGGATCAGATTAATTTGATTTTAGGTCAACATGGGTGTGACAAGAATCTCAGCCTCAGGGTGGCCTTTGAGCATTCTATCATCAGATTTTTAATTGGATGGATGGTTGAAGAGTTGGAGTGTGGAGTGGATTGAAGCCTGTCCATTAAAGTATGAAGATTGGCTATCCTAATATATATCTGAGCACTTTTTGCATATCTGTGTAGAGATGATAATCTGGACCAAGATGATTGCTGGTTTAGCATGAAATACATGTATTGGTGATTATCTTTTCAACATACATGTGTTCAAGTGTATCAGTGTTATGAGATAGAGTGGAGAGTTGTGTGAAAGTCTGTGCTCATATACCTTAAAAGCTATATTAGTAATTTTATTATTCAAAAAAATCATTTAAAATATAGTTAATAGAGAATGATAATTCATATTGGCTATGGATAAGTAACCTGGTTACTAAATGATGTATGTGCATATTTTAATAAATAGATAATTATAAAAAATATGCATATCAATATTAAAATCTTTTATAAAATTAATATTGTTGTTTGCTATTTAAAATAAATAAAAAGAATTGTTGTTGTTTTAGATTATTAAATATTTATTATCACAATTTATAAAAAATATTTTTTATATAATTACAAGAATAGTAATATATACTTTAAATTACATGTAATAACTGAACACTGATTATATATGTGTGTGAGTGGAAGATGACCCGGACCAACTGATGAGTACTGGTTCAGCATAAAGTACGTATATTGATCATTTATCTTTTTCACGTCCGTGGTTGTTTATATCTGTTATATAAGATGGGCAGATGACTAAAGGGAACCTGAAGGTCTGGCTTCAAATCCCCTCTAATTACATCTAATTTAAAGTATATATACTATACATTTATTTATATATTACATACTCAATCGAATACCGGCTGAATATGTCCATCCTCTTCTGTGTATTTAAAAGGACTTAAGGTCCTACATATGAGAGGTCACAATAACTTATGGTCAACATGGACATGACAATAGAATTGGAAAACAAGGGCTTTGAACATACCATCATCAGATTTTCAATGATATGGATAGCTAAAAAGTTAGAGAATGGAGATGGTTGAAGCCTGTCCATTAAAGTTTGAAGATTTACTATCCTAATATAAACCGAGTTCTGATTATATGTGTGTGGGGGTGGAGGGGAGAGAAGATGATACAGACCAATTGATGAGTGCTTGGAGATTATTTATCTTTTTCACTTGCATGTGGTTGGGTATATTTGTTGTTGTATAAGATGAAGCAGATGACTAAAGGGAGCTTGGAAGTCTGGGTAAAAATATTTTTTCTTTATGTTATTTTTATTTATGTAAATTAGTCAATTTATATGAACGCTAGATTTAAGAAGGGAAAAGTAATAAAATTTACTGAAATTATCACCTGCTTGATAAAAGAGCATTAAAAAAAGTAAGAAGAATACATTGAAATGGATAAAATGTATTTTCAAATCTCCCATTTTTAAAAATGAACTTTAATAATAATCATATATTTTAGTGTTCAGGAAACCAAATATGGATTGTTAAATTAATGTCAGAGAAGGGATTTATTTACTCATTTTATAACATTTTTCAGGAGATTGGATGAAGGAATTAATGTGAAATAATGAAATTATACAATATAACTCTCTCTTAGAAATTAAAAATCTAACATGGATTAGTATTATGTAATATAAATTTCTCATTTCAAAATGAATGGATATCATAAGTTAGAATATTCTGATGAACAAGGAAGTAAAAAGGATAAAAAATATTGTTTAAAAACAAAATTGAATATGGATTATTAGTGAATAATCAACAACTCAGTTTTATTTGCTTAAAAATCATTTAAAGCTTTCATTTGACAAGATAAAATTCTTATCTCTTAGTATAAAAATTTTGTCTTTAGTTGCTTGATAACTCATTTATCAAATTTATCTAAATTTGACATTTAAAGTTTACAAAATAAGTAATTTGTCTAACGATAATTTGCTGTTTAATATGGCGACTAAGCTGTCACATGACAAGGTGGCTGGCGCCAATTTCATTAACGCTGAGTTCCAAAGTTCATTGATAATGCAAACAGATACCAATGATGCTAAAAGTAATACCAGATCAGTAGCAAAAGTAATAATAATCCAATAGTTACAAATAATAAGAGTAACAATATTTCAACCACTTCTAATTTCACTAACACTGAATTCCAAGATTCAAAGATAATACAAATGTATGCTAATGTTACTAAAATTAACCCTCAACAGATCAGCAGGGAAAATAATCAATAGATATTAATAATAAAAGTAACAATATGTCAACTATTTCCCAAATTAGGTCCAACATGTAGAAAAACCACCCATAATGATATCAGAGATCTGGACTTTAATATCCAAGAAGCACAATCATCCCCCTCTCCAGTTTGAAACATAGATTCTCTTATGACAACCAATGACACAATTCAATCCCAAGATATTATTTGCAACTTTTATAAGATTTTTTTCTACTAGATCCATAATTATATCTGCTACAGACATTAATATTTCTCTAGACAAATTTCATAGGCAATTATTATTTGATGCAATATCCTTGCATGGGCTGTGAGATACTATTCCACATATTGCAAACCATCCAAATCCCAGGTATTTCGAGTTCTTTCAGACCACACAGAGAGACCAATTTCAAACATATAAAAACACTTGGAAATGGCCTTAATTACAATGGATCCAAGTTGCTACAACTCTATTAAAGGGATACTCAAAAAACACCTACTTGGAATACACAGTCAAGATTTCCAGTGTATGAGACAACCATTTGGCAAAATTGGTTTTTCACCCCATATATTTAAAGGATACCCTATACCCATACCTAGTAACATCTATGATTTCAAAGAACAACTGCATCTTGACATTGATTCCAAAATTCTTGATAAAGAAACTACCCTGTGCCTATATATCAGAGAATTGAAACCCCAGTGTTACCCCTGTCACCAGCAGGGTCATTTAGTGGTACTATATGTTAATCTCCAAACTTCACTTTTAGGAAAACCAGCAGATCACCTAAAACCCCAAGTCTACAAAGCAGTGAATAGCAAATCTTTTTATGATTAAATTCATAAATAATCAAGATTTTATCCATGCACAGACTACCTAATCTATACACTCATCCATTCTTAACCTTACTTCACCATCTATTGATTTGACAATCCATGAGACAGATAATGATAATCATGCCAACTCAATTGATGTCCAAACATTCCCTGACTCAGATAATATTGTTTCCAAAACTTCTCCCAATGCAACAACCAGCACTGCCTCAGATAAGGTTAATACTGTCCCAGAAGCTCTTATATTTATACACATAATAATGACCATACTATTTATAATAAAATGTCAACATAAATCATGGAGACAATTTGTACATGTTTACCACCTATACCTGCCATCTCTCCTCCCAACACTTCTAATGAAATAAAAAGAAAGCCTCAATGTTCCTCAAAAAGACAGCAATTTAAAAGAGCAAAAACAGATGTGTTTTGACCTGTTGATGCTGGACATGGATTCTGTAGAAACCAATTATATCCTCATGCAAACTGAATGACTATTAGATGATTCCATAAAACAATATATCTCTACCTCCCATAAACAACAAATACACTCAACAGTTGGGCTGGAAATATTGTTAGCTACTGATCAATCACCATTATAAATTCACAATTATATAACCAGAACTTCCTGAAAACATTTACACCCATCATGACTGATGACTAGAATTAATTATCCTAAAAATCCCTAATAAATGAAACTAAAAATTACTGCACTTAATGTTTGAGGTATAAACTCATTGTCTAAACTTAGTCAGTTAAAAAAATTGATAAGCAATATGCAACATCACATGCTTGGATTGCTTAAGAAGAAAATATACAATGTATTCCACACTGACCTTGCTGCTTACTCCAATATACAGGGCTTCTGAGCCTGCTCCAGGGACACATCTTTACCCTCAGCTGCAACTGGTTTTATATCACTCCCAGATTCCCATTTTCATCATTCAAGATTATTTATCTAGATTTAAATCTTTTGATCACCACATTTTGCAGCCATAATACAACACTAAATATTATATTTGAATATATCCCTCCTGGTAATACTATTATTTTGATGATTATTTTTATAATTAACTCCTTGCTCACCTCTTCATTTCATCCAACTGTTTTAATGGGAGATTTTAATCTTGATTATCAAACATTCATATCAAGGTGGCTTTATCTAATAACTTTTTCACTTATGAGTGGTCAAGGCTTTTTGCTTTCCAACTCTATCACATTCCATAGTAAGCAGAAAGCATCATTCATCAATCTTTGCTTTTACTTACTAATTCTACATCATTTAAATCAACTTGATGTTAATCCTACTCCTTTCTGTGACCATTTCGAATAATAATTTATCCTGAATCTTGATGAACTACATATCACAGTCATTCATTACTTTACCTTTATACATATAATATCATTTAATACCCAACATCTCACATGCAGTTCACTTCCACCTTTCAACTTTTGGCAGTGGTCTATGAGTTGCATACAAGGATTACATTAATGAATTCTGCACATCATACTTATCAACAATTAAATTCACTTTCCCAGGCTTATCAAAAAACCAGCAACGAACTTATTATCTTGCCAAGAAAAGAAAAATTTATTTTACTCAGCAACATACATGAACTTAGGATGCCCTGGGCCAACCATTCACACTAAAAGTTCCTATGGCACTCCTAGTTGATGGTAATATGTGTAATACTATAACATGATTAATCCTATATATCAATATTTCAAGCAGAAGTTATCATTCACATCACCTTCAAACTTATTTGAGCTACCTGATGCCAATACCCCATTCCAAATAGTACAATTTTCTGACAAGCTTGCCATAATAAATAACTCATGTTACCCAGGTTCTAATGGAATCCTGCTTTTATTTTTGCCATCTTAGGCACTTTTCTAAATTATACCTCTGTGGCCTGACAAATTATCTAACTCAAAGGTCATATGACATCAAAGACCTATATCCAATCTTAATTGTACCATTTACCAAAAAACTAGGCTTAACTGCTACTTTTGACAATCTTTGTCCAATTTCCATGTGGCCACTGGAAATTAAGATAGTGAAAAAAGTTGTAAAGGATCATCTAGAGACACACCTATTTCACTAATTTCCAATATGCAGTTTACAAAAAAAGCTCTTCTGCCATACAGGCTGCTCTGGTTTTGAAAGCAGTCCTGAACTGAGTGCAAGACTGAAAAACATGTTCCAATTGCAGTTCAGCTATATAGAGTCTGCATTTGTGTCAATTCCCATTATGATTGATAAGCTAGCTAACACTACAATTCCAAAAACTCTGTGTTTCTTAATTATCAACTTACTGCAGAGCAGAGGGATATATATCATTCTTAATGGGAAAAGTTCATCATCATTTACACCTACACAATCCATCTTCCAAAGCTCATCTCTTAGTGCACTGCTATTGATTTTCTACATAAATCCCCTATTAAATCATATATAACAGACATTTTCAGGCATCCAAATTATACATACTCACCAATATATTCCATACATAGGATACATGGATAATATCACTGTCATCTTGCATCTCATAAGCATAACACCATATTGCAAAGCATACTCAATTAATATAAAGCATGGTTTATATACACCAACAAACCATACACTCAAATATTCCAGGGAAAGTTAACCTTTTTCTTAGGCTTTCCATTTTACATGGGCTCACTTATGATGAAGTATACATTATAAAACAAGCTTAAAGAAAATGCCACACAGATTACCAACTTCTTTTCCAAAGATTATCTCTCTCTTTATGCAAACATTCACGTATTTAGACTAAGATTACATATTTATTTGCTTACTGTTAAAATTTTCAAAATATATTTAATTCTGCCATCTCCTCCCTATGCAATAAGCTACTATAGGGCAGGAAAACAGGATCAATCCAATCTCAGTTAAGAGAATTAGTCACTCATTCATTAATAATGGTCAGGGCCTCCACAGCACCCAAATGTTCTATATCCAAAAATCATTAATTCAATTACATTAATTGTTCAAAAAGTTCTCAGCACTATGATCACTGTTACAAGTAAGCACTACTGATAGCCCTTCCCCTATATCAGCTTCATTTCTCACCATACTTTGCCAATAAATCCTACCAGCATCCAACTGATCAAAATTTCCCATGATTAATAAATATACATACAGGCAAACATATGCTATATTATATCTGGAGTCCAATAAAAATCATCCTTCTCCCATGCTTGGTATCAATAACTGCCAGCTACTGGACTTTTTCAAAAGATGGTCCGTGGAGCCTAAATTTTTTTGATTTCCTAGTTTTTAACCTACATGCACTGCCAACCTTACATTTTCTCCAGTATCACCATCTATATAAAAATATAAATTCATTCCACATTTTATATAATGTGGCAGAGAAAACTCAACAACATCTCTTTCAGCAGTGTCAAGTCCTCAATCAAATAAGGACTATCATGCTAAATACATACAGATGACTAGTTGCATCTACACAACAGCTAATTCAAGTCTATTGGAAGATACCTTCACCCACAACACATGCAATGACATTTACTCTGTATGCCTTCTGGTGCACTCGCTGCATCTTTGCCATTGTCAACAACCCCAGAAGACACCCAGCAATATAATCATTAAGCTCCAACAAATCAAGACCTGCAACAACAATACTGCACACCCAGACATTTTTGCTACCACTTTATCACTTCTAAAACAACCACCCAATTTATAATAGATCATTATCCAACAATAACCACATTGAATAGTATTGAATGATTCTATCCATTACTTAACAAAACTTACCTTCACTAATTGTCTTCAACTCCATCCACCATTAGACTACAGAATTTACTCTCTACAGTCTACCAGCTGTTAACATATGTAACTCTGTTCTGAATTAATTTTGTTCATTGTATAGCACTCAAAGCTAGATTTTATGCCACATGAATTATAAGTTACCTTCCTAGTATACTTATTTACAGGATTAACAGTTAAAAAAACAACAATCAAGATTAATTTAGTGACTGTAAATAACTTTTAATATGCTGCCAGATGTTATAATCTTAAATCATATCTATCTATCTATGAAAGTGAGTTTTATATTGAACTGTTTTTTAAGTCTTTAATGATTGAACTTGATGTCCATCTCAGTATCAAAATTAGTAGTAACATTTGTGAAAAAATATACCTTGAAACCTAATATAAAAACCTATACAACATGATTTCACCTGTAACCCTTATAATCAATGTTACATAATGCTATGTAACCCAAATAATTAATAAAGATGATGATGATGATAGTAATAATAATAATAACTGTGTTAATAACTATAGATCTATTTCTGTTTTACATACTATTGCTAGAATTTTTGCAAAGTGTGTTTGTAATAAAACTATTTTAGATGTTAATAAACTCATTTTTTCTTCACAGCATAGTTTTATTCCTAATACATCTGTAGAAACTAATTTGCTAACATTTTATGATCATATAGCACATGCAATTGAAGATCAGCAAAGGTTTGATGTGATTTATTTTGATTTATCAAAAGCTTTCGATAAAGTAGACCATAGCATTCTTTTTCACAAATTATATCAAATGGGTTTTTCTACTAAACTTATTTATTGGTTTCAATTCTTTCTTCGTGGTAGTACTGCATATATATCAAATTTAATAATACTCCATCTAATTTTGAATGTAATTTGTGAGTTCATCAGCATAGTATTTTAGCACCTATGCTTTTTAACATTTATATGAATGATCTTAAGGATTGTTTAAAATCCTATTATCTTTTGTGCTATGCTGATAACTGTAAAAATTTTAGAAGAATCACATCAGTGATTGATTGATTGCACTCTCCTTCAATAGGATATAGATAATTTTAGTGCTTGGTGTGATCTAAATAATATGACTGTTAATTTTAGTAAATGTTCCTTGGTCTCATACTCTAAAAAATCTGGTTTTACATTTTTTTTATTTTATTAATTCTCACAAAATTAATTCTGTTGACTCCCAAAAAGATATGGGAGTTCTATTTTCTAGCAAAGGATCCTTCCTTGTGTGGAAATGATTATTGGTAAGACTTTAAAAATTATAGGTGCCATTCTAAAATATGGTTATCATTTCAGTGATGATACAAAATTTCAAATTATTTTTGTCAGTGGTTCTTTCCATCATTAAATATTGTTCAATCATTTGGAATCCTAGCTTTAAATAGGGATGTAATTTATTACAATCAATGTCCAATAAGTTTTCCAGATATGTTTTCCTGGGAAATACAATTGTTGTTCATCTTTCTTCTAGAAGAAAATATAGATTTTAAATATCTTTATAAAATTGTTCTTTTATCTAACACAATATCTATTATTATAATTAGATCTCATGTGCCTGATACTCAGTCTGCTTCTGTTTGTTACATTAAAACTTGCCATTCCAATGTTCTTAAATTTTCTCCTTTTTTTAGGCTACCATCTTTATATAATCAGATTTGTAGTAATATTAATCACTTCAATTTAGATTATAATCAATTTTGTAATGATATTAAACTTAAATGCAATTATTGATTGGTTTAAATTGATTTTGTTTACACACACACACACACATATATATATATATGATTTTTGGTAGGACGCCATCTGTGGACATATATATATATATGTTAAATTGGTTGTTATTTTTTATTATTATATTATGTATATTATGTTTATCCCTTTTATTTATTTATTTATTTATTTATTTATTTATTGTTGTTTAATGTGTTAACTGTAATTGGATGTATGCTGGTGTTTGGCACTTAAATGAATGAATGAATTATTATCTATAATAATGATTTTACTAATGAAAATATTTTAACTTTAGATTTTTAAATGTGTTACTTATCCTATAAAAAAAATATGTCATATAATTATATTAACAATTTGCTATTTATACTCATTTATGTATATTACTGTATATTTGTTATGATGCAATTCTGTAATTGGCTTAATACTGTAGTTTTGTACGATAAATAAATAAATTGAAATAATAATAATAATAATAATAATAGTAGTAGTAGTAGTAGTAGTAGTAATAATAATAATAACAACAATAACAACAACAACAATAATAATAATTCTACTCAATTATTATTTTATCAGCTTCAAGAAATTACTGTGGGTCCAAATAATGTATATATGAGAACAATTAATAACTTTTATTCAATGTTGCATTATTTTTAATCTATAAAAAATAATTTTATGATGAATTCTTTGTAAAGTAATCTTAATAAGAGTTATGTTTAGTAAATATAAATAATAATAATAATATATGAATTAATGCATAATATGCATATGCAAATCTATTACAACGATAATTATTTTAGTTAAATGATTATATTTGGTTAATAAACAGGATTATAGGTATGTATTTTTAATCTTTATCATATGGGAACAGTTAAGTATTGTTAACTCTTAGTGAGATATACAATATCCAACTCAAAAGCACAGTAAATAATAACTATGTTAAATTATTTCAATTATCATATAAGAATAAATACTAATAAAAGGTATTAAAATACTATTTTATAATAGTTCATCAATTTGATTGTTTAAAATATGTAAAATATTCTTGCTAAAATTGTAAAATTATTATTGAAAGTAGATAAGGAGTGTATATTTATTAATTTACTGTATTTGTTATTTTTATTAAACAGGCAAAACTCTCCATACAGTAGTGCTATCCTGTGCCAACCAGAGTAATCAATGGATGCCTGAAGGCTTGTACATAAAATTCCCATCTAGTGCCTACTCATCCAATATGCATAAGCCTTCAGCCATCCATTGATTACTCTGGTTGGCACAGGGTGGCACTACGGTATGGAGAGTTTTGCCTGTTTAATAACAGTTGTGTGCTAGCATAAGAGATGGTGATCATGTGATATTTGCTGTATTTGTTATTTTTATGTAATGTATTAATTATAATTATCATAATGAGAATTTGTGCAATAAAATTATTATTGTTATCATTTATCATGGTGTCCTTGATCTCTAAATTTATTTAGTTCACTATTTTATTTTGGGTCATCTATTTATTGGGTTACTCTTATTTTAAAATTCTAATATAAAGATTTGAAACATTTATATCTTGTACATACACCTCAATTATATGTTTTAAGGTCTCTGTAACTAGATTAAGAAGTGGCATCCACCTGGTTGTATGTAAATATCTGGCTTGCATAGCACTCATTCTCATAACTATTAAATTATACATGTTTGCAGGTTAGAATCTATATTATTTGATGCCATGTCTCATTTTTATGCTTTTTATTTACATCAAGCATAATATTTTCTCTCTAAGATGGAGAGTTTCACAAACTACATCTATAATATGCTGAAAGTTAAAGTAGCATTGCTATGTATTGAGAAACAAAATCTCTTCTTTATTTGTCAGTGATTTTACACTGTAGATCCAACCAATGAAGAAAATGTTGAAATTATGTGTTTATAGAGATGTGGTCTCACCATTAATGGAATGTTTTTGATATTATCAAATAATTAGTGTCTTAGAAAACAAAAGGTTCACAGAATCAATCCATCTAATAAAAATGTTTGCTAAATTAATTATACATTTTCTAGATAGGGCAATACTACACTAGAATATAGTTTAATTATCTTATATTTATTTAAAGTAATCTGATAGTTAATTAATAACACCTTAATATTTATAAGCAATCAAATATAAATTTATTATGACTTTAGTTTACATATTGCTGTTTTAATAGCATAATTTATCACCTGCTTTATGCCAGTTATTGTAAGATATCATTGCTTTCTAAGACTTAAAATAAGTGGCATGAAGAACATAAAAAAGTAGTTAGTAAAACACAAACTTAGATAAAATGATATGTTGGTCTTGCATACACAAGTATAATCTGCAAAGTAGTCAGTTATATATACATATATTGTAATAGAATAAAACAGATAAACCTAAAGCTTCTAAATACTAAATACACATTATTGCAAATGTAATACAACAATAAGTTGTGAAATAAGTCATAATTTGCAAGTTGTTCCCTGACAATGATTAGAACAAATACATCACATGACTAAATATATCAATCAATAGCCATATGGTACACTATTTTTATGATGGATAACAAAGACATAATTCTTTAACTGGCAGTGGTGTTATCAATTGTGATGAGGATGAGCAATCATCGCAAGTATCAAAAAGAATATTGATTAATAAATAAAATCAAAGAGAAAAGTATGTCAGCTATCTAGCCAGATTAAACTGATTAAATGTTAAATAGTTATGTTTCTATAGCATGTGCTTACTTGCATTATATTTTCTTGATATTCTTAATCTTAATCATAGTATACATTAATCGTACTAAGTTATAGAGGTACATTGTATAAAACAATAGCCACTGTTTCCGGCTAAAGAAAAGCTAAGTCTCCCAAAACAATTTTTATATGGTTATTCTCTTCCATATCTTCCTAAATCTAGCCTGAATAAAACATAAAATCTCAGGCATGATGAAGATTATAACGCTTAATAAATTACTAATTAAACGGAAGATCGACTAAGAGAAAATCAATTTACAGTTCACAAACATTCATTTAAATATTCTTAACTATTATACTACATAAATAATTCTGGAAGTTAAGACGAAATTAATTAATTACTGTGGTGTTTAAAATTTTCCCTTATCTTATTTTTTCATTTAAGAATGAGGAACAAATTAAACTTTTTTTAAAAGGTTTATTTTGAAAATTATACTTGTGAAATACTTTATATATATATGTAAGCTGAAAGTCAAAAAAAATTTTATTTTAAAATAAGTCAAATTAAAATGTGCATGTAATAATAATAAATGACCATTCAAAAATGATCCAACTTTGAAAAAAAAAGGTGAGAGATAAAAAACCACTCTAAAAATAAGTTTTGTGATGACTATACAAACCAATCTGTGAACCACAAATATGTCAATATATAGAACATTCTGATCCAATTTACTGTTTACTTGTTAATTTATAATGCTGTCTTTTAATTTCGTCAGAAAAAAACGTTTCTTCCTGAAAATATTTCAACATTATGTCTAATTACAGTTCTCCAATATATCCTGTTCTTTGCATATCTTTTCAATGAAAATAATTAACATTGAACTTGTTTGGAATGTCTTTGAATTAATCCTTATAATGTAGACTGGGTCTACCTTTTTTATGAAATCCATGTTCAAGTTCACTGTAATACCTGTTTTAGAAAGCCTTCCATTATTCATTCATTTAAATGTCCAATCAAATGTAGGTGTGATTTTACAATAAAGGACTAAATAGCATCATATCCTGAAAGCTGAAGAACATATTGATTGATTTATAATCTTATCATTGTGTTTTCGAAAATTTTATCAGCATTCTTAGATGAGACTTTTCTAATGTCTTTATATTGTGTCCTCATTTCACATCCATATAATAAATTAGATAAAATAACAGTTTTATATATGAATGTACTTGGCATAGATAATATCTTAATTTCAAAAATATTGAAATTTTTTAGAAATATATGGATTCATAAAATCACCCCATCTGATCTTAAGGATATTTATATTGCTCTAATTTTTAAAAGTAATGACAATAGACAAGATTGCAATAATCCTTGGGGAATATCATTATTATCCACTGCATGAAATGAACTTTTGAGAATTTTGTTGAATAGATTTCTTTTAATTATAGAGGAATTATTACTAGAGATTCAATGTGACTTTAGAGTTTAAGAAGTATTATAGACATGGATTTTATTTCCAGATAAATGCAAGAAAAATATCAGGAACAAAATAATGATTTATATATTGGCTATTAATAATATAATCAAGGAATTTGACTCAATTAATTGAATAAGATTTTAGCATTGTTTGAAATTAGTAAGTTGTTTATCAAAATCTATTCATATTATACAACTTTTACATGAAAAAATAAAAGATAGTGTTACTATTATAAATGGAAAATCTGAGACAGTTGAAATGATAACTATTGTTAAACAAGAATATGTACTTGGATCAGTATTGTTTTTGATTTTTATGACAGTGGTCTTTGGAACTGTTTATAGACAGCTTAATAAAACAGAAATAAAGATATACTAAAGATTTGATAATAGATTTTTTTTTCTTTGAATCAAATAAAAGTGAAAAAAAAATTAACCTCTTTGAATTCTGTATTTTACAGAATGTTGATAATTGTGCTATTTTTGGCTGTTCAAAAGATAATTTTTAACATAAACATAAAATGTGTTGGTGATCTAGTGGTTAGCATAGCTGCCTTCCAAGCAGCTGGCCTGGGTTCTCTTTCTAGCCAATGCCTTTGACATATGAAGAAAAAAACATCTAAACACTTTGGTTTCTAATTAATGTTGAAAACCTCAAGTTTTCATAAGTCAATAATAAAAGAAAAATCTCAATTTGAGAATGTAAACCAATTTAAATATCTTATAAGTATATAGATAGACTTAGATGTTGTGTTGTGGTATGTACTGCTGCTATTTTTCAGCAGTCAAAGTTATATAATAATATCCATTGCTTCTTGAATAAAATAACAACACCAACCTGTCAAATCATTTTATATAGTTTTATTTCTTTCTGAATTTGACTAAAACTAATCTGAGTAAAATATTAAGATTCAAACATGAAGAAAAATTATATAATTTAATAGATTTATAACAAAACAAAAATCTATTAAGATAAAATCAAATAATAGTATTCATATACTTGTTAATGATATGATTACAATATTTCATTAAATATTGACTTCATTATCATCATATTCAACCATTATAATCTAATGCAAGATGAAAGTATTCCCAAATTTAAGACAGTTTCTCCGATGTCTAACTTCTATTCTGGTCATCACCCATTTTTTTTATTTCACTCGTCAATCACACAGATAATTTCTTTCTAGGTCTTTTTTAATATTTTGGAATATAGTTTAAGATTTCAAGTATCTTTTTCTATCCTTTTAAGCAATATGTCCAGCCCAGCTCTATTTCAGTTTCATAATTTTTTTAATTACACCAGTGACACTTGTTTGTTCTCATACCCATGTATTTCATTTTTGACCTCTTCTTGTTATTCCTAACATACATCTCTATATACTCTGTATTGATATTCTACTAAGTTATCAAGTCTCAAAATCATAAGTAAAAACTGGTAAAATATATTTATTAAAAACCTTTCTTTTTAAACACATATGTATATTTCTTTTTCATATTATTTCTACTAAAAGCATTCCATTAGAAGTTTTAATTCTATAATTAATTTCATCTATTATGTTTCCAATTCTAGCATTTGTAATTGATAGTTTGTTTTAATTCATCATTATTAATTTTTATTTTCTTCTTTTGAGAAAATCCACTGAACATTATACTTTTATACAGACTTATTTCAACTTTAACTACAATAGCTAGAATAATTGATAGATGTATATATAATAAAACTAAATATGACCTATCAAATGCCTAACTTTTTATGTGGTTTTATTTCAAACAAATTTTTTATGAAAGTCTGAAGCCTTATTTGCAAAAATTACCTTATAATTTTCAAAATCTAATTGCTTAAATTATCTTCATTTATTTTAATGCCCTTAGCTTCCCATTTTAATCCACAAATAAAAGTCTTGGAGATATGGAATCACTCTGTCATATATCCTTCTATTGTATATAATCTAATTGTTGCTGTTGCATTTTTATAAATACTTGTCAGAATATGACAATATCCTAGTGTAACGAGTACAGACGTTCGTTACATTGTTTTTTTTTATTTATTAAACATGAAAGTAAATTAAAAAGTTCGCATTTAAAAATTTTCTTTAAGAATTAAAAATTGAAATTAAATATCATCTTAAACTCGTATATGTTAAATCGCACAGATAATGAAAAATTATTAAAATAAAACTTTATTAAAGAAAAAGTATTTTAAAACTAAATTTTAAAAAGATTTGGAGATAAAATTATATCTTTAAATTTATCTTTAAATATATTTTTGATTTGGAAAACAGGTTAATTAATCAGAAATGGAAATGATTGTTAATTAGTTAAATGTAAACCAGCATTGGGCATTTAAATGTAAAAACATCGGTCAGATAGGAAAACAATAGAAACTGTTAGCAAATAAGAAGAAATCCCTATGGAATCGGACCGCAGCAAAAGGACCATCGCATCGGTGACGTAATGTAAATTCAATCCTTCACATTAATATAAAAAGGACAAGTTTGGAAATTATTAGTTAGTTAATGATTATTTATGATGTGACAGATATGTGTTAGTGCGAAAGTGAAGAAGAAGGGATTGAAAAAGACGCACGTTCAATCCCTTCAGTTGTTATAAAATGGAAAAATGAAACATCGCTTTTCTTATATTCAGAAGACCACAGGATCGTAGGGAAATTTAACGCTGGATTTCAAATGGCAAGCAACTGTAAAAGATGAACATTTTAAACCGTAAGAACTTTATAAATAATGAACATTAAATTAAAACTTTCCAAATTTAAATGATTGCAATATTATCCTATCTGACCAACTTAATTTATTAATAATGTTATTTGATGTATTTCTTTTTTTATATATATATTTAAAATCATTTCCATTTATTTATTTATTTTTTGTTCTTTAAGTTTTATCATGATTTTTGTTTTTCGTTAAATTAATTATATAAATGTTAAACTTAAGTCGGGCGTGAATGGCTGTATAGATTTGTAAAGTTATATTAGGGGAGGGTAATCTTAGGTTATTTATGTCGTTGTTAGATTGGGTCAATGGATTGGATATACTGATGTAGTTAGTAGATGTAGTCGGAGATTCGCTACTGGCAGAATCGTCTATATTTATGCCGCACTCACCCATTTGCCTATGAAAGGAATTATAAGACGGAGAACGCAGTTCCTTTCTATGGAGTTTTTTTTTTGTTCTTCTCGTTAGATAGATGTAATATCCCTATCTTATGAGAGTCAATGCCTTCTCTTAATCTTTTTGGTGCTGTTGTATTCCGTATTACATTGAATACATCGATGTATCAGATGAATTGATGCCAGTTTGATTGCGAATTTTAGCCTAAGGTTAAATAGGGATATAATATTTTATTTTCAAATGCAAATCTACGTAGTCTATTCATACTCGACCTTAAATAAAAATGCATTAAATTTAAGTTGTTTATGGACGCTTGCATGGATTGGTTATCGGTTAAGTATGTTTTGGGTTTTCATATTTGATCAAAATATATAGACATTCGATAAATAATGATACCTTACGGTGAGTATCTAAAATGTATTTATTTGGATGTCTTTTAAGTCATTGGTGACAATGCAAGTATCTTATGGTGAATACTACTGGGTTACTTATAAATTTCCCTCTGCAATTGCCAGTATCAATGATTTTATATTTTGATCGTTTATGTTTACTTTGGAATGTTTTTAACCGTGTAATCTATGTAACCGATCTATAGCAACATATTAAAACAAGCTTTTATAATCCCATCTGTGCGAACTTAATTAAAATGTAAACTTATAATATAATAGAAATTAAAATGTAAATTAAAATCTAAGGTAAAGTTAAAAATAATGTTAAATGTTAAAATGTAAACTGATACTAAAATAATTTTAAATTTTATATATATGTGCATAAATAAATGTTTGTATGTTAATTACTGACAGTGGCTTATTTTATTCCTCTTATATATATATACTTATATTATTTTTTAAATCTCTGCTATTCCACTGAGCTAGTGACATGGGCTAATGACCGGATGCAAAAAAAAAAAAATTTTTTTTTTTTTTTTTACTTACGTATCTGCCTACTCTATAAATTTTTCTAGGTTCAAATGCCTAGATGGCGCCCTGTAGTGCAGATTACGTTAAGGCTTTCTCCGGATCGTTACACTAGGTCTATATATTGATAATCAAATGCTTTGATGATTGAAACCATACATATTAAATTAAATGCCTTTTTATAATCTACAAAATTAAAGGATAATAACAACTTGTATTCATTGTTCTTTCTATAATTTTTCTCCATATTTTAATATGATCCACTGTGCTAAAACCACTTTTAAATTCATCTTATTCCTTTTTGTTGATTAAAATCACAATTTACTTTAAATGAGTTATAATTATCTTGGTAAAAATTTAGAACTAATAAAAGATTGATATATCTATAATTTCCAATATTTTCTTTATTACCCTTTTTAAATATAACTGTATTCTTGTATTTAACTGGTATACCAATATCATTTAAACATTTGGGTATATAATTTGCCAACAGTTTTTTTTTTTCTAATTTTTCACTTGCTTTTTTTAAGATATCAATTATAATTTCATCATTACCTGGAACTTTTCCTTTTTTCATATTTTTAATTGCATGTCTCATTTTTGCATTTAAAATATTGGGCAATTCATAAAATGTAGTAATTGTAGATAAATTTTATTTTTGGTTTTTTATTGCAATTTTATTTTTTATAGAACTTTCCCCCTCATTTCATGGTATTATTTCTATTTTTAATAATAGTTCCACTTTTTTTCTTATTGCAGAAATAAGTTTGCTTCCCTTTTGAGACTTTTTTTTTTCTATAGATTTTTTTGTAATTCACAATTATATTTTTTTATATCATTATTAGCTCCTTTTTGTAATATTTTACAAAACTCTAGATATTCAATCCTCAATGGATCATTTTTATACATTTTTATATTCCTTCTTTTCTTAAAAATGTTATTGGTCAATTGCTGCTTTTTTATATAATATTTATCTTTGTTGCAATTACTAATAGTGTATCAGTTATCCTCCTATGATTTCATTCATGTATGAATCTTCTTTAATATATGTTAATATTTTAAAACCATTTGCATGTTTTAATTTAAATTCATTGGAATGTTTCTGAAGGTTAAAAATATTTTCAGTGAAGATTGTTTTTTTATTAGTTTTTGACACTCTAGTTTTGCATTAACATGTATCTTGCTTCTCATTAATTAATGATGGCTTTCTGTGTTGAATTTATTAATAATATTACAATCATAATATATATATATATATTGTGCCCTTTTGTATGGATCACCATCTAATTTTTGTGCTAATCTGTTAAAAAATTTTAAATTTAAGATATATTTGAATATGTGATGTTAATTTTGCTTATGGTAATATTTTAAAAGGTTTAATTAAAGCAATCTATGAGTATTTGATATGTAAAATTGTGCTGATATTGAGAGAGACATTTTAAATGATGATGATTATAATATATGGTAGGAAAAATGGCCATAATCAATACTGCATTAATAGATTTAATAAATAAATATTTAAAGCTAAAGTATTTAAAAAGACAAGTTAAAATTAAATGCATATGTTTATTGTTGATAAAATAATATTATAAAAGAATATAAATATTTTAATTATTGTAAGTACTTAAATAAAAGACTAATATTTGATTTTAATAATATTGGATAATTATTTTAAAATCTATTATAATATCTTATTTATTTAAAAAATATTTATTTTAAAAAATGCAATTGTTAGTTTATTTTTAGACGATGACAAGCGTTTCTTGTATTGTAAAGAACAGATGTTAGTTAAATATACACACACATGCTTGGAAGTTGTTTAGTAAAGTTGCAGAACTATTTTAAAAATCATGTTATAAAATTTATAAATAATACGTGAATTATCACGAGATAAAATAAAGATAAATCAATGTAGAATATTAAATCTGATTTTAAAAGTATTGCTTTAAAAATATAACGTATAAAAAATTCTTAGTTTATTTTGAATAATTTTATAAAAGTTAAAATTAAAATCAAGTAAGAGTATATTTTAAAAAATGTTTAATAAATTTAAATGAACGATAAAGATTATTTTAGAAATTTAATAATGTAATAAATATTAAATATTAAATAAGCCATTATTTATTTTTAATTTTGTGTTGTTGGTAAATATGTAAATAAGCCAGCAAGTTGATTGTTTAATCTACCAATCAAATGGGAAGTTTCTTCCGGTATAAAAGCTCAGTTCAATTGTTAGGAGAGGACTTCGTGATTGATTTTTAAGTTAATTGTGTTATTAAAAAAATAGCTACGTAAATTTTGTAGACGCTTTTAAAATCATTTTTCAAAATTATAAAAGTGTCTTTGTAAATAAGTTATAGAAATTTTAAATGATAAACATGCAGTGTTAATTTAATTTTTCCCTATCGGTCGTCTCTATTAAGCTCAATTTACAAGCAAATAGTCATGGGAACATCATATATAGTGAAAATATATCGGAAACTTTATACTAGAGATATGACAAACGCTGGATTAGTTCGGAAAATTACGAGATGGAGAAAAGTAGTATTTTGGACAGTATATAATTTTAAAAGCTAATTACTATTGACTATTAGAAAATAGATATTTTAGAGAATAAAATACTTCTTTATGAAGAAAGTATTTTGCAAGCTATAAATTTAAATGTATATCTTAAGTAAAGATATTAAAAATGAAAGTAGTTTTATAAATATTTGCCCTGTTAAGTCTTTATATTTAAGAGACTAAATGTTGACAATTTTAAAAGGCAAATAAATTGAAAATATAATTAGCTAAAAGTCTTAATATAATAAAAATTATTATATTGAAATAATTTAAACGCTGGTCGTTTTAGATGAAGAAACTTATTCTTACCTGGATATTTTGTTATAGAATGCGCAAATAATATGTGGACGTCCCAGTCAATTTAAAATAATTAAATGATAATTTTTCATAAACTATAGACTAATTTAAAATAATAACTTTGAATAATATTCTAGAAAGAACTAAAACAGGATCCTATAAACTATTTTAATTTATTTTATTTCTTATGGAAGAATTAACTTTTATTTTGTTTTAAAAGAACGTTATCATTTTTCATAAACTTTTAAAAAACACGTGATGGACCGGAAACAGGAAATGGTGTTCTAGTGAATGTGTGCCTAGGATTAAAGAACTTTATGGTGAAAAGGAGACATCGCTGGAGTTATGTAATATGAATTCTGTTTTATTTATCTAACATAAAATTTAAATATTATTAATCTATTAAAATAAGATAGGTACATATCTTTAAATAATAACTAAAAATAATATAATGATTAATTGCATAAGTTTATTTTATAATTAATATAACACAGAATATTTTAAAGAATGATCGTGAGTGTAAATGTGAATTATTTTATGAAGCTGTAATTCCGAAGAATATTGGAAGATGGACTGGACATTAATTCATTATCTATGGTAAAAAATTGTATAATAATAATAATTTTGATGTATTTAATATGTTTTCTTTAGATCAACCAAATATTATGTTGTTTTGAATGAATGTATGATTATTTTAAAAATACACACACATTATATTGGCAGTGACAGTTTTATTTAAATATGCATAATTTGAATTTATGATATAAATACGATGCAACATTACATAAGAAGTTTAGAAATAATTATATGATTCTTTCGTAAATAAATTTTAATATTTTGTTTATGTTGTAGTATTAGAATTATATTTATTATTCATAGGTGATTATTTTATTGCAAGTCAGGAAGAGATTTAAAAGTCTATATTTTATTTTGTTTTATTCGATAAATTAAGTTAAGTTTTATGTGGAAGTTTATATTTGGATTAAAGATTTACTGAATATAGATGATGAAGTATAAATAATTGGGTAATTAGTTTTTATTTAAAATTGATGATTGTTTTTCCGGAAAGTTTAAATAAGTTTTAAAGGATGTTTTGTAGATAGAAAGTTATTAAGAAGGAGTAGAATAACACATAAAGTAAAGTAATAATTTTACATAGAAAAGAATCATAGAATTTATCTAATATAATACTTTATGAATTTGAAATTAATGAATAATTTTAATATTATTATTTAACAGTACATATATGTAATGCATATTTGGTAAAATATGTAGCATGAATTGCATTAAATGAAATATAAAATTATAATCAGTTATTTGTTATAAAATTATAAAGATACATTAGCTTTATATTATGCTATTAGAGTAATGCTGATATAAAAGTGAACACATACTAGTACATGATGAAATGAATAACAATAATACTTGAATGATGTAGCAATTTAATTAGTAAAGTTTAATTGTTTACATATGCTACATAAATATTGTTTACATAAATTTTTCTGTATAATAATTGAAGTTTACTGATATTTATTTAAAGTCTAAGTTTAAAAAACATACCTCAATGTTATTAGTATAGCATTTTAAAAGAATGTATAGATTATTTAATAGGAGTATGAGCTAATAACAGTGTAAACATCTTGTATTATTATTTTCTTATTTTATTTTTCTTTATTTTCTAATTTGAACTGTAAATATTGTAAATAAATTCTTAATCAAAGTTAATGTGAATAAATTTGTTTAATTTGTTTAAAAGTGTGTCGAGTTCATTATTTTGCACCATAACATTTGACAGCAGATAATTTGAAGAAACATAATATTTGCACAATGTGAATTTATTAATATTATTTTAGAAATAAATACAATATTTCCTGATTATCATTTATGAGAATTGATTGACATTATTACATTATATTACAATGGTCATAGAGTAATTATAATGCACATTATAAGAGTACAATATTATTATTGCCACAGATTATTGAATTATAAGATTTTGATCTATTCCAAAATTAAGATGCTATATGAAAATAAAAGATATACATATAATTATTTATTTAATGATTGATGATATGACAAAAATAGATAAGATTAAATTATACCATAAGATTAGTATTATATATTATTATGAAAATAAGTTAGGTGTATTTAGGTTTGATATAAAATCCCTTATCATACTTATTTACATGAGTTATCATTACTTTAAGATAATTAGAAGAACCTGAGATTATTTAATTATATTTTAAAAATTAAAAGTTAAGATTTATTTATTTATTATTATTAAAGATAATTTATTTTATTTAAAAGCCATAAGAATGCTGTAGAGGTAGTAGTAAGTTAATAAGGAGGTGACAGTATTCTTATGCCATTGAGACAATGTCTTGGAAGATATTGACTCAATGTAAATCTACTTATTACTTTGTAACTTTACTTCACAGTCTCATGATTTTAATTAAATACTTATTTAATTAGTACATAATATAGAATTATATTGATTTTAATAATTAATAATAAATTTAAGTAGAATATGATAATATAAAAGTAAATTAAAGATAGATATGCAAATTTTAATTAAGCATTATAATTTAATTGAGCTAGTCGTATTTCAAACTATATTATACATCGAGAAGTAAGGGTACAATATATATATATATATATATATATATTGTTAGACAAAATATAATCCAATTCTGCTCTATCTTCATTTGGATGCCTTCATCTGCATTTTTGTAGAGCATTTTTTGCAAAGAAAGAATTCATAATATAAAGTTTTTCTTTTTCTGCAAAGTCCACAAGGCTACATTTTCTCTCATTTCTATAACCATAACTAAATTTCTGAACATTATACTTTCATCTTTTAACTGTTTACCAATTCTAGCATTAAAGTTTCTCATGACAATTTAAAATGTTGTTTGGTCTGATCAAAAACCTTTCATACATCCATATAAAAATCCTCTACTTCTTTATCAAGAGAACTTGTTGGAGCATAAACTTGGTTGTTGAATAATTAATCTTGTTACTCTCCACAATGTTTTTCATGACTTTTTATAATGAATCCTACTCCATTTGTAATTCCAATATTTGTGCTTTTGTAATATAGATGTCCACTTTTTAAATCAATTATCTCTTCACCTTTATTTCTAACATTGCATGTCCAATAATGATCCACTTAATATCAGACAATTTTTCCAATTTGTATAATCTTCTTTCACTTGAAAGTGATCTTCAGTTGTAAGTATCTAAATAAAAAATCATTATTAAATGGCAGACTGGATTCATAATCAGGGGATTCTTATCACCTCAATATTTGGTAACCAATTATTACCTTGGCTAGTGAATTTACAGCTTCTTATAAATAAATGTCATACTTTAATTTTGCCTATTATGATTATAAATATTTATTAAGTTCATTCATACACACATTCTTTCTGGTTCAATAAATCTCGGTTGATATTTTATTTGCAAACTATTATCAAGCAACTGAGTAAAAAATACCATGATGTTTTTTATCTTAAACTCAAAGGTAAAAGTTGACACATGTTGGTTGGCAGCCCATCAATGTTTGTTATACTAATAACAATTGAAATAATAAGAATGTATGGAGTTGACATTAAAAATTTCTCCTGCAGTTCTTTTAAGATTTCAAAACGGAATCAATGGATCTTTTTTCATTTAACAGTAAACTTTTTTTTCATTTAAATACAATTTAATCTATAGCTTTCTAATTTTTCATACTCACAAATATGATTAGATCCTCCAATATAATGATTATTTCTAATCATTTACAAATCTATAAATTATTTTATAATTTTAGCCCGAATAAGAACTTTAAATTTCAATTAAAAATTAATATATCTATTATTATTAAATATAATTACATGGAATAATTAATTCACTTTTCACTTTATGCTTTAATCACATAAAATATTGTATTTTCTTTACTAATAATTTATCATTTCTAAAACTTTACATTTTCCATACAAATAGTTTTATTATATTGTATATTAAATCAAACTATTATTGTTATTGTTGTTCTTTTGTAATTCTTTTATTTAACTAGGTTTTTTTCTCTTCTAAATATTCTTTTTATTTTCACTTTTTTATAACTTAATATATTATTAAACATTTTATGCATATTTTTTTGCTTTTTATAGTATGTATATTTTTCTATGTTCTTTTTACAGGTTTATTATTATTTCATTACTAACTTAAAGCTTTTATGTGTTCTTACTTTATGTCTAATATCATTTTAGATTACTATTAATTTATATTCATTTTCTTATCCAAAAGTAATCTTTTAAAAAAATCTGATATTCACATTTAATTTATAAATTAATTGTTAATTTTTAAAAATATAATTCTCTTATATCATTAGAAAACTGGAATCTAAATCCATATTAATTATACCTTATATGGATGAGTGATTTAGTTAATACAGATATGTACATAATATTTACTTAATACTGTTTTTTTAATTTATTTTGAATACAAATACAAATCGATTCTTAAAATATAATTTTATTATGTGGGGATTTGTAATTTCTCCATTTCTAATTTTTAAATCATGTTTTCATTATTATATTATTTTATTTATAAAAATGTCAATTTTTCAAATCCTTCCTTTCTTATTCTTAAAATCTTAATCTTCAATAGTTTTATTATCTCTTCTCTGTACTCTTATAGCATTACAATCTCATTATTATTATTATTATTATTATTATTATTATTATTATTATTGTTGTTGTTGTTGTTGTTGTTGTTGTTATTGTTATTATTATTATTATTATTATTATTATTATTATTATTATTATTATTATTATTATTATTATACAAGTATTTTTATTTATTTTTTCAATGACGTTTTTTTTCCCATATATATTCTGATTTACAAGGGGTAAATTTATTCCACCCACAATTTCAGCATAATCCACTCTAGAAGAATGCAGTAATGATTATCATTAATCATGTATTAAAGTAGGAAAAGAAATATAAAGTTGAATTACTTCATATGTGGGTGTTTAATTAAAAAAATTTGATATATTAATCTTTAACTGAGGCTTAAAGTTTATATCAAGGCTAGAGATAATCCCTAGTTTAATAAATGATTAAGGATAATTATTAATGTATTTATATAGAATGGATCATATCAAAGTTGTGAGTAAAATAAGTTTGACACTTATTAATAAAAATGTAACAATTTATAATATGATAAGGATTTATAAGAGATTGTGACTTAGGTTCATTTATCTTTTAAGGCATCTTTATTACTTCAAGAATATGTGGTAGTGTGGAAATTATTAAGTACATCTATATACATATTTTTACTTCCTCACAATATTATCTATTGACATGCTTATCAAAACCAGAATTAATGAAACATCTCATGAAAATGCTTTTAAGTCTAACATCAAAATATAATTATTGATATTTATTATAACTCTAATTTATTGTTTAATATAATGTTACTTTATTATAATTAAATACTTATTATTAATGTTATTTCATATCAAAGTCAACATTTTTATCACAGTATGAAATATAAATATGCAACAAGTAACTTGTTAAAAAATAGATATATGATCTACACCTAGTGACACAAAAACATATGTGTTATTTTCTCTAATAATGGATTATCATCTCACCCTATGAATTAATGCAGACATCCAGCCCAACCTTTTATGGTGGTTCATTTTATGAACAATGTGAACTCAATGATACAATAGCTCTGAGTGGCTCTACTTTTGTACCATTGAAGCTTGACACAGAATTGTAGTTACCAAGAAAGCAGTCAGTTGCATTATTTTGTAATACCTTATTACACAAAACAATCTTTTGAAGTTATATGGCAATTAACAGTTGGTTTCATCTAAGATAATATATGTACATGTTCTATATATGTTAATCATTAATATATTAATACTTATTTTGTAGTTACCTAATTATGTCTGTATGTAAACCAGAGGAAAAAGGAAAATGTATATATAACTATCATTTTCACAAATAATGGAAAGAGAAATATTTTTTATTTAAAAACAAATGTATTTGTTTGATTTGTGGTTCAACAATGATATTTTACAACAGCTCATGAAAAATATGATACTAAGTATCCTTCTAACAGCAATTTAAGAAAATATAAAGTGAAAGAATTGAAAATTATGTTAGTTTCCCAGCAATCAATGTTTATCAGGACCTTGAATAAAATGAAGGCTGCTACAATTGTAGAAAAAAATCTTTTGAGGATTGCAAAATGCTTGTCGCAAAAGATATTATTTCAAGAATTTAAAAATAAGAATGAAATTATATTAGCTATCCAAGAAGTTCAATTATTCAGAAATTCAATCACCCCTATAATAGAAGCAATGTCTAAAAATATCAGAGCAAAGTAAAAAATGATTTACAAAAATGTGCATTTCTAAGTTTATAATGTGATGAATTAATAGACATCTGCAACTTAGCTCAGATAAATATTTTAAGGATGGTCTTTACCAATTGTTCAGTAAAAGAAAACATACTGTCAGTTTTGTCATCAAAAGAAAATACATGTGGCAAGAATATATGTCATATTATTAATAACCACATTAAAGAAATTGATCTCCTAACTTCAAAAACTTCAGTCCACAACAACAGATGGTGTACTTGGCATGATTGGTTCTAATGTTGACTTTATCACATTATGTAAGAATGATGCTGAGTTTCCAATTTTTTTTTCACTACCATGGCATTATATAACAAGCATTCTGTATTAAAGTGATGCATTATGAACATATTATAAATGTTGGTTTAAAAATTATTAATTCTATTCATGTCAGACTACTTCTGAGCAGATTATTCAAACTACTGATTGATGGACTTGATGCTAAGGATGCTTAGCATGGTAGAAGTCCTAATAATTTTTAGATCTTACAAAGAACTCAGTTTTCTTAACTGGTTATCTGGTTTAGTTTTTCTTTCAGATATAACAATAAAAATTAATATATTCAATCTCGAACTTCAGAGAAAACAACAAAATAATTACTGAATTAATAGGAAGTGTAAACTCATTTATGGATATCCCAAATAAAGGAATGTAACTTTAGTCACTTTCCAAATTTGGATAACTATGTTAAGAAATATAAAACAATCGAAACTGAAAAATATTCTGAAAATCTCACTAAATAAATATAAAAATAATTTCCAAAGTAGTTTTTCTGATTTTCATAAAATTCAGTTGATTGCTTTCTTTATTTTAAATCTATTTATTGCTACTAATATTTCTGAAATATTGCAACAGATTGCAAGTATAATAAATAAAAATGCCATTAATTTAGATATCTCAAACATATTGTTAACATTTGTAGATGAAAAAAAAATCTACCCTTAAAAATCAACTTTTCAACAATAAACTCTCAAAAATCAAAGTCCCGATCCACAATAAAGAATAAACATCTGAGTCACTGCATAACTTTAGCTAATATCATATGTTGCAGAATATAATAAATTAACGAAAGACATGCAATGTCAGATGTCACATTAAAATAATGTTTTTCCTGTATATATAGGAGGATATATGATTACATTTTTTTCTCATATTTTTGTGCATTAAATACATTTAAAATTGGAAATATTAAAAGTAAAAAAATTATTTGTGACTCACCTAAAATTTTATATTTTAAATTGACTCAAACTAAGTTAAAGGTTGGACACCACTGACTTAATTTGTTGCAGTAGGCTGTGCTATGATCTCCATTATTTAAGCAGATTTGAAAACATTAACAATAGTAATAATTCTCTGATTTGAAATATGCTTAAATTTATAAAATTCTTTCAATTACATTTACCATAAAATCTTCTCACAACATTCCTGTTGACCTCTACTCCTGTGAACATAATTTGGATGCAATCTAATGTTACAAATTTTTGCTTTACATCATTATATCTAGTAAGTCTATTCTTTTTTTGCATAATCTATCTCTCTTATCACCCAGGATCTTATTGGAGAATTTTTTTTAATCATCTTTTCTAGCTTAGTTTAACATTCTAATATTTTATATAATTTATTCCTACAATATTTTTAAATTATAATGACTTTAAATATGTAATCATAAGTGGGATTTTGCAACCCAACTAGATTAGTTTTCCATTTGCTTATTAAAACTACCTCAGTTGTAATTTTATAATAACATGGATTGTAAAATTTTGAAGATATTTATTGATTTTTATGCTAATTACCAAAATTAATATCACAAAGAATAATATTTAATAAAGATGTAGTGTCTATTTACACATAAATTAGCTAGTTCTGTGTCTTCATTTTGACTTATTAATAAATGCTACTTTTAAACTATGATTTAACTTCATCACTGAAAAGGGTACTCAGTTTTGAAACTGTATTAAGGTTATAGTTTAAATTTTTTTATAAGAAATTGCTATTATAGTACTTAAATAAACACTATATTATTAAACACTGTCAATTTATCATATTTTTCAAGGTGTCAATGCTTTTACAATTAATGAGAGTCTTCAACAAAATTTCTAAAAGTTCAGCCCTATCGATTATCTGATAGTTAATACATCTAGAAAAACTATAACATTTTCAGTATACATAAATTAGTGTTTTCTCTTGCTATATCCCCAACTCAGACTTTGAATATGTTTAAAATATGGGTTTTTTCAGGTGGCTCGGATTTTTAAATCAGCTTGTAATTTTTTTCCACTATCCATTCAATTATTGATCAGAAAATAAATATTTAAGTATTTATAGCTTGAGAATAAAGCAAAACAAAATATCTACATAACTCTACATTATCTGAGTATTGATTAGCTTTCAAGTAATGTGCTCTTAATTCTTTGTTTAAAAATATAAAAAAAACTTTTGTTCATCATTAGGTCATTGAAAATTATTGTATTTTACCTGTCTAAGTGATTGTATAACTAATTGTTCTATTCAATCACTTATTCCAATCAAATTGTCATCCATCAAGGTGCACAATTATTGCAGTTGAAGGTACAAATCAAGAATATATAATATTTTATTATTATTATTTTAAAAATATCTAGTCTCAACAATGGGGCAATAAGGTAATTGTGCTCTTTATTTTTCTGAAGATTTGTGATGATGGTATTATTTTAAACTATTTCCATCATCTATCATTAAATGTTGAATGTTTAGAAATTTTTAAACCGTATTTAAACTTTTCAAATACAAACAACTGTTAGTAATAACACACAGATTATACAGTATTTTAAGTGTTATTATCTTTGTCAATGCTGATCTGACTAGTCACAATACTAACACAGGAGATGAACTCACACCTTTAGTTTCTTGATTGTTGAATTTTAAGACAATGCTTTAACCAACTGAGCTATTCTGTGAAATGTAACAGGCAGTAGAAATTTTATATACTTATCCATACATACCAGGAATAATAAAAATAATTAAAGATAATCTGCAATCAATATAACATTAGAACAGTTTTCCAAAACAATACCGAACTTATGGGAATTTTTAATTTTTACAAAGCTTAAACTTGAAATGCTGAAAAACAAAAAAATCTATGAAATGTCATGTGAATGTGGGAAGTATATTCTCAATATCTAGAAAAAAAAAGTATATTCTCAATAGTATATACACTTTTCATACAATTATATAATTTTACCAAGTTACTATGAAAAGGTAAAATAAAAGCAATATGCAAATATTAAATGCACTGATCCAGCTTTTGGAAAATTGCTGCCAGAATTCTAATGCTGAATAGAATGATGCTGTTAAAAATGTGCATGTATAGTAGCAAAGACACAGTATATAAATTATATGTTCATCATTTTTTTGATAATTTCTCACAGGAATCTTTTCTATTGATGAAGATCCCTTGCAATAGCACAAGCCTCTTTATATATTTCTTTCTATCATCCCTCTCAGGACACATTGTTCTTAAATTGCAGGGAGAGAAAGTGTGTTTCATAGCTAGCTCATGATCAAAAAATATCAGTTTATATTCACAATTTAATTTAGCTTTATTGTATAAATGTGTATGCTGAAAAACTCTCATTGATCTGTTTGTGTGAGATTCACTGTAATACATAGAGCTACAGGATGAGACAGGATATAAAATTTTATGTACAACCTGGGAAGCATGTTCAAAAGGGATTCTGTTTTTTAGTGTTGTTTAAAAGGTTGTTTAATGAGAGAAGGGGACAATCTGAAGTATATTATGATATTATGAAACCAAACACCCTGTTGAACAGTGATGGTTAGAAAAAAAATCAGATCATGTTTCCAGTAGCATACCATGTATGGCCTAATGTACATATGTTTGATTGAGAAAATACAAAAATATTGGATAGAGGGGAAAAGGTACCAAGAAGAAAACTCAAAGAAGCTGTTCATATAACAATGACAAATAATTCTATAAGTAAATGTAGTGTGTCAATACATAATGACTAACAACCTGCTCTTAGAAAAAAGCATTTTTTTAAAAAGCTGAGGAATCAGAAAAATTTGAACTAACCCTCATAGATAAGTATATGAAATTGTCAACTGACTGTTACCTTGACAGAATATTTCTACTTGGTTAGAGTGCTGCCTTAAAATGTGATATTCAAGAATCTAAAGGTGTGAATTTGTCTCCTATGCTAGTATTGCCACTGGTCAGACCAGAGTGAAGAATATTTCCATTCAAAACATTGTGTAGTCTATTTACCTGAATTATCTATTTGACTATTATTACTAACAGTTATTTGTACTTGAAAATTTTAAATAAAGTTTAAAATTTTCTAGACATTCAACGTTTAATGATAGATGATGGAAATAGCCCAACTTATTATCACAACTATGTTCTCTTTGACATAAGAAGTTAAGTTTATCAAGTGTTTTGGAATTATATGTAACTTTCAATCTGCGAAGTTTTCAAATGATTGGTTACTATCTCAGTCCTGATGATGATTTAGATGATAAGTTTAAAAATTTTGTAAAATATATAAACATATATGTATTTTAGTGTTAAAAAAATATATTTTTAAAAATAAAATAAAAATTGAGTTAAAATGTTTGTTTAATCTTTTTATTATAATTTTATAGTGATTTTAAATAAATATTATAGTAAAAAAAATAGTTCTGCTGTTATCAAATCTAAACTTAAATCTTTTTCTGCCCAATAGGATTATAACGAGTGATTTTATATACTGAAATAATCTTATTATATTAAAGTAGTTTTATATTTTAAAGATGTTTAAAAAAATATTTCATATATAAAGATATTGATTGAAAAAAATTTAATTTAATCTCAGCATTGCAAAATATTGGCTTTTGATATAAATGAGAAATCTTGGGTGATGATTTCTCTAAAAGTGTGAGTGAATGAATTATTAACCACACTCGCAAACTCAAGCATTTTGAATAAGCCAATCTTTAAAATAACTTTTCAGTTTTCCAGAATATTTTGTTCTAAAAAATTCTCTCAGTTTATCTTCTTTGTTGATAATTTAATTCGTTTAATATATATATATTTTCTCATATGTCATAGCATCGGCCGGGACGCAAACCCACAACCGCCCGCAACCAACTACTTGCTTGTAAGGCGGTTGCGATGACCTCTCGGCTAACAACGCATGACATATATATTTCTTTTAATTAGTCGAAACGTAACGTTCAGAAAAAAGTAACAGCTATTAATTAACTCACAACATTTATGGCTGTTTTAGCAACTAGAACAGATGTTACAGTTTTTTCTTTTCTCTTCATAAAGTGAAAACATAGAAAAAGTGTTCTTTATTAATAAAAACATTGGTGTGTTATTAATAACTAACTAAATAAATGATTATACAATGAACAAAATTACAAGATCCTGAAAATCTCTGGTCAAGATTTTTATATATAAACATTACCAGTTAAAGGTAACCTATTTATTAATTTATTTTCTGGAAAAAAATTATTCACTATAAGATTTTCTAACAAACCATACTGTGATAGAGTTTTCATGACTTTCTGTTAAGGTGAGAAAATAGCATTAAATGTACAAAAGAGCTTAATGTTTTAATCGTGCACTACAAAGTAAAAATTTTAAGTAGTTCTGCTAGAAAAGTGGAGGTTTATTACTAAGTTTCCCCATTTCCAAGTGTAGATTATTTGAATATTTATATTATCCAATAACCTGATTATCAACCATTATTGAAAAAGACAATGCCTGTTATAATGGATACTATTAATCATGGAAATTTGATTTCTATGGGAATATTATCTGATCAGATTAACTTCATGTGTGTTTTTACTAATATGAATGTATTTGTAAATGTATAAATAAAATTTGAATTTTAAAAAAATATTTAACATGTAAACTAGATGATGAAAATACTCCAGTATATAATTATAAGACAAATAGGTCTTTAGATAAGAGATTTAAAATGCAGCAATAAATCTATTTATATAATGACATAAAAATATAAATAGTAATAAGGACACTAGAGTGATTTAATTTAATCAAAACTTTTTAAAACTGTTTTGGTTAGCATAATCTGCATGGGAATTGCCACAATTCCTTCTTTCTCATCTCCTGAGCCTGTCTCCAGTGTCTTCTCTATCACTATTTCTATAAAATTAGTCAGGTAAAGTGTTTTCCATTTTACTATTCATTGGCTTGCTTTCTGATGTCTTGACTTTCTCAGTTTTTCCTATTTCACTTTTCACACCATTTACCAGCCCACATTGGTGTAGCTTGGTTTTTTTTTACTCTTTGCATATCTGACACATTTTTGCAGGGCAGTTCTTTACCAGATGAGATCTGCACCTACAATAGAAACATTGTGGTGCTTAACTGTGGAATAAAACCACTAATGGAGAGCTTCCCATAGCATAAATTGATGGGATGTTGTGGTGATAACATTTTTTTAATTTGAGATTAAAGATTGCCATGTTGGTTAGCACTGTGCTTTCAACACTTTTTTCTGGGAGATATTTAAAATTTTTGCACATTTCCGTAATTACTTGGTAGCTTTTGCAAATCTTGTTTTTTAAAATTAATGTAGCAGTTTTTTATCTACTCTCTCAAAATTGTAGGTTTGTTCATATTAATCACACATAATATTTTATCTGCTAGAATGAGAACAGTTTTTTTTTGGAAGTATTCCTTCTGTGATGTATTGTGGAATGCTAATATCAGATATTTTCTGTTTGGATGGGCAAGTATCTTATAAATCATTGCCCACAAATTTTTATTCTTTAGTTCTTCATAATGTTACTCTACTCGAAACCTAAACAGTTGAATTTGCTCATATGTTATGTCCAGAATTATAGATTTATCACTGTGGAAGTATTTAAATGATCTAAATAGCTGATTAGGAATCAATGCATTAAATGCATCATTTATACTTTTGATCTGATTTGTGTCATACTTGTTTTCCATAATTTTGTTTTTTTCTTCACCCTCTATTTGTGAATCCGTTCATTGTTCATCTTCATTTTCCATTAAATCCAATATGTTATCATAGATTATTGGCATAACATTATTTAAACTTACATTTCTATTCTCTTCTACTTTTACTGTATCTGCATAACTGTTCATTTTCAATTGTACTGCATCTTCATTCTTGAGTTCAAGATTATTAACTTTAAGTCCCTCATTTAAATTGTTTCTCACATTAGTTACAATTTTAGATTTTATGATTTTATTCTTGCAAATTGGTTTATCTTTCTGAATAACATTATTTTTGACAAACATTTCTAGACATTCACTAACATTCTTTCCCTCTTTCCCTTTTCCTAGTGTTGATGTTCTGGATGTATTACAGATCAAATCACCTGAGATGACTTCTTTGTTAACTAGATTTTCTTCTTGCATCAATTGTTTATTAATATTTCTGTTTTCTTGACTTGCTTTTTTCCCTCTATTTTGCTTTTGCCTTGGAACTTTCTCTGCCATCTTTGTTTGCACAATGATGCCATGAAAATCTTTTTTACTGTTAGAAACCCTAAAAGTTTTCTTCATTTTGATAATTACACTTAAAGGTAAAGAACTAACCCTCACTTCAACTTCAAAATAATACAGTGAGTCCTCCTTCTGTTTATTTAAATCCACCTAATATAGGAAACTTGAAATTATGTGATGTGATGCACTGTGACTTCTCCTTGTACAGAGTCAGGAATCTCTCAGCAACTATGCCCAGAGAAACCTGTTAGCCACTTTACCTTCCCTTTCCATTCTCCACCCTAAGTTTTCCATAATCTGCTCCATCCCATTTCAACAACTTAATTTTTGTCAACTCCATGGCCTTCATATCTAAATCCCACTTATCTTTTCCCAAACCTATCATAAAAACCACCATAACTTCATTATTTGTACCCTTTCTGCTTTCAAGCATTTACATTGAAGTAACAGATGCCTAATATTTTCTATGCCTTCCTTACACAACTTGCAAACTAAGTCACTCATATTTTTCCATTTATGTGTATATTCCCTTGTTACTAAAGATCCCATTCAAGCCTTAAACAATAAACTCCTTACTATTATCATAAATTAACTCACACCCAATGTTCTGTTTACTTCTATATATATTTAAACTCATTTTACTCTCCATACTAATTCTCCATCTCACCATCTCCCTATTCTTTATTAATGCATCTATTCTTCTATACCACTCCTTACCACTATAACACTCAACAATCCTCCTAACACAATCATCCCACCCTTTGTATAAGTATACTGACATAAATTCTTTATCCAAATTTTCTGCATACCACATTATCTTTCTCACCCATCTTGTTGCCTGTCTTTTAATTGTAACTCAATTAAATACTATTTTGACTATTCTTTTATTATCCATAAACTGCAATCTACTGAACAATTTCAATTTGCTTTTGCATCTCTCATATAAAAACTTGATCATCTCATTTCTCCTTGAATTACATCCTTTGCTGTCCACACTTCTGCATCTAAATGCATGTCTTTCTACTTCCATTTGTACTTTTTCTAAGTAATCTAATAACCCTTTACTAACATATAATGCATCATTGCTGTATGTTAATCCTGCTACTGCCACTCCCTTCCATACAATTCTAGCTGCATCATATTTATTATATGAAAACACTGTTAATTTCTTTATCAATCCCTTTTTTTCTTTGCTTCATTTATCAATTTTTTTCTCCCATTCATCTAAGCAATTTTTTTGATTACTCAAGATGATTTCCAAATAACTATATCTATTCACCACACTCAACTTTATATCCCCCAATAAGAAACCTTTGTCTTCTCTTTCCCCAGTATTCACCATTATTATATTTGATTTTCCTTCATTAAATTTAATCCCCATATCTTTACCCACCCTTGCTTATGTTCTCAGTATAACTTCCATATCTTCTCTTCTTTCTGCACACAAAAAGACATCATCTGCAAAAAAAATCTGACAATCTATATACTCCCTTGCCACCTACTAACAGTATCTCTATCCCTTTTCCTAGTCTTTCTATTGTTCTTTCCATTTCATTGTACACCTGGGTCTCTTTTTACGTGGACTTATTTAACACAATTTTGAAGTTACACGATTTGTGTTTTACCGGAAGTCGACCTCCGATAATGCGCTATTACTTTAAATAATAAATTTCGTGCACTTACGTTATATTGAAAGTAATAGCACATTATTGGAATTCTACTTTCATCTTAGTAATTTCAATATTTTCAGTGCTTTATAATAGTAAGATTTTATGCAATAATGAAATTATAATCATGATTTCCACATTTTATGTATACACACATTAAAATTTACAAGATTATAATGTAAATTTGTTCAAACATTGTGCGTGTTAATTTTGCATTTTAAATCACATTCTGTTTTTGCTTTTTAAAAAAGAACGTAATCAATTATTAATCATTTAGTGTCCACAAGTTTATTTTTAAAAGGTCTGTAATAGCAGTGGGCACAATTAAAAATTAAAATCTGATTTTTAATTGTAATTAACAATTTAAAAATTACTTACGGGCGACTTGAAATTAATGCAATGTAAAACAAAATTTGATTTTTAAACGGAATTGAAAATTAAAGGCAAAAATAAGAATTTAATTTTTAGTTGTTAATTTTAATTAAATTTTTCCCAGCAGTGGTGAATAAATGTCTTTTATTATCATAAGTCTAAGTTCATAAACAATTAATAAAATCATCATTGTCATCAACAGAAAACCATTAACACAACATGAGAGTGAACTTGGCGCTAGTTGTATTTCCTCTTGTGAGAATAATTGCTGAGATATTCTTGACTTCATTTAATGAGAAGCGAAATACATCACATTACATCACATGAGAATTTGATTTTTTACTAGTTTGCAAACGAACGTATTTTTGGGCAAATAGCGATAATAATTAAAACATGTATAAAAAAATATAAATTACTGTACTGTAAATTATGCATAAAAATATATTATTTTGAATAAAATTAAATATTATAGTTAAAAAAAGTTTGTCTTGTATTAATTTTTTTCAAATTTGAAATTTTTTATTAGTCATATTTTATTTCCTTATTTATTTTTTTTGCGCGAATTTTAAAGTAATTTTACATTGGTGCTTTGCTTTTACGCGAATTTTGAAAAATTACAGACCGCATCCCCTCTTTTTCAATGTAAGTTACGTCTATTTTTGCGCGATTTCGTTTGCGCGTGTTTTCTGAGGAACCTATCTATCGCGTAAAACGAGACCCAGGTGTATTCCTAATAAACGCCATCTAGTGAGCTGTTTTGTGCAAAGTATTTGTGAATTTAAAAAAAAAAAGGCAAAAATAAAAATAAATATAATTAGCAGATAACATGGTTGTTTTCTCATGTAGTGTGTATTGCTTCAAAGTTTTAGAAAATATAACAAAAATGTATTAAATACAATTAAAGACAAATAATAAAAAGTCTAAAACAGTTTTAATAGATTTTCAAAATTATGAAAATAAAAATTAATAGTAATATATTTTTTAAAAAGCTGCAAAATATAACACCTTGGAGAGATAATCAATGCAGATAAAAACATATGGAAATTTTATCAGACATTTAAATTTGTAAAAAGTGTTCTCAGTAGAAATATTATTTTTAATACAATATATACATTTTCTTGAAAAAATATTTAATAAATATATTTATTTTGTCAAGCATTGGTGGCCTAGCGGTTAGCATAGCTGCCTTCCAAGCAGTTGTTTCAGGTTCACTTCCTGGCTGACACTTTGACATATGAAAAAATATATATATATATCTTTTTCTTATTCATACATCTGACAGTTCTATAACAAAGTAATACAGAGACTGCAGAGTAGACAGAAAATAAATAAATATGTCGGGATCAAAACAAGGAGAAACATAATAAAAGTGAGTGAGATTACAAATAGGTATCACTGAAAATAATGAAATAATTCAGATCTGGAATAGAAATGATGCTAGAAAAAATAATCATAGATGAATATCAAAATCCTAAATGGACAAAATGTCAGATGAATAAGTTAGAAATGCTTGCTTAATTGATGTAAAAAAAAATTAGAATAACAGCATAAAACTGAGAAAAAAAACCTTTTTTATACAACGGAACAATAATGGTTCAAAATCATATATATATATATATAAAATACATATTTTGCGGGTTCATCCGTGTTAAAAACTTTTAATATCAATATACTGACGTTTCGACTTGGTCACACAAGCCATCCACAGAGTGGATGGCTTGTGTGACCAAGTCGAAACGTCAGTATATTGATATTAAAAGTTTTTAACACGGATGAACCCGCAAAATATGTATTTTATATATTTAACCCGTGCAAATCTTCGTTTTAACATATATATATATATATATTAATGGCTAAGTGTAAAAAGCAGATTTGTATAGAATGCTTAGGCATAATATTTTAAAGCAAAGTATAAAATATCAGCTTTATTTTAATATTTTATTTGCTTATAGAATTCCTAGGCATTATATAAAATAACAAATAGTATTTCAGTAAAGGTTGAAAAAGGTTTTTATTGAAAAGTTACATGCAAAAATGTATAAAGTTTATGATACAATATTTTTTTATAGAAAATGAAAAAGTCCATTGCTGAACTAATTTTTGCTATAAGATAGACTAGAATTGCATTTTGAACTGCACTTAAATGCTTTTTTCACATCTCACAAAATCTTGGTCACTAACTGTGAACTTAGTGGAAGTGGCTAGCTAGAAAACTATTTCATGCTCAAAAACATCTCCAACTGTTAATAAATTCCTAGACATAAAATGAATTCTGATCTGGTATAGAGTTGGTTTAAAATTACTTCAGCAGTTTTAAGTCAGTAAAACTATCACATTAGGATTTCTTGAGACCCCCCATCCTTTGCTGGTGTGTTGATTAGCAATTTTGATAGAGGCTACCAAAAATATTGAAGGAAGTTTTTATACTTGTATGAGATTTTTTTCAATATTTTGTTATGTTTTTCATGATCAATAGACAAATGAGCTTTATGAAGTACATTAAATAACTCAGAATCTATGATGTAAAACTGGATTTCACTGATAACTTTTTTAACAGGATAAATCAACTTTTTTTGTTTTCCATGACTATCAAATTATAGAGATTTAGCAGCTAAGTTTTAGCTTTTAAGTAGTTTTGATTTAAAAGCTGCAGTTTTTAGCAGTAGTCATTGGAACTTTAGATAGTTCTTTGTAGAATTATTATTGCATGTCAACATGCCAGGATTCCTGCCCAGACAATATTGCTCACTCAGTCATTTTTGTGCAGCTGGGCCAAGTTGAATTTGTGTGTGTTTTTAATCACCTAACAAAGCCATCAATGCAAGTTGAAGACATGTCCTGGCTCTCTAAGGTCAGAATTGGCAGTCATCTAACTCATCTTGTGACATTAAACATCACTGTCAGAAGTATTTTATATTTTGACAATTCTCCATTTGGCATTCTATAAAATGTCTAAGAAATATGTCGAAAATTAAGTGTTTCATATTTGAACATCCCACTTTTGGTATTGTATAGAACCCCTAGGTATTTTGTGCAATCCATGGTTCTCACACTTTGCTGATAATATATATATATATATATATATATATATATATATATATATATATATATATATATATATATATGAAATAACTAAAGAAAAAATAAAAACAATGCTGGTTTTCATCAGAAAGCACGGCAAATGCCTATTCCCTGAATTTAAACACTACGCAGCTTTACAGAGAAATAATTGAGTTTTCATTATATATATATGTAAACAGATAAATTTTAGCTTTTGATGCTGCTATGATACTAACAATTTCTACTAATTGACAATCCCTGAGGCTAAAAAAGCTTTTTTATTAACCTATAATAGTTCATTTGTTGGAGATTTTGTTAAAAAAAAAACTCCAAGGAAAGTTCAAAAAAGGTCCTTTTTTACTTCAAACCCAAGCTCTTTATGGATTTAAACCTAGAAAGCTATTTTATAAGTGTGAGAATGTGAAAGAATAACATCTTTCTTGACATTCTGATATATATGTTGCATTAAATATTTGTATGAATTATTAATATAATAAAGAATAGAACAAAAAATTCAAACACAAGAACTATTACAGGTTACTGAGAAAACTTGTTTAGTCTCAGGAATTGTCAATAAGAAGTAATTGATAGTTGTTTAGCAACATCAAAAGCTATAAATTATCTCTGTTTACATGGATATAATCTCATTTCTATTCTTTATTATAATAACAATCTATGAAAATAGTTAATTCAACATAATATATCAAATATTCTTTAACCCCAGAGTTATAAAAATTAATATCTATTTTTCAGAATAACATGCATCTAATCAAAAATGAATGAATTTTTTTTATTCTATTCATTGAAAATTAATGTCAAGAGCATAAAAATGTAATAGATTGCACCTACATAATAATGCAGGTGATTATATTTTTTGCAAAGCATAAAAAAACAATATATGAATATGATAAATCTTGAGCTCAGAGAAATATATACACCTGGGTCTCATTTTACGCGGATTTATTTAACGCGATTTTGAAGTTACGCGATTCATGTTTCTTCGGAGGTTGAACTCTGATAATGCACTATTACTTTAAATAATAAATTTCGCACACTTACATCATATTGAAAGTAACAGCACATTATTGGAATTTGACTTTCATCTTAGTAATTTCAATATTTTCAGTGCTTTATAATAGTAAGATTTTATGCAATAATGAAATTAAAATCATGATTTCCACATTTTATGTATACCCACATTAAATTTTACAAGATTATAATGTAAATTTGTTCAAACATTGTGTGTGTTAATTTTACATTTTAAATCACATTCTGTTTTTGCTTTTTAAAAAAGAACATAATCAATTATTAATCATTTAGTGTCTGCAAGTTTATTTTTAATTATTTTCTTATTAATGACACTAATCACAAACGTGCTCTTAAATTCCAATGAGAGCTAAATGGTTGTATGTCTCGATATCACAAGCTTCATAAACAATTAATAAAATCATCATCTCAAAGATTAATTACTAATTACATTGTCACCAGAAAACCATTAGCACAACATGAGAGTAAAGTTGGTGCTAGTTGTATTTCCTCTTGTGAAGAATCTGATTTTTTACTAGTTTGCAAACGAACCTGTTTATTGGCAAGTAGTGATAATTAAAACCTGTATAAAAAAATTTCAATTACTGTACTGTAAATTATGCATAAAAATATATTGTTTTGAATAAAATTAAATATTATAGTTAAAAAAAGTTTGTCTTGTATCAATTTTTTTCAAATTTGAAATTTTTTATTAGTCATATTTTATTTCCTTATTTTTTTTTGCGTGAATTTTAAAGTAATTTTACATTGGTGCTTTGCTTTTATGCGATTTTTGAAAAATCACAGTCTGTATTGAAGCAGTCAATCTTAGCTTAAGATTGAGCTTCATGTTTCCATCTACTAACTTATATTCAAACCCTATTTCCCATCCCACTCCTTTTGTCATGTATGTATATTTTATGTATACATTTGAGATGCGCACCTACATTATAAAATTTTAACTTTCAAATTAATATTTTTATTATTATTAATTTTATGATTATTAATTCTTTTAATTAAAATACATAGGTGCGGCACAAATATATATATATATATATATAGGAGCAAAATACTAACATAATATTTTTTTTTTTTTGTAAATATTTTATTATATTGTTATTTGTACAACTTTTTCTTTTTAAAGTATTTTTTTCTTTTAAACTGTATATTTTGTAAAATCCAATATGAAAGATGCTACAGTTGATTGTCTAAAAATAATTGAAGTGTTGGAAACACTATTGTTTTAATCTGGGGTAGGTATTTTAATTAAAGTTTTACTTAAAATAAAATGGGATTAAGATTAAAGATAGATTTGAATTTATTTTTGGATGTTATCTTACTGTGGCATCTTTGAAAACAATTGATAAAAAAAGTATTAAATGGCTGAATTTTGAGGACAGATTAGATGAGCTATTGTTGAGAGAACTGATTGCTGCTAGACACCACGCTGTTTTGAAATCTAAAAATGATGTAGTAAAAAGCTTTTCCCAACTCTTGTGGGTCATCTTCCACTGCTGTTATATCATGCTCCCATAGTAGTGAAGTAAGAGCCTGACTGGAAAATTTTAAAATGCTAATAGAAGCTTGTTGCCACAGAAGAACTTTAATTTCAATTGCCGTGCATGTGCACTACTAAATGAGACTCTTAAAATTGCAAGGTAACTTTTCAAGCCATCATCTCAAACTAAATTTAGCCTAACACATCCATCAAGATTTCTTTTAATATATTATTTAACTTTGTTTTTGTTAATATGTAATTTGCTCTTAGTTAATTTCTATATATAATATATAAATTGCTCTCAAATGATTTCTTTAAATTTAATTCTATCTCATATGCTCTAACTTTCTTTAATTTTGGTGCGGTCATTTATTTATTACTTGATTTTATGTGTGCTTTTATTTTTTAATATGCCAATCTCACAAACTGGTGAGCTTAATTTCTAAAAATCTTTTCTGTCATTTTTTTTAAACCTTCATGAAAAGGTTATTAACATCCCCTTAAATATATATATATTGTAACTGTAAATTCTTGATGGCCAGCTAATGGCCACCGAAGGCCCCTGTAGTTGGGCAGCCAAAATTGTGACCGTAAATCTTCTCATGGCCAACTATAGCAATCGAAGGCCATTGCCCTCTCAACTACCTATCATGCCGAACTCGTTGCGGCACCAAAAATTGTAACCATTTGATTGTGTCCCAACTACGTAATATCACCAAAACATAAGTGCACTAAGAATTGTAACCTTGATCACTGATCAACTCCCGCTGCACATTGTCAGCTATTAAGAGCTGTAACCAAAAGCATATCATGCTATCTATTTTATGCACCAAAGACCACAATCAACATCTGGAGCAACTTACCATAGACCAAACTAATGATCTAACATAAACTTTTATGATTTAATTTGATCACAGCCAGGGTGTACCGCGAAGACCTATCATAGTAGTATGATAAAATACATTAAACAAATTATAAGTGCAATGTTATTACTTTTAAACCTTAATTTGCGATTTTTATGGTATGCGTCCCTATGGCTGACCATGTACAAGATGGCGTAATTTGTGGAACTACATAAGATTATAAAATTTTAAACCATCTATATGATTTTTAATACGAATGCTAGTCCAGGTAAAGCTTTGCAATAAACAAATATAAATACTTGGGTTCTTTTTTTTATATAATTTACTATATTATTGAGACTCTTATTATACTGACAAATGACAATTTAAAAACGTTAAGTAAATATATTCAATCATGTCATTATCTGGTAAATCTGTTTACAAGTTTAATAATTAATTTATATTTTATACTAGAATCAACTACGCAAAGCCACAATGATGGAAAAGGTAAATGGGATTTTATTGTACCTTACTTATCATAAACTACCAAAGACGAAAAGCATCTAAATGTTTTCTCAAAAAAAATATTTATAAACTCTTATATCATGTTGACGATAGTATGTACTTCAATGTATGCTCTTCAATGTATGCTCTTTAATGTATGCTCTATCCAAAGTTTATGATTTCTGATTTTATGAATGACACATAGCAACGGCACAGTAAGTTTAATTATAAATCAACTTTTATTGACAAATTTATGAATAATAAGTAATGATAATTCCATTGACTTTCTTCAATAACATCTCATAGGTACAGTTTTAAAATCTAATCATACCTTATTTCAATCTAATATAATGAATATTGAGGAGATTATACGAAATTCAGCATCAAACTCATGAAATATTTAACGTCATTTCCAGATTCAATAAATCCCTACCGTAAACTTATAATCATATAATAAATAATATTATGTCTGTAGGATTTAGCTATAATGTAATCATTAAATAAAGTGAAAATGTAAACTTACATTCCGGTAAATAATAATCAACCAACAGTTAATTATCATGAAGTAACTTGAATAGAGTGTCCTGCTACAATTTAATAATCTAACTTATAAATTCTACTTACACTTGAAAGAAGATGATTTAGCAGATCAACTAAAATACTTTGCCCAACTTATATCTGTGAAGCAAACATATTCCTGTGGATGTATTCATCTACACGTAGGAATTAAATAACACTAAACACATTGGTGGATTTATACACCTTCATAAAGCAATAAGTACAAGTACACCATTCCGCGGATTAACCACCAGCGCAGGAATGAGTGTAAAATACAAAAATGGCAATTAAGTAATCTGCGGATTGACCACCAGCACAGATTAATGCCCTTTAACATTATAAAACAACATTACTATTTACTTCACATTAAAGTGCAAAATCATCCTCCTCAGTTCTTCTGACCATTCAGAAAACGCTGACACTTTAGCAAATGTGGGTTCTTGCTTAATAAAATGTTACACTAATCAGGACAACTAATGTACTAACTTATCTTGCTTAAAATAAAACATAGGTAATATAGTATAAGTAATATTAGTATAGGAATATAAATCTGGAAAGACTCACAAAATACCCCATAAAGATTGATACATCTCATGAATTCATTTAGTACTTTTCAAGCTTTTTCGCAAGCGCTATTCTCTTGAATAAATATTTTATTCAACCCTTATTAATTTAAACTTAATAAAATATAACTTTTGAACTTCACATGCAAGTTCATATAACGATAAAATTAAAATAATACATTATTCATCAAATACATAAAATTTAACAGGTGTGTGTGTGTGATATAAATTAACTGTATAGCATTTTATAGTTCACTACATGAATTATAGCAGGTGCGTGTATCACAAATTGGATTGTATAGCATTTTATAATTCCAAATAGGATCCGTGGAATCCATGTACGATGCGTCAAACAATAAATATACGAAGCAATAGCTATATCTTTAGTTGAATTCCATACATGCAATTTTATCCGTTTGTATTTGTTATTATAATCACTATTAGATTACCGATTTTACGTGGCTACATAAACATGAAACAATTTCAAAAACATGACACGCAGAATTTAAATGAAAATGTTTTTCAAAAGTTATTAATCTCTACATTTCTCTATTAAAAATGTTCCAAGTTTATCACATCCATGCGAATATTTATTCATCCACGCTTAAATCTAGGAATACTAATTATAGCAATTAATTCAATCATTCCAACTGATGATAAAATTAGAAAATAGCTTTGATTAATTCATTGAAGACTATTTATTATCCAAATGTTAAACAAATTAACTAGCAAATAGATTACTGTCATGGCAAAGTTGAATATCAATCAATACTATATTTTTATTAGAATTAGATACGGAAATATTAAACTATGTTGATAACTTAACATTTTACTTGAATTTAAACTTCTTCTTTTTTTTTAAAAAGCAAATTTTTATATTCATAAAAAATTCTGTAATTAAAATACTTATTTAATTTTTCCAAATTGTAGAATAATAAACATTTTAAAACATGCCAAATTCTTGCAATTACTTCTTTTAAATTTAAACTGGGAAGCTCCGACATTTTAAAAATGTAATATTGGGAAATTATTACTGGTGATTCGATCCACTTGGCCAGCCGACTTGAACAGACTTTTAAATTTAGCAATTCATCTTATAATTAATTACCACTATGCTATATTTACGTTTATAGCAAATTTTGTGGTAATCCGTTTACTTATTAACTATTTTAAAATAAGCTTATCAAATTTACACCATTTGCCTTTTACCATTTTCTTTTCTTTCTCCCTCCAAAAGCAAACTATCAGACAATCTTCTCTTAAATTCGCGCTCTTTTCTTTTTTTACATTGAGACGCATACATAATTACTGTATTTATTTTTAATAATTAATATTTAATTGAACAAATGGTTTTTTTTTAATTCAATGGAAATAATAATTTAAGATCATTTTAAACAAATAAAACAAAATATTATTTTTAATAATATTTTACCAAATTTTAATGTGTTGTCAAATTTTTAAAAAGTTAAACATTTTGATATAAGTTAGCATATGGAACGAAGCAAATTTAAATCTATTAAAATAATATAAGAGAGTAATCTGTTCAAAGTGCAAATCAAGCCAATCAAATCACCAAAAGAAGAAAGAGAAATTTTTATACTAGTTACATCAATTAATATATTTTATACTAAAATATATGGTTACAATATATATATATATATATATATATATATATATATATATATGCATTATATATATATATATATATATATATATATATATATAATGCATTATAAATTAATATGTTCACCAGTTTGTTTTTACGAAAGCATTTTATGTTGGTTTATTATAAAAATATATTTGTTTAACTCTGGATTTTCTGCCCGGGTGAATCCAGAACACAAGCTTTAATTAAGCTTTGAAATCTTTTAAAATGTTTTGTTTTTATTCAATTCTGAAAGAGTGATCCATTAATTATTTTCTATAATGGATACTCTTAAAATATCAAATAAATACTTATATATTCCATTTATTGTAAAATCAATGAAGGTGGGATTGATTTATTTTAAATAACAGAAAGGGAAGGGGGTAAATCTTAATGTTACTTTTGCTAAATAAAATCTTCAAGTATATTTTAAGTAAATGAAGTGTAAATCTCTCTATATATATTATAATTGCATAGCATATTATTTATCTAAATTATAGTACCCAAACAAGGGTCATTTATTTTAAAGCAGTAAAATTTATTCAATATCATTAGTGACATGTATCATTACTGTGTTACTGACATTTAGCCTATCTTTGTATATAGATATATTATGTACTTCTAGTCTTAATCTGGGGGTTGCGACAAGTTCGAACTCATAGATTCCTTTTCATGCCTTCATATAAAAATGCCTCTGGCAGTGATCCCTAAGTCTGGCACACACTATGCATATTCTTTCTTCTATAAAAAGGCCATTGGCAGTGATCCCTAAGTCTGGCACACACTATGCCCATCCATTTCTTTGTATAAAAAGGCCTCTGGTGGTGATCCCTAAGTCTGGCAAATGCTATGCCCATCCACTTCGTCTTTCACCCAAAAGCATGATTTTTTTTGTTATTTTTTGGTTATAATGTCAGCACCGCAAACTTCTTCGTATTATTATTTCTTTTGCTTCATGACCCAGTTTTAATGCTCTAATATTAAAAATGTGCTCTGCTCAAAATATATATCAATGCCAAATATTAATAGCTAGATTAATTACTAATGTTATTTCAATCTTATCATACAATCCCACCATCGTAACTTATTCCTGTATTTAAAAGTATCTATATGCCTCGGGGAAAATAAAGCATTCGTCTTACTATTGTTAAAATAATTTTTCATTTAATATTTTGTCATAGATTCAAATATAATCTTTCAAATGTATTTTGTTTATTTTCACAACCTTAATGGTGTGAAAATAGTTTATATCATATGTATAATGAATTTCGGAATGCTCCTAGAAATATATATGTTAATCACTATGTTTCAGAACCGTAAATCAAAGCGTTAATGGCAATATTATGTAATTCTCTTTAATAATTGATTGGCATCTTAATATTGGACCCACCAAAGATGTGTGCTTATTTATAATATATTTTTTTTAGCTAATAAAGGGCATATGAGAAATAATAGTGTGAATGGCACTATGTAATCATCTACTGCTTGCTCATTCACACACACACTAATGTATATGATTAAGTCATTATGTAAATAATTTGTCATTAGATTAAACTATATTTTTACTGTCTAACTTATTTGAGTAGTTTGAATTCCTCTTTTCTCCACTTCCACATATTACAGCCATGCTTATATATATTTTAGTTTAGTCATAGTAATAGATGTCTCATTGTTTTGCTCAGCTTTGCTAGTTGGCTGGATTAAATGAATTCTCATGTGCCATCACTATTATGTTATTCATTAGGTGTTTGATCTGGGGCTTAGAGAGTGGGTTTGAATCCAGGCTGGTTCCTGACCTAAATCTAGGGTTTGACTGGGTTTGAAGTATATTTTGTGAGTTCCAGCTCATTAGATGGATAAACATGTTTTGACCGGTACAGTATCCCCTCTTTTTCAAGGTAAGTTATGTCTATTTTTGCATGATTTCTTTTGCGTGTGTTTTCTGAGAAACCTATCTATTGTGTAAAGCGAGACCCAGGTGTATATAAATAAAAAGTATAAGATAAGTTTAGCAATATAATAAAAACAATTTATGAACTGCAAATACATGACCAAATATAATACATTATTTTTTATAGATATTTATTATTCTATATTTCAACTTCTGCATCAAACAATTGTCAAATTATATTACTTATCCATATTTCTCAATGGAAAAATTAATATTATACTTTTTTACAATGTTCATAATGTAATTTTTGTAATGTAAATAGAATTAGTTACTCCCATAAAACTAATCAAGTTTACTATAAAATACTTTTTTTAAAAGTTTATTTATCTTCTTCCCAAATCCAATTCAATGAAGATATTTCTATAGAATAATAATTTCATTATCATCAAATTCAACAAGCTAAAAACATAGCTTAGTCTTATAATTTGGCATTATATTTTCAGAATCATATGGAAAATTGTTAAATAAAAAATTTTAAGTGACTTCATGTTATTTCCAATAGAGAATTTAATCATCATCTTTATACAATAAATAAAATATTTTATCGTGATAAAATATTTGTCTTTTAATATGTTAACTGCAGAAGAATAATGTTAAAATCTGCATTGTACTTCATCATCTAAGTCCATCTTTCTACTTAAAAAGTTATTAAGATATTTAATTTTTTTTAATAGTACATATCCAAGTTAAATGTTTCAGAATTTTTTTCTTTCATCACTGGCTAAAAAACACTTGAATTTTTAAACTTTGGTTGCATTCAAAATATTAAAAACACTGGAAATCAAGATAGCATAATAATCAGCATAAAAGATGAGGATTGATTCAAATTTAAAATTTCATCATCAAATGTATATCATATTTTGATATCTGTTTTAAGAAGCTGTCTATAACAATTTCAAAAACTACCATTATAAAAAAAGAAGCAAAATTGGAGTCAGTACAGATTTCTGTTTAACACCAATTTACATTTCAAATGTTGTGGTAGTAAAGATAATTCTCATATCATTATGTAAAAGTTGTTTCTCAAAAGTAACATTGATGGGCTACCAACTAATTTCAAATTCTATTGCAAACTTTTTAAATTAGCTAATTCAAATGCCTTGACCAAATTAATAAAATCATGATGTAAATTATATTTTTCCTCCCTATATTTTTGTGATTGGTTAGCAACAAAAGCCATGTCTATAGTGCTTTTTGATTTTCTAAACTACACTGAGCCTCAGATAATCATTCATCAGTGACCAGAAGAAAATTTCAACTCTTACAGAAATTAAGTAAGCAGATAGAATTTTGTGAATATATGGACCTACATAGAAAAAATAGAAATATTAACTAATTATGTCAATGATTTATTTAGATATATAGTGCACCTATCTATACTGAAATTATTAATTATGTGTATTGGAAAATTGTAATAAAATGTTTTGCTTTATCTTTTTTGTTGTTGTTGTTGTTTTTGGCCTTTTAAAACATATTTTGTATGATAATGAAATTGTGAGATAGAATTTGAAAAATGTTTTAATGCTATTTAACTATTTTTTTAATTTCCTGTCGTTTACTAATGTGGTTAATATTTCTGTGCCATCTATTAACCTCATTTTCTTAAATTTAAAAATAATATATAAAAATCCAGTTAATTAGTAACTTGGTGTTTTTTATTATTATTATTTGGGTGTCTGGTTAGATTAAAATTTATCACTATCTGATCATACAGCTTCTTTATAGACTTGTTTGGATCAGCAAAATTATACATCCTTTCAAATATGATCACTTTTACCAAGAAATGCTGTTTTAAATATTTTTGAATCATGGTTTTTTTTTTTGGTTACATTTGAAATCTGTATATTGCAAAATTATGCTCTGCCCTTATTTTATATAAGATGTCTTAGGAATACTTTTAACAGGTATTGCTTGTTTTCACTATGGCAACATTTGGAATACTGAATAATTTATACAATTTATACTAATAAAAGCAAATTCAAACAAATTAAAACTCCTTATTGTATTAGAAGACAAAGAGAATATCATGTTTTGGATCTGCTTAATAGATTTGTTTCTGATACTAAAAAATCTGTCAACAAAATTGCAAAATATTATTTTAAAAAAAAACTTGTTTGATTGAATTTATAAAATTTCAATTAAATAATATTATATATAATATAAAATCTAATGCTTGTCTATAAATATATGACTGTTTTTTTCTATTCATATAATGTTTAATTTTATATTTTATACAATATCATTTGTAAATTTTCATCTTTCAAATCTTATTTTTATGCATATATAAACATATCATATATTTGATTAATATTATATATATGTAAATTTATCATATTCTACCTGTTTCATTCAGCACACTGTTGATTGCTCAATATAAATAAATAAAGATTATTATTATTATTATTATTAATATTGTTGTTATTGTTATCATTATTAAATATTATCAGGTTGAAGTGATTTTGTTGAAGTTTTTTTTTTTTTTATCAGAATGGCATTATCTGCTTATTTTTTCAGATTTTCAATGAACATTCATTATTTTAAAAATGAAATTTAATCATTTCACTGTTGGTTCCTCTTTTCCTTCTTTTATTAAGCTTTATGAATTTTTTAAAATAAATATATTGTTTTATAAAATGACAAAAATAAGACAACTTTAAGCTGGTAAATTGTTTATTTTTTAAACAGCCCATAATATTTTTATTATCTTTCTCCAATATACAAAAGTAATAGTTTTCCTATCTTTCTTTAGTATCCAATTTTTATTAGTTGAACAATTTTGATCTTTGTTTTTAAATATATGTTTCTTTATGCAGTGATTTTCTTTTCAGCTTTTCACTGCCAATTTGTGAGAAATCTCTTGATTGGTGGATCATTTTGTTGCTGATGAGAAAGGCAAAACTGTCAACAATTTTTACTCATTCACAGTCAATTTTAAAGCTGCGGATTTATAAAACGAAAATGTCTTCTTTTCGTTATCTATTAAGGATTCAAAATGCAAAAATAATTATAATTTTTTCAGATAAATATGACATAAAATGTTTTTAAAAAATCCTGTCACAAAAAAGAAAAACTATTTTGATGAGAATATATCAAAACATAAAACAAAATGCAATTGTGAAAAATGGTTAAGATTATAATTTAATTGTTTTTTTTTTCTTTATTTTTAATATTAACAAAAATATATACGTGCACATTTCTTTAAATAACATTTTAGAGTTCATTAACTTTTAATTAAAAATTTTAAATGTATTAAATTTTTAAAAAAAAATTTTTTCTTTATTTAAAAATGACGAATAGATAATTTCTTTAGATTTATAATTAAGTTAGACCCCATTAATTATTTATTTGTCAAGGTTTCAAAGACTGTACAAATATTTTTATATAAAATAAAAAACAATACATTGAATAAAATAAAAGTTAATCGTTATTTTACTTTTTTTTTTTATCAAATATAATTGATAAAGAAAAGAATATATTGTATATCACAAAAATATAAATGTCTGCAGAAAGATTTCTTTATTTATTCATTTATCCATACAACTATTTATCTGGCTAGCTGTTCATCTGTTTAGATGGGTTTTTTTCTATATTTCTGCCTGTTATCTACAAATATATCCATCCAACTAACAATCTATTTATAATTCACCACTTCATCCAACTATCTATTTACCTATTTTTCCACTTATATAATTATCTACCCAATTACTGATCTGCTTATTGGTGCATATATCTATCATCATTTATAATACATTTATCCATCAGTTACTACAATCATTCATACATCTAGAAACATGTCCATCCATTTTTTTCTTTCTCTTTTTATATATATGTACACATCATTTTGTGGATAATTAAACTGTTTGGAATGTTACTTGTATGCAATTTTCTAAGTATAGCTATTATAATGTTGTGATATATTTTAATCTTTCCTAAAATAAAATAACAAGTATCATAAAATTCTTGTTATGCAAAAGAATAGTTAAAGTATATAAAAATTTATATTAAAATATAATTTGGAAATTAAATTGCTTGACTATTTAACTAAAAAAAATGTGCAATGGTTTATTATATTTGAAAGTAAAAATTTGTCAATCATGACAATTTTGTTGTGATCAATTTACTTTCTATAATTATTTTAGCTCATATGAATATGTTGTAAAAACATTATTTCAGAGATCATATAGTTCTAAAACATATAATAACATTTGAATTTAATCAACAAAATTCAAAAATAAGCAAACAGTTAAACTGACTTGAATTTTTTTATGCTATAGAAGTTTAAACTCTTCAATAACTGAACTGTAAATTAAACATTTTAATAAATTAGAGTTAATTTTATTTTAAACACAAGTTCAGACAAAATTATAATCATATTAATAATTAACTTAAATTTTAAAATTGCTATCTTACGAATTCATTTCTATTTCCAAAATCAAAGAAAAAAATACAACATATGATTTGACTTAAAACAGTCTCATTTTGAGTGATCTGAGCTCTTTACAACACCCCAATATTCTAATGCTATTGTTCTTATGTGTCTAGACATATTTACCAAGAATATAAATTACCTCTTCACTTTCAAAGAATTCAAATGAGTAGATATTAATGTAATTGTACTATTATATATAAATATTAAATAATTACTTTTTAAATATAAAATTATTAAACTTCTTAATTTACACATTTTAATCTTTAAAATATATTGTATAATCCTAATTTTAATGTAAACATTATATTTTCACTTCCTTCTAATGTATCCACTTAAATTAATATATTTTAAAATTATAATCCAATAAATTAATCTTTATTTCCAAAAACAATTAGTAATTAATATTAGTAAAATACAAATTACTCCACAATATACATTTTGATTAAGCGAATGTTATTCAGTATCTTTGTTTGGTTCTGTATATTAAGCAATATTTTAAAGTTATTGTTGTTATATATCTAAATAAATTTATGCCATTTTTAATTACTACATTCATTTTCAAAGCACTCAAATATCTAAATATTAACATAATTGTATTACTTTTTATAAATGTCAAGCAATTTTTTTAAATATTAAATTATTAAATTTCTCAACTTATAATATACTCTTTTATCTTAAAAAATTAAATACATTGCACAATCAATTTTTTCATGTTTGTATTCAATTGTCACTTCCTTTTAATTTGTATTCCTAAAGAAATATATTTTAAAATAGAATCTGATAAATTTATCTTCACTTTAAGAAAAAAAAATTAATAAAAACAATTAGAAAAAATGTTTAATAAATATGATTGGTAGTGCATTTATATTAATATTTAAACATTTGACAGTAGGTTTTCGAACCCCTCCTAACACTAATAGAATTATTAATAACTCTAAGGATAAGATTGATATACAAACTACTCCACATGTGGTGTACAAAATGACATGCCCTCAGGCTAACTGCAGAACAGTATACTACGGTGAGACCCAGGCCACTATGAACAATAGAGTAGCTCAACACAAATACTTATACAAAAGAGTATTAAACAGAAATGAGGGCAGCTCAGTATTTGTAGACCACCAAAAAGAGGCTAATCATGAATTTGAACCTGCATGTGCTGAAATAGTTTCCACTGAGAGAAATGACATCAAAAGGAAGGTGAAAGAAGCATGGTATATAGCAAGAGACTTGAAGGCAATAAACAGGAAGGATACATGCTTTTCTATATCAAAGAGATGGACAATATAAATGAGCTTGCATAGATTTGCATAAATTATTAGATTTGGAGGCTATGAATATGGAGTCGAATGCTCTGAAAGCTCTTAGCCTTAAGAAATATTAGTGTAATTTTTTATGAATTTAATTTCACTATATACGTCAAGCGTATTAAACCTTACATAATTATTAATAGTGAAAAAAAATCTGAAATTACAACATTTGACATGTAATTTAAATTGGTATAAATTTAAACAATCCAAGATCACTTAAATGAGACTGATTTAATTGAAATGTATATTTTGAGGTTTTCATAATTTTAATGGGTTTAGTTGATTGTTTCCAGAAATAAAATGTGTTTATTGGATTCTAATTTACAAATATAATTGTTTAAGAGTGTGCCCCATTAAAACAAAATTAAATATAAAAAAAAATAAAACATAAAAAAAATTGATTATATAATATATTTAATTTTTAAAATTATATCAAAATAATATATTATAAGTTTCAATGTTAATAATTTTAAATTTAAAAAGTAATTGTTTAATGTTTATAAATAGTAGTACAATTATGTTAATAAATAAAAATTTGGTTACTTTGAAAGTGAAACTAATAATATAAATTGATATTAATTTGCTTTACATAAAAAATTCTGAAAACAATACAAAAAAAAGTCATATACTCAGCATAATTTTCTATATCAAATGATAATAAACAAAAACAATATTAATTGTAACTTTTAGGGATTTTTTTTGAAAAAGTAAAACTATATTTGTCATTTGACTAAAATTATTTAAAATTTCGTTATTATATATAACTTTACTCACCATAGCTGTATATATGTTTATCTGTGCTTACCTGCCTTTAGATACGTCAGCATATATATAATTATTTATTCAGCAAGCTGGTTCTTTTGGTCCATTAGAAAAATATAATCCAGGTTTGTTGTCATCATCAGGTAAAAGTATGCAATTCATGTAAAATCTTGGTCTGTAGTTGGTCTCTTTCTGTCTAGGATTGTTCCAGGCAAACAGCTGTCTTGAGTTGATAACTTTCAGGAAAGCAACCATCCTCTCCACATTTAAGGCTATGAATTTCAGCACAAAAAATGGGTCATTCTTTTCCAAGTGAATTCAAATGCATGAGAAGGAAATATTGGCAACTTCTGAATCTACTGTCCTGCCTTCAGCTATATCAATTCATAGTAAATATTTTGCCAATTCTATGGTCAGCTAAAACCAACTGCTGCAAACTTCAACAAGCTGCAACAAAATATTGTAATCAACTTTTCAGCTGACCGTTCTTACAAAAATTATTATCCAGACTGCTTTCTTCAAAAATCATTATCCAGACTGGAGCTAATTTTGTTATCAGATCTTTTTATAATCTGGGGATAAAAACATAGTGACTGTTTTCAATTAACTTTAATCCTTTTGAAAACAAGCTGGAAATTTCTGGCAAAGTGTGGTATTCATGTTTTTACTTTAATCTTTGGAATTTGACCAAAGATGTGATAATCTTTTAGAATTTTTAATATACAAAGATTTTTAACTAGGTAGTAGAAATGCAAGCAAGCATTAATTAAAAAATATATTTTATACAAGTATTAATTAAAAGATTTTAAAAAATAAATTATGCTTTTTTTTTGTTAATTTCAAAATCAGAATTACAAATATTATTTATCAGACATTTTTAAAATACTTATTTCACAATGAAATTTTACTTTAAACCCAGAGTTATTTAACCCTTTACTTATTATTTTATTTTAGGAAATATAAAAAAATATCTACAAAAATGTATCCTGTGTTTATTTCTACTTTTCCTTTATTTTACATATATATATATATTCCAACGAGTAACCACCTAAACATTCACAGTAAAATATAGTAATCAATATTTTTCACTGCTGTCAAGACAACCTTCACACCTTTTAATAGCAAGAATGGAAATCCATTCTTATTAATGGTCCATTGAATATATATGGACACTTAAAGCTTGCAACTTGACTACAGAGTATGAAATATTGATACAATGAAGTTTAAATAAACCTCTTTAAACAGGAAATAAACATGTCACTGTAATGCAGGCTAATAAATAGTCAATTAACACTACAAACTGCAATACTTTTAAATTGCCCAATTAGGCACTATTTTGCTTAGTATTTCTAAATAATACATTGGGCAATTTAAAAGTATTGCATTTTGTAATGTTAATTGACTATTTATTAGCCTGCATTACAGTGACATGTTTATTTCATGTTTAAAAAGTTTATTTAAATTTCATTGTATCAATATTTCATACTCTGTAGTCAAGTTTCAAGCTTTAAGTGTCCATATATATTCAATGGACCATTAGTAAGAATGGATTTCCATTCTTGCTATTAAAAGGTGTGAAGGTTGCCTTGACAGCAATGAGAAATATTGATTACTATATTTTACTGTGAATGTTTAGGTGATTATTGGTTGAAATTTAATTATATATATTGTAACCAGTTGGGTTACATAACACACACTAATATAGTATATTATACATGTAAAATAAAGGAAAAGTAGAAATAAACACAGGATAAATTTTTGTAGATTTTTATATATGCATATAGACTAGGTTTTTTTATTTAAACTTAAATTGCCAACTAACTTGCTCTTATTTGGGTTTATTTTTTAATCTAACAAATCTAAATTTTACTTATAATACTTTTTAACTTATTAAGGTAAGATAAGCTTAGAATATCTTATAATTTTATTATTTGTTTCCTTCTGATATTATTAAATTATGATATAAATCAATGTCAGTTCTGATCTAATCTAAGTGGAATCTGGTTTTATCATTTGAAGTTTTTTATGTCAAAATTTCTTCTGATTTCTAAATTTTTTTATTATTATTGACATGTTATTTTCCCTACAGAAATGTATACATTTTTAATTTTTATCCTTTTTTTTCATCTTCTATACCATTTCAATCTTTCTCCCCAACCAAATTCATTATCATTTTACAATTAATTTTGCATTCATTTTAAATTACTTTTTTCTAATTTTTTCATACTTATTCTCAATGAATTGCTCACAGTATTTTCTAATAAGCACTTCTCATATATGATCACCCTGTCTATTGGAGCAATTTTCAACTCATCACTATCAACCTACCATTTATTAGGTTAATCTAAACACAAATGTGGCTGCTTTTTTTGCTTTTGATCCTAAAATAATACTTTTAGTGTTCATTTGCTTTTAATATCAATATCATTTTTTTTTCACTTCACAATCTACTGCCTTGTTTCATGGATATAACTTTTTTTTTATTAGTTTCCAATATATCCTTAATCTCTAAGCCTATTCTCAATCCATTTTTTCATTTCTTATTCTATTAATAATTTCCTCAATAAATAATCTGTTTTAGTTTATTCTCTTAAACAGTTCAATCTGGATAACTCTATACTCTCTGATCTCTTTCAAATCCACAATTCTAAAGTTTCTAATTTTTAGAGACTCTGCTCCAACCCCATAAAAAGCTAAACTTCAAATAAAATATTTAACAAATCTCTTCTAGAATCTAAAATTATTGGCCTACAATCAGTTTAATCATTGCAATTACTAATGCTCTCTGGAACGTCCTGTATAACTGTTAGTATCATATCACTTCCACATAGACATGGTATCCCCACCTCTAATTAATATATAGTTATTTTTCTTTCAAACATTGTTTAAATGTTAACATTTCTATAATAGCATTTTGTTAACATGATTCTCTATATCTGCAATCACTATTCTATTGTTTGAAAACTCACATAATGGATCTTTCAATTAACTGCCCTTCTGTGAAAAAAAATAATTAAAGATATATTTTTTTATTTACCATCAGAAACGGAAATTAATGACATCCATTATGTTATTTTCTGTAAATTATAATAAAAAATTTATACAACAGCTATATAAATATATTAATAATAATTACACATAAAAAAGCCTTTTTTGACACATGGTTTGTGACCTGTTAAAATATTAAGCATCTATTTTAATATTGGCCAATAATTGCAGATAGAACACCATCTAGTGTTCAGTAATGGAGTAAAATAGAATAAAATATTCATATAGAAATCCAATATAACTTCAATGAATTGCCTATATAATATAACACATAGAATAAAAAATATACAATTTTATATATGATTTTCTTCTTTTTCTTTTCTTATGTATTGATTTCTGTATTTATATATCATACCATTTCCAACTTTTTTAAACACTTCAACAGTACTATTTTTTATATCAAAACTTTATTCTTAGTTTCGACTGCTCTGCAGTCATCATCAGAGCTACAATATCCAAATATATAATTATACAATTAATACATTTCATACACATATTTATATGCATAATTAAATGCACAATTAAAACATACTATTTTATATAAATTTCAAATAATTTTTTATTTATTTTTTATTTATATACAAATTTTGTAATATTAATCTCTCTTGTAAATAACCAATACAATAATCAAATTCATTCAATTTATCAAATGTTTTTTTTTTTTTCAAAATTAATAAAACAAATAACTTTTTTTTTCTAAATATTTCTCAACAATAGTCACTATTTCTTTAATTTGATGTATTGTCTTTCAAAATCCAAACTGCACTTCTGACATAAAGCTATCTAATTTGCTGTAAATGTATCAGGTCAATATTCTCAACATTTGCAAGTGATATGAACATTACTATTCTAAAATGTTTACAAATAATGTAAAATTGAATAATACAGTTTAATATATTAATAGAGTGATTTATTAAGAGCTAAAGGTTCTTAGATCAAACCCAATCTTCCAGCTCATAAATAAATACCAATTCAGTTATTAGCTTTTTTATTAAATAGTGATATTGTCAATAAGGATATTTTTTAACTGCTATTAAATTAATTGGAATATAATAATCCAATTTTGAATTATTTAGTACATATCCTTACAAATTAAAATATTTAAGTTTTTGAATCTCCAGTTAGTGAATTATTGAATTATTTGTGTAATAAAAAATATTTTAAATAAAGCCAAAATTTTTTTTATTAATATTCTCAATAACATGCAAGAAATATATCACTTAAACATTTTCATTCAAATGTTGAATTGACTATAGAAAATGAAACTTTTGCTGGAACTAAAATTCAAGAATCAGTTTTGAAATTCATAGTCATTTAAGCAGCAGTTAATTTATTACAAAGTATTCTACCATATTTTGTTAAGAAGAATGATTTTAGTTTGGAAAAAAACTGTGTTACCGAATGTCAGATTGTGCTACAACCATAAACCATGAAAAGTAGTCTAAAAAAATTCACAGATATCACTAAGCCATTCATCATTGCCTATAATTTAAACTCTTAAATAGGAAATCTATGACTTCTGTACTACAATAAAATTTTTATATACAATAACATATGCAAGAAACAATAAATAAAATTACAAGTATTAATAATAATATAAACTATCATTATTTTTATTGTAAATAAGTACACTCATTCTAATTTCAGAAATGAAGTTAGATAAGAAAGACAAAGATGAGTTTTGTGATTACTATTTAAATTAATTCATAAATCACAAATATTTATATATATATCACATGCTAATTGTGCACAATTAGCATGTGATAATTCATAAATCACAAATATTTATATATATATCACATGCTAATTGTGTGTTTGTTTTAATCATATCTTACAATGTTAACTTTTAACTTTTACACTAAGGGTTCAAGTCATTCTGAAAGACATCCAAACTATTGCTAAATATAGCTTTTCTCACAGTGAAATCAATCATTATTGTAAACTTTTAGAGTGTCTCTGAAGTATTTTTTATTTTGATTTATATGTGATCTTACAATAATAGATTCAGTCAGTGAACATACAGTAACCTCAAAAACATGCTATTTGTTTTTTTTATTTTTTTTATGATATATTTTCAGAATATTATAGAACACTCTCAAACAAAATTTTCGTGACTTTAGTATTATAATGATAGGAAGTCAAGAGCTTACTTTCATAAAATAAACTTGACACAATAACCAGACAATTAATTTACTTGAAGTAATCATATTATTGTGATAAAATATTATATTTTTTTAATTTATTATATCCAATAACAGATTATAAAGTATATCCAATAAAAAAAATGCATAATGTAATGATTATTAATGAGCTGTTTGCTGCATTTAACAAATTAAAATTTAAGATATTTTATTATAGAAAAGATTATTGCAATTCATCATCCAATTCTGTTATTCTGTCTAAAAAGCTTCCAAGATATTTAAATTAATTCTCAAGATAATACCTAACCAAGAGTTTTTAGCATTAAATTACTAATCCCATGTGATTATAAGTGCATTTAAAGCATTATAAATATTATGTAAAAATAGCACATTTATCAATCCATTGAAAAATTAGAAGAGCCAAAAACAAGATTTTTGTTTTGCTTTTAATTGACACAAATTAAAAGTTTCAATATTAAGCCTATATCATTACTGTCTAAATATAGAAAATAAACTTGAACCTTGTACATATCTTTGTTTAGAACCAGTTTTCATTTAAAAATCTTTATTTTCTACCAATAATAATAATCTTTTCTCTCGTACAGTTTCACACATTTGCAGAATGTTTTTATTTAGGCAAATATCCAAAAAATTGATGAAGTCAATATATATTTGTAAAGTGCAATATAAAGCAGCATTTTTGTTGGTTATTTGTCTATATATATATAATTAATTAAATGCCACATATATATGTAATAATGCTAACATAATTTATATATGCACTATAGAAGTTTTCCATTGTTTCAAATGGCAATGTTTGATGAACATATATCAACTAATTTCAACCTAGACATATATTTCTGTCAATCAAACATAATGATACCAACAAACATAGCCATCCTATGTTCACAAAGTTCAACATGATCTTGATTAAAACTTGAACACAAATTTAGCAAAAATTTAATTAACGCTTCTTTTGTATCAGATTGGTATTTAACAAACTCATTTTAACTAACCTTGCTTTTTAATAAATATTTAAAGAATAAATTAATTATTTAATTATAATATACACAGGTAATAATGCTAATATTATTTACCTACACCTTTTTAATGGCTTTCTGATGTTTCAACAAGCAATATTTGATGGAAAAAATCAATTAGCTTCCTGCTAGACATGTTTCTGTCAATAAAATCTGACGTTTATAAATAAGTCATGAAGTCAGTTGAGTCTTCATTAATTAACACAACTACCCAATCTCTATTAAACATGCTTAAAAGTTTAGCATGATCTTGTTTAATAATATTAGGTGTGATGCAAAATAGGCTTTAGTTAAATTGCCATTAAATTTGGAATCAAGTGTTAAGAGGATTTTAACTTTGTTTGCATATTTAACAGAGAAAGGGTAGTCATGTTTATTGAAGTTTCAACTGATTATCTGTGTTACTAATGATGTCAGTTTTTATTGGCAGAAATATGTCTAGCAAGAAATTAGTTGATTCACCAAACAATGTTGCTTGAAATATAAGAAAATTTTATTACAGGGCACAGATAAATTTATTGGTATTATTATGTGTGGGCAGGCAAACATGTGTTCATATATAAACGCTGCTGAGCAAAGGCCTCTCCAACAGTTTCTTATATAAAAATCTTAAAATAGAAACAATACCAATGGATGAATGATGTAAGTTTGAATAGTTCTCTTTTCTTCCTTTATTTTATTTTATCTGAGAATAGATAGATAGATATCCATTTATTGACCCACATTGGCTAGATTGGCTGTGAACCAGCAAGCTGCAAAAAGAAATAATTCTTTTTAAAAAAAATTCAGATTTACATGGAAAATTTAAATCCTCAACAATACCATTGCACTGCAAGATGTGTGTGTATATATAATTATGTCTTTTTTACTATTTTTTTTTTTTTTTTTTTGCATTTTTTAAATAAATTACATTGTGTTACTGTAGCTACTTATCTATGAATAAAATCAAACTACACAATAAAATTATTTTAAAATTCTTGTACTATAATCAATATCTTGTTTGTATAATTATTTAAATTCTATATGATACAAGTAAATATATATTTAGTAACCTGTTTTATTTAGGCATCTTTCATTTTTGATTACAATGATATATAACAGCAAAGTAACATATTAAATCTTATGATTATATTTATTATGTACTTTTAAGGCAGTAATTTATAAAATCAAAGTTGATTATTCTTAAAGAATATCATTACTTATAATGGGATGAGAATTACATCACTACATTTAACATCCAGTGACTATTTAAACTTACAATAGATGGTGCTGAAATAAAGAAAATATAATGAATTACTATTCACTGAAGTATAGATTGAATGTAAATGGAAAACATCATGTGTAGTTTTTATTGGTATATTTCATTTTAATCAAAGGCTGAAAGGTTTCTACAGATAACTGAAGTCATTAAAATATCTTACGTAACTATACAAACAAATTATATAGGAAACCAAATCTTAAAAAGTTTTTTAAATATAGGATATTAACCTAATTGTATATCTATATTGTAATGGTATACAATATGCCATTACATTATTTTAAAATTAAAATAAAAAGATCGTAAATAAAAATTGATTTATTAAAAAGAAAAAAACTTAATTTAAAAACTGAAAATTAAAAGTTGTTTAACATATATATAGATCGCACAGATGGAAAACTTTAAAAACTATTTTAAAAATAAAAGTATTTGAAAGTATTTTTTTTTGTAAAAAAAGTAAAGATTGATATTTTTTAAAATAGAAATAAATGATTTTTATCATGTTTAATCTTAGAAAATGGAAATGAATGTTTTTTTAAATGATTGTTTTAAAGCAAACTAGCCCTTATGGCACTTAAAATAATTTAAAAGGTCAGATAAGAGAATAAAGAGAATTAGCTTGACCAATGGAAGCATTAAGTCACAGCATGGACCAAAAAAGAGACTCTAGGATTAGTGACATATTGCTCATTGAATCCAAAAATTTGCTGATAAGAGGCTAATAAAAATATAAAAGCCAAAAATATGATGATTAAAAATGGTTGTTGTCTGAGATGCTGACTATTAAGCTATATATGAACTGTAGCTGTATTGCAGATTTCACGATGTAGGAGTCTGCAATAGATTTAATTTCTTGACAACCAGCTGAGGCCTTCCTATGACAGTTATGGACCAAAAATAATGGCAAGTAACGGCTTTGTTTTTAAAAAAAGGGACAAACAATCTACTAAATGATCATGAAGATGGACCTCTAAATCTGCAGAATCCAGAAAGTATAAACTCTTTTTGTTTATCTAATAGAAACTTTTTTTAAATTTGCAATGAGTAATTGGAAATAAGAACTCTCATCTGACGTAAAAAAAATATTTCAAAATCAGTTATTAATATTTTTTCTGCATATGTTTAATTAATCATTTCCATTTCTTTTTTTATTTTTGTTATGTGTTAATTAAATTATTTGACTATATTTAAATTTAAGTTTGGTGTGGACATCTATATAGATTTGTTAAGTTTTTTAGTTTAAGGAAGGGTTAATCTTGGATTAGTTGTTTCGTGGTTAAATTGGGTTAATGTATTGGATATATTGGTGTAATTAGTAAATGTAGTATGAAGATCCGCTATGTGCAGATCATGTATATGTTGCATTTGGGCAAAATAAGTCCCATTTCTTAATGACCATTGGAAGCAGATGTATTCCCTGATCCTTGGATCACCCCTTTAGCCTATGGAATGGGATAGTAAGAAGGCAAAAAGAACTGCAATCCCTTCCTATGGATTTTTCTTTTTTTATTGTTCTTCTTGCCAGACAGATGTAACCTTCCTGTACTGCACAAGAGACAATTTCTTTTCTATAACCATGCTGTTCAGATGTTCATTCCTGACAGTATGGTATTGTGCTGTCATATTTATGCTGCATTGAATACATCAATATATCAGATAGATTGGCATTGGTTTGCCTGCAAACTTTTGGCCTAGGATTAAATAAGGACTATAGGATATTTTCTTTTTCGAACAAATTCGTATAGTGTATCTATACTCAACATCATAAAACAAACTCTTATTAAAATCCATCTGTGTGGATTGTTTAAAATAATAATTTAAATTTAAACATTAATATTTAAATATAAACAAGATAGATTTTATTCCTCAATTTTTAAATATTTATATATGCATCAATAAATCTTTTTGTGTGTGTTATTTCTGGCAGTAGCTTATTTATTTATTTTATGGAAATCTTTTTTATTCAAATATTTCTTTTAAGAAAGTTTTATATTAAATCTCTATGTCTCTATGAACTAGTGGCATGGGCTGATGGTCGTAATAAAATATATATGTAAAAATTAGATCTTAACAGTACGTATCTGCCTACTATATAAATTTTCCAGGTTCAATAGCCTGGTGGAACCCTGTATGCAGATACAATGTCATTCCAACTATCTGTTATACTCTGACCATTATAATATATATATATTATAAAAGGTTAAATGTAAATTATTTTTATTATTATTTAAATCCATTTAATTAATCAATCTTACAATAGATGGCCCTGGAATAGAATAAGCAGATAGAATTGCTACTTTTAAAAGCATAATTTTAGGTATTATGTAAACAAAGAAAGTTGTATGATATTTTGTTTTGTTTATTCTTATTGTTTCTGATTTTGTTTTGTTTTTGGTTTTTATTATTTGAAATTTTACTAATATTCAGCTTTTTAAGATGACAAAATACTAATAGGATTCTAAAATTAATATTATCAGAATTATCTTTAAACACTTCACTTGATAAAAATCATAATAAATTAGTTATGACAATTATTACACAAATAAGTTCTGCCATTTCATTATTTTATATGGTCATTCAATTGCTTCTATTGAACACAAGTACACATCTGTTCAAAAGGTCATCAGTTTCTGATTCTGAAAATGTTTATTTTGAAAATGTTTTATTAATTCTAATGTTAAAATTTTTATTTAATTTATTTTATTCCATCTCAAATCTTTTGGTATTTTAAAAAAAACCTAAGTTGCCTGTTACCATTATGTAGAAAACATATTTAATACAGAATTTGTATGCTAAAAGTTATATGAACTTTAAATTTTGAATTGTCTACATTCATGGTCTTCAACCCCCAATCCGCGGACCGGTGCTGGGTCGCAGAAGTTTTCTGTCAGTCCTCACTACACTGGCAGGAAAGTTTGTAATAACAAAATAATAAGATTTTAAACTTTTAATTAATATAAAGAATTTTTATTTATTTTTCATCGCATTTTTACCTGATTAAAAAAAAAAAACAGAACGAAAACAAAATATAATCAATCATACATAAATTAATTTGTTTTTCTATTTATCACAGATGTTTAAGGGGGGGGTAGAATTAAATTTATTATTTTTCTAAAAAATTTAAAAAAAAGTTTTTTATTATACAAATTCCATGTATATATATATAACTTCATTTTGTATATTTAACATTTTATTATTGCATGTTTTAACAATGAAATAATAAACATAGAAATGCAAGCAAATTAATGAGAAAGATTATTATACTGTTTTCTGTAGCAATATGACTGTGCAACTCAAGAAAGCATGTTCAGCATGTGAATGTAAGCAACACCATTATAATGCACACTAACTAGTGTGCTGTTTTGGTCAGTTATAACAATTATGCTCATCTAAGGCTAAGCAGTTTACATCTTTAAGAAAATTTATCTGTAAACTTTTGCCAGTCCACGGAACCTTATCTTTATTTTTGCCAGTCTGCAGGTGTGAAAAGGTTAAAGACCACTGATCTACACTCATTCATTTACAACATGAGTTAAGAAATAACCTGTATATGTCTTAAATACACTTCAATTTTTATACATACTCTGAAATTAGACAATCTATTTGTATTTATTTGTAAAGTATCTACTACCAGGTCCATATGATATACATGAGTATAAATTTCTCTATCTTCTGTAGTTAGAATACAATTTATTTATTAGAATGTTTCAATTTTATATGAATGACTAATAACTATTAAAAACATTATAAAAATATTTATAAAAATTCTAATCAGGAAAATAATTTACTAATGATTTTATCGAGTCCTTTAATTCTGTTACTATATATATAAAAGACATATTTTGTGGGTTCATCCATATTAAAAAATTTAAATATTGATGTACCAACATTTTGACTTGATCACACAAATCATCCACTGGGTGATAAAAGATAGAAAGATGGTTGTAGAGGCGCTACAATCACTGATTTGAAAAAAACATTAAAATTCCACCAATAGCAAAAATGTTAGATTAAGAATGTTTTTTTAAAAAAATCTTTCCAAATCTTCATATCAACATATATATATATATATATATGAGTAAATAAAGATGTAACAGTCATTAAGATATTTTATAGTTTGCCAGCAATTACAAAAGTTACAGGCTGTTAAATTCTGGTTCTAAAACAGGTATGTGCAGTGATCATGGATGTTTCTAAAATTTTGGTGAAATTGTAGTATTGTCTAAGAAGTTTAAATGTACCTGGATTTGCTGGAAGATGTAAAAAATAGATTTAAATAGAGAAGTCCATTTCTTATGTGATAATTCTGAAATTGTTTGAAAGGATTTGATTAAGCACAAAGAAAGTTGATTTTGATTTATGTATGCCTTACTTAAGTGATAAAACTATATCATGAGTTAGTGGTAGCATAATCCATTTAATAACTTTATAATACATTTAAAGATCAGCCTTTCAAGCTATTGTGCATGCGCTTTTCACGAGTGTTAATAATAAATTAATACTTTCATTCCCAACATGAGATATAGTATTTATGAAAGAATAAAATGAATCCACTTATTCTTTCCAACCCAAATGCTTATATATGGGCAAATCTTAAGTACTGGAACTGAAAGCATGAGGATAAACCACTAAAATTAGTAGTTTATCCTCACACTTTCATTTCCAGTACTTAAGATTTGCCCATATATAAGCATTTGGATTGGAAAGAATAAGTGGATTCATTTTATTCTTTCATAAATACTATATTTCATGTTGGGAATGAAAGTATTCATTTATTATTAACACTCGTGAAAAGTGCATGCACAATAGCTTGAAAGGCTGATCTTTAAATGTATTACAATTATAAACATAGCGCTATATAAAATAAATGCTTATTTAATAATATAGGGGATTTGAACTCAGATTTTTAAGCAACCTTTAATCATCCACAGTATCTTATACTACTGATACACATGACCACTCACATGTAGAAAAGATAAATAAGCACCAATATACATATTTCATGCTGAACCAGCACTCCTCAGTTGGTCCAGATTATCATCTCCCACACATATATATAATCATTTCTCAGTTTCTATTAAGATAGCAAATCTTTATACTTTAATGGAAAGGCTTTAATCTACTCTCATCTCCAACTCTTCAGCCATCCATACCATTGAAATTCTGATGTTATAATGCCCAAAGCCCATACTAATGCCAATATTGTTGTAATGGCCATGTTGACCTCAAGTCATTCTGACAACTTATGTATAAGATAGTATCCATTTAAATACATAGAAGAGAGATGGGCAGAATGCAGGCTAAATGTGTAAGATTTGAAATACAGGCATTCTTATACCCTGTAACTTAATTGTAAATATAGGGGATTTGAACTCAGACTTTCAAGCAATCTTCAACTATCCACACTATCTTATATTACTGATACACATAACAACACATGTAGAAAAGATAAATAATCAATTTATTTCATGCTAAAACAGCACTACTCATCATTTAGTCCAGTTATCATCTCCTATATATATATATATATATATATATACTGAGATATATATATATATATATATATATATTGCTCAGTTTATATTAAGATAGCAAATATTTATACTTTAATGTATTGGAGATGATAATTTTGACCAATTGATAAGTGATGGTTCAGCACAAAATATGGATATTGGTGATTATTTAACTTTTCTACATGTGTGGGGTCATGTGTATTAATAGTATGAGATAGTGTGGATAATTGAAGGTTGCATGAAAGTCTGAATTCAAATCCCTTATATTTACAATTGCATTCAAGGGTATAAGAATGCCTGTATTTCAAATCTTACACATTAAGCCTGCATTCTGCCCATCCCTCTTCTATGTATTTCAATGAATACTGCCTTATACATGAGAGGTCAGAGTGACTTGAGGTCAACTTGGGGCATTACAACAATGTTGGCATCAGCATGGGATTTGGGCATTCTATCATCAGATTTTCAATGGTATGGATAGCTGAAGAATTTGAGGTTAGAGTATATTGAAATCTGTCCATTAAAGTATAAAGATTTGCTATTTTAATATAAACTGAGCACTGATTATATATGTGTGTGTGAGATGATAATCTAGACCAACTGATGAGTGCTGGTTCAGCGTGAAATATGTATATTGGTGATTCTTTATCTTTTCTACATGTGTATGGTCATATGTATCAGTAGTATTTAATAGTGCAGATAGTTAAATATTGCTTGAAAGTCTGAGTTCAAATCCCTATATTTACAATTAAGCTCCAGGCTATAAGAATGACTATATTTCAAATCTTAATAACTTTATGTATATATTTGTGAAAAAATATATCTTCTGACATCTAATAGAGAATATGTAAAAAAGAAATGGCAAGCCACTGCAAAAAAGATATTTTTGAGTATACCAATAATATGTATCTCTTCTCCTATCTTATTGTCAATTCAAATTATATACAAAGTTCTATGCAACAATACAAGCGGACACACAGTTTGTTATGAAAAATCATGTGCCAATCTCTCTGTGAGAATTACACAGCACATATACTAATACATATGAGCTAAAACTTATACTAAAGTCAAATCCATTTTCTACAAATATGAGTTTAAACTTGGCCATAGCTTCAAACCTATATCTGCCAGCATTGTTTTCTCCAAAAGAAAGGATACTAAATAAAAGCTAAAAAATCCTAGCATATTGCCAATAATGTACATGAAATCAACAAAAAAGAATCCTACATCCCCCTATCAAAAAAGGGCTCATTTAAATTGACTTATCCACATCCTATTCAAAACACACTCGTTTTTTTTTTTCTTTTATAAAAGTCACAAGTTTTTTGGACAACTATTGCTATGAATATGACTAACAGTTAGTCGAAATTATACTATGATGTAAAGTAATAAACTAAGATTTATATATATATATACATTTTGTAGATATTTATTTTGCAGTACATAAAGATTGCAAAGATTTTTAGAATGAAACAATTTTTTTTAAACATGATGTTATAATAATAAAGGTAGCACCAGTTTTAATTGATTATAAAATTTCTTTTTAATGTGAGTTGTCCAAGATATATCTTGTTTTATAAAAGTTTTCTCCTGGTCTAAATCCAGTCTGTTTTAAAAATAGATGGTTCACAATGCTCAGCATATTTTTTTGTTAAAACTATTATTTTAAACAACTGCTAACAAAGCATAATAATAAATATTGGATATTTTAAACAATTAATGTTTTAAAACTAATATAGTTTCTTTTCTATGCCAAATTTTTGTTTGCTTTGGCTTTTGTTTTTTAATTTTTTTAGAAACTCTGAATGTATATATCTGCTCCTAGGATCGTTCGTGATTTAAGACAATCAAGGGCAAATTAAAGAACCAATGTGATAAAAAAAAGTTTGTGATTCTGCTTAAGGATGATATTTTTTGCTTCTGTCAATCATGGCAGATATGATGGTAGTTCTTTTAAAGATTCTTTTCCATTCATCAGGTCTATATATCACGAGCAGATCTTTTGTTTAGAACTTGTAAAGTTTTCTTTCCGAAGGTCTCTATTCATAATTTATTTCTAACACCGAATTTATTAGCAATTTACATTGTAAAAATATATAGTATTATTTTTAATTTGTAATTTGAATTCTTCTTCTTAATATTTCATTAGCAAGATAAAAATACGATGAATAAGCAAAATTATTTATTAACACTTTTTACATTTCTTACAAAAAAAAAATCCATTTTATTAATGATTACTAACTACTCTTTAAAGAATTCCATTATTTTAACACGTTTTGCCCACTTAGCAGTTAATTATTTATAATAACACTATTATCTGACAGCTAGTATTTAATTTTAAAACTTTACTTAATTTGTTGTTCTTTTATTTGACAAAAAATAAAAAATTTAATTAATATTCTTTTTAATATGTATACAAATTAAAAAGAAGCCACGCATTTATAAATAATTTATATATATAATGTCGAATTTTAATAAGAAAAAAAAGATTCTTTGCTGCACTTTTCAAAACAATAAAATTCATTAAAAAAAATTTTCTTTGAAAGAGTTATTTTTAAAATCATTACAATGGAAGTGGTGGACTTAAAGCTAAGGATTCCGATGGGTTCTTAGTTGAAGAATATAACTAAAAATATGTCTCAGTTCAGTCAATTAAAATGTGCATAATTTAATGCTAACATGATTGAATATAAGTTGTCATGTTGATTTTATATAATTATCTCAACTTGGTTTCAGCTTTTGAAAATCTCAGTAATATTTAAAAGCATAATTTAGTTTCTTTTAGAAAATACTATATAATTTTTTATAACAAATGTTTTTATTTGCCAACTCTAAAAATAATTGTTTCTACAACTATAATTTAACATTTTTATATTTAACTTGAAATAAAAGCATGGGAGGGGGTGGAATAAAAGTACGGATTGAATTAATTAATTTTTGGTTTCCCTATACTTTTATTTCAAGTTTAATATAAAACTGCAATTGTGTTTGAAGAAACAATTATTTTTAGAGTTTTTAGTCCCAAGTAAATAAAAATGTTTGTTATAAAAATTAGTTATATATATATATATATATATATTAAGCTTAATATATATATATATATATATATATTAAGCTTTTAGCATTGGATATTTTTTAAAATTATTTGCAATGTCAGTTCAATATTTGAAAGTAATGTCTTACTATTAAACATCATTTACAATGTAATTTTGTTTTCTTGGAGAAAAAAGTCAAGTTTTATAAATAAATAAAAAATATATTTTATTTTTTTAAAAGAATGCTAAAAATCTTTTATGTAAGCTTTTTTTTAAATATGTATATTATCCTCCACATGAAGTAATATCAATATTTTTAAAGTATGATATAAAATATTTAAAATTTCATCCAACATCCCCTATGAATCTAAGTAATTAGAGAATCTATGTAAAATATGCTAGTGTCATATTGCATTACCAGTGATTTATAACAAATGTACATAACTTAAACAAATTCTATTGAATATAAATATATTAAAACTTGAATTTAAAATTGTATCCAAATAAATCTTGAAACAAACAAATAAAGATTCTGACTTAAACAAAAGTGTTTAAAAATATAATTTTGGTAAAAAGTAATACCTGTAAATTACTAAAGAAAAATGTTATAATTTTATTAATATTAATAAATACAATTGTTTTGATATTAGTTTTAAAAATAAACATGCCAAAAAGAACTTTTCTCTATAGGGAAAATGCAAGTTGAGATATTCTTACAACCACCAAAAATACCATTATTAAATTTATAAATGATATTAATGTTTATTTAAAAAGAATATAACCTTAAATTTAAAAAAAAACATCAAAATATTCTCACTAAATTTAAACAAAAAAATTCAGCAGTGCTAATAATAATCTGTGTTTAAATGACCAATTTATTAATCTTCAAATTTGAATTCCAGAAAATAATTCTAGAATTGCTAATTTCAAATTTTATACACTTGAATGTTTTTTTAAATTTAAATTAAAAATCACTCAAATAATATTTGTCAAATTGAATTTATATTGGAGAATGGTTTTTTATACAGTTTTACATAACTCTGTTTTTTTCATTTATCTACATAAAATCTTGTCATTCAATTTTCAGACATTTTCCAATTTCCAATCTAACTGAAACTTTGTGTATATATATATATAATTTTTATAACAAACATTTGTATTTACTTGGGACTAAAAACTCTAAAAATAAGTGTTTCTTCAAACACAATTGCAGTTTATATATATATATATATATATATATATATATATATATATATATATATATACAAAAATTAACAGTAAATATAATATTATATTGTAGACTAAATTATTTTGTAGTGCTTTCAATTATGTGGTAATCCTCATCAGCTGTAACTGAATTTCAAATTTTTTAATATTATGTATATTTCCATAAGCTGTGTATGGCCATATTTGCAGCTTGCCTATTAATTACATCATTCTTATATTTATCAATTAATATTGCCTCTTTAATTTTTCTCTTTTTATGATTTCTTTCTTCCATTAATATTTTTATTTCATTACTATTAAATGTAAACTTATAATTGCAAGTTTGTCATGGTCAAAAAATACTGAAGCTGTATTAAATTGACTATTTACATTATTTTTAATTCGATTATATAATAATTGATGCTCCTTCAATCTTTTTTCCACAGAACATCTCGATTCACCAATGTAAAATTTCTGATATCCACATGAAATTTGATAAATTATATTACTTCTTTGCAATTTAGGAATTACACTCTTAGAATTATTAATCAATCGATTAACATTTGGAGGAACACAAAATGAAATATTATACTTTTCTTTAAATACATTCTTAATTCATTTAGATTGCATGTTATTTATAAATGGCATAGATATCCATTTTTTATTATCTAAAGTAACATTGTAAACATTTTTCTTCTTATTAAATGAATTTACTATATGCAAGATTTGGTTTTATCATAACCAATCTTTAAAAGTTTATTAGCTTATGGAAATATACGTAACATTAAGTTTTAAAAATTTGAAATTCAGTTAAAGCTGACAAGGATTACCATGTAATCAAAAGCGCTACAAAATAATTTAGACTATAATATAATATTGTATTTACCATCAATTTTTGTTTTTTCTTATATATATATTTTATAACGGGTATTGTATTTTATATTTATTCCCATTAATAATACATTTTTTAGACTTAGCAACAATTTTAGCCAAAAAGTAAGAAAAAATTTAAATGTTTAGTTTTATAAATAATATTGAAGCTAGCAGATCTAGCAGCCCTCGTTATAATTTAAAATAATGATTTAATGAAAATGTATGCAATTTTATTTATTATTTTCAAAGTGCAACATTTTCAAAATAAAATTTAAATAAATTCACTTTATCATTACATTTGAACTTGATGAAAATTTATTATATAGGCTGTTATTTTTTAATCACATAAATGCATTAAAAAATAAATAATAAATTTTCTTCAGCATTTGCAGGATTAATACATATTATGAAACCCAAAATAAAAGTATGAGTTATGCATATTTATATACAATCTAAAAATATTTTGAATATGAGTATTTTGGGTCACATACCAAGAATATTGTGAAAGCTAAAGAAATTTTTTTTTCTTTTTAGTTCATTCACATGAATAATTATATATATATATATCAAATCAAAACTACCCCAAATCCAAAATTAAACCAGACCAGCATAAAAATAATATTAAAACACAACCTAAGGTTTCACTGCTACAAGAAGATTTCTCAAGTGTAAAGAACTACCAAAAACTACACAATATATATAACATTAAAAACTACCCACAAATCTATTCACTTCCCATCCACCCTTAATATTAAAAGAACTCCTAAATAAGTTAATTGCTTCAGAATAACAAATTTTCAATAATAAAGACTCTTTCTGAAGCAATTAACTTATTTAGGAGTTCTTTTAATATTAAGGGTGGATGGGAAGTGAATGGATTTGTGGGTAGTTTTTAATGTTATATATATTGTGTAGTTTTTGGTAGTTCTTTACACTTGAGAAATCTGCTTGTAGCAGTAAAACCTTAGGTTGTGTTTTAATATTATTTTTATGCTGGTCTGGTTTAATTTTGGATTTGGGGTAGTTTTGATTTTATATTGACTAGTTTAGCTTTATGCTTGTAATGTTTATATATATATATATACTTTTTTATTATTCATTTTCCTGATGCTCAAATTTCTCATTATAAGACTGTCTTATATCAATTTTAAAAGCTACAAATATAAACTTAATCAAATTATTTAATTTTATTACTCCTTGTTAAAAATTACTGAATCGTTTAGTGCATGATCATAGTGAAGCAAGATGTAATTACTGAATCTAATCTTGTTACCTATTGAAGAATTATTTATTCTTGTATGTAATTTAATGTCTACATATATTCAAATGCTTTATAATACATTAGTATAGTTTTATAACTAGAAAGATGAATAACTTATATTAAATCCTATTTAATTAATAGCAATAGTTTTGATTTTAAATTGAAGTTAGAATAAGGAAAATCCTTAAATGATATTTCTTATATAATCTTGTAGATTAATTTTTTTCTACATTATTTGCCAGGACTATTGAATATTTTTCATATTTTCCCCATCTTCTTTTCCATATCTATTAAATTAAAACAGGCAAAACTCTCCATACATAGTGTCACTTGGTGCCAACCAGAAAAATCAATGGATGCCAAAAAGCTTGTGCATAAAATCCCCATCTAGTGCATATTCATCCAATATCCCCAGACTAGTTTTTGGCTTGTGGCCTTCATCAGTGAGGAGCTTTGAATCTGAGAGCACTGTACTTAGATCTCAGGATCTAATGCAACCCTCCAGCAGCCACCTTTTATCTATACTTAACTACAAAACTATGAGAGTCAAATTGAAAACATAATAATATTTTTAATCTAAGCTCAATAGCTTATATAGTCATATGAGTCTGAACCCAGTTCAGTACCCATACATTTTGGTGTCTTTGGTTCATTAACAACCATAGCCACTGCTATACTATTTGGCAGAATTGGTGTTAAACAACTAAACATCACATGATCACTATTTCTTATGCTAGCACATAACTGTTATTAAAATGGTGTAGTGCTCTCAGATCCAAAGCTCCTCACTGACAAAGGCCAAAGCCAGAAAGTAGTCTGGAGATATTGGCTGAGTAGGCACTAGATAGGGATTTTATGCACAAGCCTTCTGATATCCATTGATTATTCTGGTTGGCACTGTGGCACTACTGTATGGAGAGTTTTTCCTGTTTTTAATAACAGTTATGTGCTAGCATAAGAAATAGTGATCATGTGATGTTTAGTGGTTTAACACCAATCCTTCCTAATAGGATAGTGGTGGCTATAGTTGTTAAAGAACCAAAGACATCAAAATGTATGGGTACTGAACTGGGTTCAGACCCATATGACTATATAAGCTATTGATCTTTGATTGAAAATATTATTGTGTTTTTAATTTAATTGTCATAGTTTTGTAGTTACATAGATATAAAAGATGACTGCTGGAGGGTTGCATTAGATCTGGAGATCTAGGTGCAGTGGTCTCAGATACAAAGCTCTTTGATGAAGGCCATAAGCTAGAAACTAGTCTGGTGATATTGGATGAGTAGGCACTAGATGGAGATTTTATGTACAAGCCTTCTGGCATCCATTGATTACTCTGGTTGGCACTGAGTGGCACTACTCTATGGAGAGTTTTGCCTATTTTAATAACAGTTGTGTGCTAGCATAAGAAATAGTAATCATGTGATGTTTAGTTATCTATTAAATTAGTTGACATACACAAGATATGTATTTCAAATAGATTAAGCAGGTATACCTTAGTTGTATATCAATTTTCAATCAATTGTATTGAATTTAAATATAGTAAACCTTATTTTTAAAATTTATTTCTAACTTGAAAAAGATCAAAGGTTAATAAACAAACAAACTGATTTCTAACTTCAATAAAAGCATTTAATAAAAATGAGTTAAATTACAACAATTACAAGACATATATTTAATGAAAATATTTTTTATTAAATATAATGCATAAAAATTTTAAATTTTTTTACACATTAAGCAAATTATATCCAAACTAAATATTGATTAATAATTTTTATAGCTTTATTTTTTGTGTTCCGCTATGTGAATATAAAAAAGAGTAAATATATGTGTATATTTATTGTAACCTTTTTATTGGTTATCCATGGTAGGAATAGCATATCAAAGTATATTATAGCTCCAAAATTTTAAATTTTAAATTGAAATAATAATGCTATAAAGTTTGGTATAACAGGAATAGATGACTTAATACATAAAGATTAAAGCTAAAAGTCTGTAGAGATTTAATAATCATCATTATTAATAATCATTTATATTATAATCCACTTTATAATTTCAAGACAATAGTTGTTTATCCAAATAAACATCATTACTTATAAATTTAACTTTAATTTATTTTATTGTGATGTTTCTTTAAAAGCTAAATATATAGAATGGTAGTAAATAAAAGAAAGAACAATTATAAATTACAAGATAATTTATTTTAAAATTATTATAATAGTAATATATTTTAAACATAAATATTTATTATAAATTTTATATTTAAATTCAATTAATTAATATATAATTAGTATTAAAACTTTAGTCTTAAAGAAATGATTTAAATTAATTTCATTTGTAAAATATTTATTGATTTTAAGTATTTTAAATAATAACAGAAAAATATTTAATTTAAAAGTTACAATAGTCAATTTGGGATATTGACCAATAAGATTTAAGTAAGTAGTTTTCTGTCATCACTTTATCCTGGGTTTTTTAAAAAAACAATAGAAGCAGATGATTGGAACTGTAAAAAAATATAAAGCAGATAGTTTCAATTTCTTTTCTTGGTAAAAATTTTAAAAGTTTTAAAAATATTTAAAGTTAAAAATAGTAAACTAATATTTAAAAAGCTTTCTAAGGATATAATATATTTTATAGCAATTGTTGGAATCATGGAGTGAGTTCAAACCAGTTTCTTTATTAGGACCTAGTTGCAAATCTTGATCATCCACTTATACCTAAGATTAAATCTAAACAGTTTAAAAGAAAAATCAAAGTTGCTATTCTTATTTGAGGTAACCATGAAAAAAAAATGACAATTACATTTCTTCAAAAAAAATATATACCTGCAGTCACATAAGAAGTATTTGTTTATTTGTCAAATTAAGTATGTTTAATTAGTCATAGATTAAAATGAGAATTAAGTCTAAAATCACTAGAAATAAAAGTTTAAAATGTGCAACAATATTGTATTGGATGTTAAAAATAATGACTTAGTTGAGAGTCTAACAAAATTTAATATTCTGTTGGAATTGAAAAATTTACATGTGATAAATAGCTTGAGAAAAATATTTTGAATAAGAAAATGTTTAACCTATATTTTATTATGAAAAAAAAAATGATGAAAGAAAAATTAATATTTCTCATATTTAAACAGAAAATGAAATCTTAGTATATTATTGTATGAAAGAAACAGTAAAATGGGAAGGATAATTGAGAAAGTATTTTTAACTTTTAAATAGTAGATGACAGTCATGAAAATGACACTATATTACAGAAAGTTAAATGAATTATTCATTATAAATTTATTTAAGCGCACATTGATTACATACACACAGCCTTAATGAATATTACTTATGAATTATTCATATGTATTTAAATCTTACAAACTTAATAAGTAACAGGAAAAGGGAACAAATGAGGAAGTAAATTTATTAATGAATTAGTTAAATATATTTTAAAGTTTTGCAATGTGGTAAATAAAATAATATAGAGATTTATTAAGAAGATTTATTAAACTCTTTCATTAGTATAATTTTCAAGAGTATGATTATGCACATGTAATTTCAAACTAGTCAAGGAGAAAGGATGCATCCAATTCAGAACTATTGCTCAGTCAGTGTTGTGCTTGTTTATCTAATGTTTTGTTAAATATACACATAATTCTAGCAAAAAGAAAATAGAAGGACTCAAACTTATGAGAAATGGTGAACATCTACTGGGTGACCATAGTAATATTAAACTAGAAATTTGTAATGGGTTTAAAAAAATGAAGAAAAAAATGATTTTAATTTGTAATTTATTATTATTATTTTTGTTTGATACGAAATATAAATGTTAGATATTCTAGTTAATAATAACTGAAATAATTTTATATACAAGGTGGTATATAAGATTAAAAGGTATTAACATTATTATTATTAATTCTTGTTTAAAAAAGTATGCTTAAAATATAAAGAGTATACATGAGTTATAACATGAAAGAGTGTGTGGAGTTTAATATTTCAACTTTATATTTTAGTGGGTATATATTTTTTTTAAAAAATTGAGTGCGGTAAAGTGTATTGTAGAGGTAATTCAAATGTATTATAATAAAGTATATTTGCCAAAAGGGAATGAACTAGTGGTGATAAATAAAATTTTATAGGATTCTACAACAATAAAATAAACATATTATAAAACGTAATGTTATTTATGAGAGTACGAAAAGAGTGAATGTTAATGTAAAAAAAAGAATATTAATCCTGATCTCATTTGTATAAAGAAAAAAAAGTATCATATTGGTAATAATAATGGTAGACTATTTGTTTTGTAACATGATCTCAAATGTGGATGGAAAATATTTAATGGGGAGATTATATTATATTACTGATTCAGAAGTAGTATAATAAGAGATGCTGAATACACAATAGAGAAAGATAAGTTGAAATTTCAGGGTAGGATATAAAATATCATCCTGAAGAACTGATTGTATAGGTGAATGGAATTAATCATTGTGATATCCATATAGTTGATTAGAAAAAGATGGGAGGATTTTCTGCAAAATATGAGTATAGTACATACCATAAGTTTTTGCTGAATAAGTCAGAGTAAAATTGGGGTAAGATCATTAGAAAAATGATTACCTGCCAAAATATGACACCTCATAAATAAGAAAGCCTCTATCCCCTATTATGATATAGTATTTTCAAATAAAATCAATTTCTTATTTATGAAATTTTTTGGTAAATCAAAATAGAGTAAGCATTGAAAGTTGACTGAATATTTTATAATTTTTATTGTTTGTCTTTCTAAGTTTTGACATATTATACTAAAAGTAGTAAGTCCATATACAGAACAAATATTTAATATTTGAATAAAATTTGAATAAATTATTATATGAATGATGATACCTGAAATCAAAGATAAACAGAAATAAATAAGTGAGAAATAGAGAATGAATGTATAAAATGAATTACATTATATAAAAAAGAGTTCTTAATTTCACTATTCATTTTGAATACCTTATGAAACTTTTATTTTTTTTTTGTAACATTATCACAACAGCAACAATTTTGTTGATAAGATTCTAGTGCAATACCAATTTTGAACATGGAATATAATATAAATATTACAATTTCATTAAAATATTGGGATTTACAAAATATCAGGTAAATAGGGAAAGATGATTAAGAAGATAACCACCTGATAACTCATGCATTGTAAAACTAAATAATATTAGTATGAAAGCATACATGATGTTAAGAAAAATAAACTTATTATTTTAAAAGAATCAGATACTGAACAAGGGAAGGGTTAAAGGTATATAATAATTATTATGGATATCTGTGATGAATGTCCATAATGTCATTGTAAATTTATTAATAATTCAATGATTATTTTGTTAGCGAATTATTTAACCTAATATGTGTAGTTGTTTGTTGTTCATTATTAATTGTTATAAGTAAATGAATATTTTGATTTAAATTTTGTAGTAGTAATTCCATTGCATTTGAGAATCATTTCCACAAGGTCATATCAATAAAGTGCATTATCCACATAGAATTATACATAGCATATCTTGATTACATGATTTATCTGAAGAGTTATATTTAAGAATTTATAGGTGTATATTTTGTAGTAGTAATTTCATTGCATTTGAGAGTCATTTCCATTACAAAGTCATATCAATAAAATGCATTATCCATATAGAATTATATGTAGCATATATTGATTGCATGATTTATGTGAAGAATTATATTTAAGAATTTATAAGTGACACCTTAATTACCAATGGCTTTTAAATTATCATTATATTAAAGGGAGTTTGTAGTACTTTCTATTTTACTAGATATAAAAGAATCTTGAAGAGCTATGTGAAAAGTATTATTAAGTACAGTATTACAAAATGGAGAGCCTATAATAGAAATTAACAGTATGTTTTAAGAGTCACATTCTGATTTGGTAATCTAATTTTGAAATGTATTTTATATCATAAATTTAGAAGTATTATATTATTTCAGAGTACAAATTACTGACAAAATATATTTCAAGGTTTGTAATTCTGAAGAACCTAATTACAATAGGTTAATGCTAAGTTATTAAGAAATGTATTTAATTGAGTTAGATTTTGTAGATAATAATAATTATATAATAAAGCTTTTGATTATAATAAAAATGAGTATTCTACAGTGATTATTATTAGTATAAGTATGAGAATAAATCTTAGAAAGGTAAATTAAATTAATTAAGTGAAGATAATGAGTAAATAGTGATTGTTAATTGTCATGTCTTATTATTATAGTTAGATTAATTTTCAAATAGGAAATTAATCACGGTTTCTAATAGTAAGTGTGATTTTATTAAAATGATTGGATATTAGTAAAATCCCTCTTGTGATTCAATTATTTAATTATCAAGCTAACTGTTATATTATATTTTAGAATAGAATGATTATGATCCCTGAGATAACCATAGGATAGCATTAATTCTTTTAATTTAATGTAATTTTTGTTAATGTTATTATTTTGAGATTTCGAAATTTTAGAAGAGTAATTAGATCATTATTTAAATGAAATATTATGTTAGTAATTATTTGTTGTGGGGATTTTTCTAATGATTATAATAGAATAATAGCAGGAGAATTTTCACAATAGCATTGCCATTGTGGAGTGTATTTTATATAATTCTCAATGTTAAAACCTCTATGTTGTAATCATCTCTAAAGTCTATCTTATGTTTTGATGTATTGCAAGTTGCAAGCCCATAAAGAATCTTATATTTTATTGTTGTTATACTTGATTGTTTATTGTTGAGCTAGTATCATAGAGGGTAAAAAGAGAAGGTAGGGTAGAGGTGTTAGAAAACTGGAAGGAAAAGTAACAATATATAAATATAAACTTCATAGCAGATATTATATACTACATTGAGATTAATACTCCAATAGTGGTCAACTAAATAAATGAAATATTATCAATCCTTAGCACAAGATAAAAATTTTTAGAGAAAATATCAGACTGTCTCTTCTCTTTACCTCAATTTATATAGAGAGGTTAATCTTAAGCACTTAGGAGAGAAATCATGAAGATTTTAAATCAATCATACTACTTTATTAAAGCTATATTTCAAATTGCTTTATATTATTTTAATTAATATTTGTGAAATTTTTCAATTTATAACTTGACAATACCAAATCAAATAATGAAATATGTAAATATGAACTTCTTAGAAGTTAATATTATATAATACCTTGAGATTAATACTCTATCACTAGTCTGTTAAATAAATGAAATATCTTTAATTCAAAGCACAAGATAAAACCTTTTTTTTAATTCAGTGTATTTTATTTATTTAATAGCCTGATGTTGGACTATTAATCTCTATGTATTATATAACACTAACTGCTGGGAAGTTTATATTTATATATTTTGTTATTTGATTTGGTATGGACAAACTGTTAGAAAATCTTGTGAATATAAATTAAATTAATATAAAGCAGTTTAAAATATAACTTTAATAAAGTAATATGAGATTTAAAATCTTCATGCTTTCTTCCCAAAGTGATTAAGATTAGCCTTTATATATAAATTGAGGTAAAGAGAAAAAAACTGTTCATTTTTTTTCCTAAAAAAGTTTTATCTTAGTACTTTGGATTGAGAGTATTTATTTACTTAATAGACCACTATTGGAATATTAAACTTGATATATTATGAGAGAGAAGAAAAAACAATTAAAAAATAATAAAATTTAGATATTTGTTAAACCTGTATTTTTGGTGATAATAATTACAAATATATCTATATTTACAATAAAAATAGTATTGAACTTTCTATCAAATTAATTTAATAAAAATTTTCCTAAAACTTACTGTAGAGATATCTATAAGAAAATACTTTTTTAAAAAAAAGCTATAATAAGATATTTTATCATTTAAGATTTAATAATTATTTTAAATTTAGAAAGAATATTATAAGAAATAAAAACATTGAAAACTGAAATAATATAAGTTAAAATATTGAATGTTTTAATAATATTAATAATATAATAAATTACAGAATGTGTGCATATACTGAAACCTATAGTTATCATTGCAACTGTATATTTAAAAAATTGTAAAAATTTTATTGGCTTTATTTTTATAATTAAGAAATATATTCATAGCTGTTATTAGTTGATTAGCATATAATATAATCAATATCAAGAACAAAAATCTTTCATATTAATGTTTAAATGAAAATATAATTTTATAAAGCATTTAAAAATGATTTCCTAAGCAGATTTTTCTAATCAATGCTTGCATAAAAATACGTAGATTATATTTTGTCATTATTTTATTTAAGGAATAAAACTATCCAATTGGATAAACAAAGGTGCTCACACATATAAAACAAATAATTTGATAAAGAAATATAGAATAAAATAACATAAAGTATTTTAAATAAAAGTAATTATATTTAAAATTATGCTTTAACTTAAAGAATAAAACAAACAGTTCTTACATCTTAATGTGTATGAGTCCATGTGTAAAAGTTTATGTATTTCAGATTTAGCAAAAATTGTTTTAGTTTGCTAGAATATTTATTTAATAATATTTATTAAAAGGTCAATTTAAATTAAATTGAAATAAATATCTGAGAACTTTATATGTTTATAAATTATTTATTTTAAATAAATGACTGTAATATTGCTTTAAACTCAGAAGTAAAAATGAAGCAATTGAAAAACTTGAAATTATTATTTTCTGTCTTTTCATTTTTGAATGGTATTTATAAAAATTTACCTCATTGATTCAAAAATTGTAGTATCTACAGTCTGCATTTTAAATAACTTTGATAATCCTTCCACATTTTTCAGAAACAATAAGAAAACCCCAATGTATAATGAGAAATATGTTGTAATCCATACATCAACTGATCGACAAGTATAAATCTGAATTTAAAAAAAATTAGACAATCTTCAAAAAAATTTGACGGCTATTAAAATCTCAGAAAGTTTAAAAACTTTTAAAAAGACATTTTGTTTGCCTTCAACAATGTAATTGGATAAGCTAATCCAATCTATGTATTCTGTCATTGCTGGGCAAAATGACTTCTCATCATACAAGGAATTGGATAAACAACAACAAATAAACCAGAAACTGCCATTAATTAGTATTTTAAGAAATCTCATTTATTACAATCAACTGCTAATGGAAAATTGATAAACTGTCTCATGGAATGATATCTAACTTAAAATTAAATTGCTGGATTTTTTCAATTGAAAGTAATAGTAAATAGCTGATATATTTGGAAAATTATGTTTATCAATTTCAATTAAGTTGCTGATACTTATTCTCAAAATATTGGAAAATTATTTTTTCACTTCAAAAATGTGAATATTACATGTCAATGTTGTGAATTTAGCTCATTTTTAATTATATAAAGAAAACTTTAAATAATAATTTTTCAACTCAAATATGCTGCCATAAACTTCGTTGCTTGGATAATATTGAATTTTAATTTAAAATTAATAAAAATCACTTTGTTTATGGATAATAAACTATTTGCTTGATCATGAACCATTTAGCAACACAGATTAAAGATCTATAAATGAATGGATTAATGATATACTTTAAATGAAAAAGTACTGAATGCTAATCTTTTGGATAAAAATAAAATACCTTTTTAAATTGATTAAATTGCTCCCTATAATAAACTATGATTTGTTTCACTGCTTGATGAAATAAATAATGGATTATGAATGTTAAATCTTTAAATGTTACTAATGAATTATTAATGCAAATATTGAATGTTGAATTTAGAAACAAATGTTAAAATGAATTAATGTATTAATTATAACTTACCTTGGATTAACAAGTGTGTCAAATGAAATTTATTAATTTTTATATTGTGTTCTCAGAATGATTGCATTAAAAAGGGAAATTAATTATACTTTATATCATTTTGAATGCTGTTAGTTAAATGTGTTTGTGAATTCCCAAGAATATTATCACATATTAATATTTCATTGGAATAAATTTTAAATTGTTATAACCATTGGAATATGAATATAAACCATTGGATTATTTAGTGAACTTTGCTATATTGCTTTTTTCCTATTTATTTAATATTGTTATTGTTAATGTAATAAAAATATATAACAGTTCTTCTGATATTATTATATGAATGTCAGGTAATATTTTTATTTAATGTTATTATTAATGATATTGAATAGGTTTAAGTTTTGTTAACATTAGGTTTAGGCTGTATAAATGAAAATAATTTTTCAAACTTATATAAAACTTTGCTAGATTATTATTATATGTTTTATGCATTCTTAAGTTTCAATGTCAAAGTTAAATGGTCTTAACCATCTTTATTTAAATGTGTAAATTTGAGAGGAATATTTTATGCATGGCTCTTATATATTAGTATGAATTTTAAAACGTTATATTATATACAATAAGGCATCCAAATGATCTAATTATATTTTTGTTAGTGAAGTCATACTCATAATGATTAAACCTGAAAATAAATTCAGAAATGTACTTCTGAATTTTCAAGTAAACTAAGATGGCACCCCATATTTTAGATAAATGTACAAGTTTCAAGGACCATGTCTTAGTTATTAAATTAAAACAAAATTAATAAATCGATTGTTAAATTAAAAAAAGGAATAAATTTTGATAAATGTCATTAAGAAGCTTTATTTCAATTTTTTTGTTTTTTACTTATACTATAACGTGGAAAGTGAAGTGTTGAGACGTTTTTAACATTGTGTGCTTTGATTCAATTCAGAATGTTTCTTTCTGTTAACAGTTTTTTTTTTTTTTGGTAAATTTTCATAGTGATAAATATTTGGAACTTTCTGTCACAGAATGTGATGCAGTGGACTATTTCCAAAGGTATGGGATCCTGTTCTCCCGAAAAGTGTGTGTTAATGGTCACAATATGATTGCACGCCGCCGACATGAATAAAGTGAAAATATTGTATTTATTTATTTTTTTATTTTTCTGTTCGTAAGTTAATCCTAAAAAAAAAAATAATAAGCTGTAAATATTGTAATTAATTTTTATACAATGATTTCTTTTTTTAAAATAACAGTAATAAAAAATAAAATGTAACTGATAATTCCTAGCAGGCAAATTTTTTTAGTAAACATTGTTATTATTCATTTTTATAATATACTTTATATTGTATAAAATAAAGTATTTATTTATATAGCGCTAAGTTGATAAATTGTGATTGTAAATTAGCGATCAGGCTAATGCACATGCGCTTTACAGATTGTATAATAAAGTAATTGTTATTTTTTTAATACTTCTCTTTGGTCGTTATTAAAGAATTATCATCAATGCATATTTACAAAATAAAGATCTTATTTAAGAGATTAGATTATACATAAATCACTTTGTATTAAAAACATCATTATTATTTTATTTGATGTTATCTGACACACAAAGATATTGGATAGGAAGATATACATAAAATCCCTTTTACATCATTATATCCTAATATGAAAAAGTACATTTTATGATTTTTTTATTTTATGTAACCCTGAGATAAATTATTATTCAATTTTATATTTGGAAATTGCTAACCTTAGATTAAACACAGATTAATTTATTTTTAATTAATTTTTATAATAAAATATATTTTTAAATATTTTCATTAAAATATAAGACAGAGAATGCATATACTATTGAATAATCCTGAGGAATTTATTTATTTTAAATTTAATCTTTATTAAGGTATAAAATAGTTTTATCTTTTATCTATGTGGAAGAATAAAACTTATATGCATTTTAAGTTACTTTAGTAAATGCATTTCCACATTAGAGCATCCATTTGTCTTCTCCTCATAAGTATAACCTTTGGAGATTTTTTTTGGATCGAGACTTTTATATATTTTTTATTTTTTAAATTGGATACTTTACCTCAATTTTACTCATTACAGTATATTGTAATGATTCACTTTTCCTTAAGAAATGTTGGTGAACACATCTAACTATAGTCAGATTTAGGGTCTTCATATAAGATGCCATGAATAATGTGATAAAAATTAAATCTATGTTTGCATCTATTTAAAATAAGATAATTTAATATCTAAATATTAATTATAGATACAATTTAGTCCAGTTCATCCAATCTTCATCTCTCTTAATTACTCCATTATGCTCAGTATTTGAACTCAGGTTGGATTTTGCAATTAACTCGCTTCAGGGGTTCCATTAATGTCCTGTAGTAATATTATTTAATACAATTTCAATCAATAGATTCTCAAAATTAATTTTAACCAAGTTATTATGATATGAAATTAGGATGATATATATATATATATATATATATATTGAAACAGATATACTGTTCCTCATATAAATATTCAAAAGATCCCACCCCCCATTCAAAAATGTCTAGCGTGATTCAATCTAATTGGGAACGCAATAAAGCTGTGATTTGTTTAAAAAAATCATATTTTTAATTTTGTGACTGATGGAATTGAATAAAATGTTATGTCATATTATTTTTTTTTATCTGTCTCAATAAAAAAAAAAGAAATTAATTATCCAATCATTAAAAAGAAAAAAAAAAGATACTTGGGTTAAACTGAGGCAGTATTCAAATTAGGCACGTCGTCGGAAGAAAAGAACTTTTTTTTTTTTTCTCTCTCGTCTTACACAGAGAGGCAGAACATATTAAATTTTTTTTTAAAAAAAAAAGTGTATTACTTAATTCTTTTGACACATTAAAATATAGCTTTAACAAAACGTGAAAATGGAAAAAGAAAGCTTTGCTAGAGGAATTATAATGACAATGGGGTAAATTAGCGGCTTCACTCTCTCCACGCTGTGCCATGACTTTCCATAGATGAAATAACCCGCCTTCTTTTGAGTAAACTAGACTGCAAAACTGGAAGGTAATTATGTTATAGGAATGTTTAGACATCTTTATCATAAATTATAAATTGACATCATGAAATATCTACATAAAAATTATTTTTATAAAATATTAAAACATTTTTATCATATGTTATGAAGTGAAGTTATGAAACGGTTGCATACATTTTGTTTAATAAAATATTAAGACATCTTTATCATACGTTATAAAGTGAAGTTATGAAATAATTACATAGAATTTGTTTTATAAAATATTAAAACATCTTTATCATACGTTATAAAGTGAAGTTATGAAATAATTACGTAGAATTTATTTTGTAAAATATTAGAACATGTTTATCATACGTTATAAAATGAAGTTATGAAATAGTTATACGCAAATTTATTTATAAAAATATTTGAATGTATTTACTATATGGATTAGAAATGCTTTAATTGCATATTACTTCTATCTGGGTAATGTAACAGAGCTTATGTGTATGAATATACTTTTATATTTGACTAAATTAGAAGTGCTTCAATTACTAAATGATAAATGCTCCACAAGCCAAACAGAATTTATGTATATGAATATACTTTTATATTTGACTAAATTATAAATGCTTCAATTACCAAATGATAAATGCTCCACAAACCAAGAATTGCTGAGTTTAAATGTTTACCAATCAATAATAATTCATAAAATAATGAAATGCTGTATAAATCATAAATGCTTGACTGCTCCCAAGCTTCTTCTCTTAAATGAATTCAAAATGAATTATTGTATAAACCATAAATGCTTGACTGCTTCTAAGGTTCTTATCATAAATGAATTCAAAATGAACTATTGTTGAATTAGAATATTCCCAAGCTTCTTCTCATAAATGAATTCAAAATGAACTATTGTTGAATCAGAATATTCCCAAGCTTCTTCTCATAAATGAATTCAAAATGAACTATTGTTGAATTAGAATATTCCCAAGCTTCTTCTCATAAATGAATTCAAAATGAACTATTGTTGAATTAGAATATTTCCAAGCTTCTTCTCATAAATGAATTCAAAATGAACTATTGTTGAATTAGAATATTTCCAAGCTTCTTCTCATAAAAGAATTCAAAAATGAACTATTGTTGAATTAGACTGTTTCCAAACGTCTTCTCATAAATGAACTTGTAAATGAACTATTGATAAAAAAAGAACTGCTTCTAGCTCTTTCATAAGTAAAATGAAGATGAGTTATCATGTGGATAGAAATGAACTTCGTTAGAAATTGCAAATTAATTGTTATTTAATAAATTTTTTTTTGTTACTAAAAATTAAATTGGTTATCCAGTTGTCCAATTCTGTTTTGTTTTATTGCATCACTCATCAGTTATAGCACTTGTTCATGAGAATCTCATGCTTTCTGAGCTACGTCTGACATAACTAGACCTAGGCAAGTCAGGTTGTAGTGAGACGGAACTCTAATGGCGCTTTTTGGGAAACCAAACATAGAAATGTTTAGATGTTTCCAGTCTCTATGGTACTACATCCTCTGATGAGCAGGAAATATTGTTGTAGGAGGCATTAACATCTGCATTAGGAATGTCAATTGATAGTTCCTTCCTACAGCATGCTCATCAGAAAATTGTTACAACTGACGTAATAAAAGGGTTGTATGGGGGTCCGGTTACATTTGGCACCCTACTGTGAGGCCTTATCTGGCTAGCCTACTCATAGGCTGGTTACATTTGGCGCCTTACTGTGAGGCCTTATCTGGCATAGGCCGGTTAATTTGCCACCCTACTGTGAGGTCCGATCTAGCTAGCCTACTCATAG